>RXID01022472.1:543042-1044413 GCA_005019695.1 Trichopus zeylanicus subsp. travancoricus
ACTACTACTACTGTGCCTACTACTACTACTGTGCCTACTACTACAACTATTGCTAATACTAGTATTACTGTTACTAATACTACTACTACTACTACTGTGACTACTTCTACTACTGCTACTACTACTACTACTAATACTGTTGCTACTACTTCAACTGCTACTACTGCAACTATTGCTACTAGTACTAATGCTACTACTATTGCTACTGCTACTATTGCTACTATAACTACTACTACCACTACTACTACTAACTACTACTATTGCTGCTGCTGCTACTACTGCTACTACTACTACTACTACTACTACAACTCTACAGCTACTACTACTACCCCTCTCCTACTATTGCTACAACTACTGCTACCACTATTGCTACAACAACTACTGCTACTAGCACTACTGTAGCTACTACTACTACTACTACATCTACTGCTACTACCACTGCTACTTCTACTACTACTGCTGCTACAACTAATACAACTACAACTACTACCCCTGTTGCTACGACTGCTACTACTGGTACTACTTCAACAACAACAACACTACTACTACCAATACTGCTGTTGCAACTAGTAATACTACTACAACAACTACCACTACTATGACAGCTACTACTACTCCTACTACTACTCCTACTGCTGCTACTACTACTACTACTTCTACTACTCTACTATTACTACTATTGCAACTATTAGTACTACTTCTACAATGACTTTTACTACAACTATTACTACGACTACTGCTACTTCTCCTACAACTACAATAACTACCACTACAACTACTTCTCCTACAACTACTTCCTCTGCTATTGCTACTACTCCTACCACTACTGCTACTGATAGTGTTACAACTACTACAACAACAACTACTACTACTACTATTGCTACTACTATTACTGATACGCTAACTACTTCTCATACTACTACCGCTACTGCTACTACTACTGCTACTACCCCTACTACTACTACTTTTACTACTACTTTTATTACTACTGCTACTAGTACACTTGCGGCTAATGCTTTTGCTTCCGCTGATACTACTACTTTTGCTTCTACATCTGCTACTACTTCTTCTACTACTGCTATTGATACTACTACCGCTACCGGTACTACTACTCCTACTACTACTACTACTACGACTACTACTACCACTACTACTACTATTACTACTACTACTACTAATAGTACTACGTCTACAATTACTACTATTACTACTACTACTACTACTACTACTACTACTACTACTACTACTACTTCTCCTACAACTATAACAATAACAACTACTACTACTCCTACAACTACTACTACTGATACTACTGCTCCAACTACTGGTACAACTAGTAGTGCAACAACAACAACTACTACTACTACTGCCACTACTACTACTGCTACTACTACTACTGCTGCTGCTACTACTACCACTACAACTACTGCTATTGCTACAACAATAACTACTACTACTACAACTACAACTACTATGGCTGCTACTGCTACACTACTGCTACAACTATTACTACTACTACTACTACTCCAACTTCTACTACGACTACTACTAATACTGCTACTACTACTACTACTCTGACTACAATAACAATTGCAACTACTTCTGCTAATACTACTGCTACTACTATTATTACTACTATTACTATTATTACTACTACTGCTATTGCAACTACTACTACTCCTACTGCTACTACTATAGCTGCGACTACTACTACTACTACTACTGCTACTGCTGCTACTCCTACTACCACTACTCCTACTACTGCTACTGCTATTGTTACAACTATTATTGTTACTACTACTACTAATACTAGTACTACTACTACAACTATTGCAGCAGCAGCTAGTGCTATAGCTACTACTACTACTAGTTCTACTACCGCTGCTGCAACTACTACTAGTGCTATTGCTACTGCTATGACTACAACTATTAGAGATGCAGCTACTAATATGGCTACGACTACTGCTCCTACTGCTAATACTACTACTACTACTACTATTGCTGCTACAACAACTACACCTATTAGTACTACCACTACTACTACTACTAATACTGCTGCAGCTACTAATACTACTACTGCTACCACTACCACTATCACAACTACTACTACTGCTACTACTGCAACTACTACTACTACCATTGCTGCTACTGCTACTCTAACTAATTCTCTTACAACTACAGTTACTGCTACTTCTACTGCTACTACTACTGCTGCTTCGACTATTACTGTCACTACTGCTACTACTACTATTACTGTACTACTGCTACTACTAATACTGCTACTACAGCGACGATTGCGACTACTACCACTACTGTTACTATGGCTATTATGGCTACTATTACTACCACTACTATGACAGCTATTGCTGCGACTTCTGCTACAACTATTACTACTACTACTACTACTTTTGCTACTGCTACTACAAGCTCTACTGCGACTAGTACTAATATTACTATTGCTACTACTACTACTACTACTACTACTACTACTACTACTACCTCTGCTAATACAACTACTGCTGCTACTATTGCTATACTACTATTCTAACTACCACTGTTATAGCTGCTACTACCATTACTATTATTGCTGCCACTACTACTACTTCTCCTACTAATACTAGTACTACTACTACAACTACTACAACTGTTGCGAATGCTACTACTACTACTACTAGTACTACTATAGCTACTGTTGCTACTACTGCTATTGCTATTGCTACTGATACGACTACTACTACTATAGTTGTAGCTACTACTACGACTACTACTACTGCTACTACAACTATTACTTCTAGTACATCGGCTACTACTATTGATGCTACAACTACTAATGCTGCTACTGCTTCTCCAACAACAACAACAACTACTACAATTACTACTGCTACTATTTTTGCTACAATTACTACTACTATTGCTGCTGCTGCTGCTACTACTACTGCTACTACTGCTTCTACTATAACTGTTGCAGCTGCTGCTACTGCCACTACTACTACTAGTAGTATTGCTACTATTGCTACTCCTACTACTGCTAGTTCTATTGCTACTACTATGACTATTGCTACTATTGCTGCAGCTAATACTATAGCTACTACTACTCTACTACTACTACTATTAGTACTACTACTGCTACTTCGACTACTACTACTACTACTATTAGTACTACTATTGCTACTTCGACTACTACTACTACTACAACATCTAGTACTACTCGCACTACTACTAATGTTGTTGCTGTTCCTACAATTGTTGGTATTACTACTACTACTATTGCTACTAATACTACTTCTGCTTATACAACTACCACTACTAGTATGAGAACTACTACTACTGCTACTAGTACCACTTTGCCTTATGACAGAAGAAGATGAAAGCAGTTCTTACTTATCAAGGTCTGCAAAAGACGTTAGAGGAAAAAGAAAAGAGGCTGACCAAGATAAGCGATGAAGACTGGAAGAAGATAGATCAAAAGGCATTAAATTTAATTATTCTAAGCTTGACTGATGAGGTTTTGTACAATGTCATTGATTAAGAGATAACAATGGATATCTGGACAAAACTCGAGAAGTTGTACATGTCAAAAAACCTCACGAACAAGTTCTATCTAAAACAATAATTGTGCAGACTGCATATGAGTAAAGGTACAACTATATTACATCACCTGAATGCCTTCAATAAGATTATCAATAATTTTTTGAAAGTTGATGTGAAGTTTGAAGAGGACGATAAGGTGTTGATTCTCCTGATGTCTCTTTCTACTTCGTACGATCATATTGTGACCACAATTCTTTATGGTAAAGAAACTCTCAAGATAAAAGGTGTGACAACTAGTCTTCTTTTTAATGAGAAAAGGAGAAACTCCAACATTAATATGGAGTTTGGTAAAGAATTGGTGGCTCACGAAAGAGGAAGATTAAGAGAACGTGGAGAAGACAATCAACGGTCCAAATCAAAATTGAAAGCGAAAGTACCATGTTATTTATATAAGAAGTATGGCCACATTAGACAGCATTGCCCTGAACGTGGGAAGATAGAGTCCTCTAATATGGCGATGGCAATAGTAGATGATACTTCTGAGAATAGTGCAGATGGAGACGTTTTTGCAGTATCCACAGAAATCGGCACTTCTGGTAAGTGGATTTTAAATTCTAGTAGTTCTTATCATATTTGCTCTAGAAAGGATTGGTTTACTTCTTATGAGGAGAATAAGAAGAAAGGTACTATTTGGTTGGACGATAATTTAGCTTGTGAGATCACTGGTGTGGGAACAGTCAAAATTCAGATGTTTGATGGAGCGATTCGTACTCTTACTGGAGTGAGGCATGTCCCCAAGATACAAAGGAATCTAATTTTACTTGGTGTATTGGACTCAAAAGGCTGTAATTATTCAGCAAAAGATGGAGTCATGAAGGTGATACGCAGTATTAGAAGCCTGATGAAAGGTGAGAAGTGCAGTAATATTTATCGATTAATAGGAAACACCATTGCAGGTGAAGTTCCGATGGCTACAGTAGTGAAAAGGAAGCATGATAGTTAGAGTAATTTGATGGGAGATAAATGTTCTCCTCGAATTACTTTTACTACAATAGCAGACATAGGTCATTTGAAAAGCTTCCAAAAGTACAAGACTATAGGTATGAAGAACAAATTCGAGGTTGGTTCAAGCTTGCGTCTTGAGATTAGCTTAATAAGCTAGTAGTCCAGGGGTAGGGGCTGGATGAGAGATAACAGCTGAAGATTCATAATGGTGGCACGCCCGACTTCAAGCTAAGGTGGAGATTGTTGAGTTTTAGGTATCTCAAACTCAAATTAGAATTTGAGTTAAAATAGGAATTCAAAGTTAGATTTAGATTTATGATTGATTTGTAATATTAGGAGTTGTAATTAGAGTAAAATTCAGACTCAATAAGGGTCTATAAATATACTATAATACATAGGACTTAGGTGTGGTGTAGTATTGAAGTTGAACTAGAGAGAAATAGAGAGAGAGAAATAGAGAGAATAGAGATAAGAGAAAGAAAGAAAGTATCAGCTCTTATGTGTGAGTCTTTCTAGTGCTTTTCAGTGATCTCTCATGGTCGTTTTTCGTGGTGTTCTCTTGGAGATTCTCTCTGGAGATGGAGGCATTGCTGAGGCTTGATAAAAGAGTTTAGTTGAGTAAGAAAGAGTGAAGTATTTCTTGTAGACTCTTGTAAAAGCCTTTTCTTTTGATAGTGGATCTCTCGCTGCCTTATCTTATCCTTTTTCTTTTATCTTGTATTATTTCTCGTTTCTTGTGTTGTTTGATAATAAGGTGATTCGTGAACCTTCCACTGTGAATCCCAACAATTATTGGGAAGCCACAAGAGTGTCAAACCAGATCTATATAGTGAGCCAGACACCAAATCATCCCAAAAGCTCAAGCTCATGGGTTATATGCCTTTTTTCATTATATCTATTGGACTCTATCTATCCAATATCCGATGTGAGACTAATTCATCACATCTGACATTATAACAATCTCCTCCTTCGGGTGAGATTTGACCACATCAATTTAACACTCTTAATCAAGAACTCTTTTATTTGACCACTTCCACCGTGCGACTCATGTCCTCGCACTGGCCTTTGATGCTCGCGCCATTGCCTGCCTCACGCTTGGGCCCTCGCACTGGCCTCTGGCACCCATGCACGCGCCCTCTCTACGGACTCACGCCAGCCTCACGCTAGTGCCCGAACCCTTGGGCCAACGCCCGCGCCCTTTTGCCGATCTTTGCCATGAGACTAACATGTGACTCAATTCAGCCACATCATCGCAGTAATTTTGATCTTAAGAGTTTGCATAGCTTCGAACCTGAAGCTCTAATAATAGTTATTGAGGAGCCGCAAGAGTCTTAAACCAGATCCAAATAGTGAGTCGGACACCAAATCATCCCAAAAGTTCAAGCTCATGGGATATGGGTCTTTTTCACTATATCTATTGGACTCTATCTATCCAATATCCGATGTGGGACTAATTCATCACACCTGACATTATAACAGGGGATACCCCACCTCCACTTCTCTTAATAGGATTTAATCGGTTTCGTTTGTGGTGGTTGCATGGCCTTTTGCAGGCCAGTGCAAGGCAGAGCTCATGAGGGTGAAGCTGGTAAGCAATGAGGCTAGCAGCGATGCTTTGTGCATTGACTAGGCTCTACTGAACTTAGCTAGGTCTGACTCTCCTCTTCAATGGTGGTGGCCAAGCTGGTGGCTATGTGGAGGGCGATGATCTCGGCAGCAATTGTAGGAGGTCTAGACAGGCAGTTGTGAGAGGTCCAAGCCGGTGGACCTTGTGAGAGGGCTTGACGAAGCAGAAGTTCAGAGGCGATGATTCTATTACCTTGACACAGGGATCAGTTGAGGCAAGATGGCACTAAACACCAACCGGAGAGGGTGTCAGTGTAGTTTTGATGAATAGACAACAAGCAACGATCAACATGGAGATGGTTTTATGTGAGAGAGAAAAGTAGACAGAACAACGATAATGTATCAATGGAGGAAGAAGCTAAGTAGAGCTTACCCCTTTTTTTTTTCTGCTCTGTGTTTGAGTCCTTATGATTTCCTCCTACCCATTCTTTTTTTTTAATTGCCTCCCGATATTCTCTGATCCCTCTTTGTTGTTTTTTTTTATTTTGCAAGCTTCTCAATTTTTTTTATAGGCTTTAAAGAAGATTTCAGAGCCAAATTGAGAAGATATGATGAGTATGATGGGATCCTGATTGATTGATTTCATTTTGGAAATAAATAAGATTTGATTGGGATGAATTTTATATGCTAAAATCATGTAATTAATTGAAATTTATTTCCCAATAAGAAAATCCACATTCAGTACTATTTTTGGATAAAAAATTTTAATGAGGGCTATTTGCAAAATTTTTCAAAAACTGGACTAAAGCTTAATTTTAAAATTTTCAAGATCCTTTTTGAATAAAATTTAGGACTTATTTATAAATAAAATTTTTAAAGCGTTTGTTTGTAAATTCTCGAAAAAAAAGACCAAAATATTAATTTTACAAATTCTCAGGGATCTTTTGTAAAATTTAAAATTTTGAGAGTTTTTTGAATAAACTTTGGACTTATTTATCAATAAAAATTTTCAAAAGATTTATTTATAAATTTTAAAAATTTGATGGATTTATTTATAAAAATTAGAAATTTTAGGAATTGTTTTGATCAAAATTGACTCAAACGAAATCCAACTTGAGATTTGAAGCAAAACAAGTTAAGTTCCAATTGTGAGCCAAGTTGACACTGCTAATCACAACACAATAGTTTGCTAGTCTAATATAATAAGCTATTAATTTATAACACGTTTGGGTCGAGATAATCAAAAGAAAACTATGAGTAATTACTTAGACGAGTAATAAATAATGATGAAATTTTAACTAAATGAATGAATTTTTGATAAGAAACTATATATCTTATAATGAATTTATGGAAAATCATGTATCTTATTACTCTTAGTAAAAAATCACTCACCTTATATTATAAATTTATAAAAAATTATATAAATTAAAATATTTAAAAAATATTTTATTTTAATTCGATTTTACTAATTATATTAATTTAAAAAGACCAAATTGCTCCCCTTTATCTAAAATTTAATTTTATTAGATTGATTATGAATTGGCTGTTCGAAACAAAATTAGATGAGAGTAATTTGATTTTTTTATATTAATTTAATCAATAGAGTTAAAATAAAATAAAATATTTCCAAATATTTTAATTAAGATAATTTTTTTATAAATTTATGGTGTAAAACAAGTTATTTTTTTTACTTATAATAATAACATAAGTGATTTTTAAATTTATTTCTTGCCAAAAACTTTAAATAAATTTACAAATTAGTATTGTTGTGTTTGGATTGAAGAGGCTGATACGAGAAATTTAAAATACATTGAAGTGTGTGATGATCATGTAGCTGCTCCCAATCTAAACGGGCTCAATGTATTAGAGAATACATGTCGGCGAGCTGTCTGGATCATTTCATTGTCATGCTGACACGATATCACGTGATGCGTCGAAGGCGAAATCAAGAGCTAGAGAACATACGACAACGCTGGCCAACGCCACTCACCCAACCAGAACATTCCAATGAACAAATAAATTAATTAAATAAGTATTATTGCACATACAAAACAAAAGCTTAAATTTTATGAAGTTTAACGCTGGTAATTGCAGCTAAAAAATGATGTCGGAGAAAAATTTAAGAAATTTAAAAAATTCTTCTCCACTATCATGATTTCCTTTCATACTTTTAGAAAAATTAAAATATTAAAAGGAACGGTTCTTTGACAATATTCTTTCGTTCATTTTAAATTGAAGAATTGAAATTAGGAAAGAAAAACATAAAGAAATGATATTTTTGGGCATGTTCTTTTATATCTGATTTGTTTATTGTTGGCGCGTGGCTTCCACGTTCCAATGACAAAGAAACAGATCGAAAAAGGTCCTGTAGTTGTTGATGTGAACCGAGGACACAAGTAGAAGACTTAATCTTTGACGCATTGCTTTGAGTGACGGCGCCGACAAGTGTAGTCAAAAACAGCCACCAAAATAGAAATTGATCCTCTAAATGCCTACTAATTAGTAGCTTAGAAAGTCTATGGCCCACTGATTAATATCTTAGATTTGATTTGTTTATTATGCTTCCTTTTTTTTCATGTCTATAAACTCTACACGGTTCCAAACAAGATTCTTCATCAAGAACTGCATATACAACAAACAAGCAAGCATTGAACACAATGAGTTCAGTAACAATGTATCCTTTTACAGCTGCTTTCAGTGATGTCCTCCAAGAACTATAAACAAAATCTGTTAATAGAAATTATAGAAGCAAGAATATAAAGAGTACGAGCAACTAGAACGGTAGTTGCTGCTACTGATGATGACTTTATGTTTGCTGCAAAGCAATTATAGAATAAGTAATGAATTCCTTTAGAATCATTTACGCTTACAGTTTAATGTATCTCAACTTACATGGATTATCTAGATGACTATGGTACAACTTGCTTATGAAAGAGTTGTCAAATTCCTCCAAAGCAACCCAGAATTTGAAGGGTTCTACGAAAGGTGCCGATGAGTCTAAGGTCTAAGGATTGTGGATCTGGTTTTTAGGTGCCAATCTTCATCTGAAGGTTATAAGGATTTAGGGTTTGAATATTTGATTTCTGCTTTGTGGACCTTGATGTCCCGCTGAAGGCTTTTGATATGATTGCTTTAAGGATCCACGCTTTCAATGGCAAACTCGACATATCTCAAGTATTACCTCAAGTTCTCCGAACTTGGATGGAGACGATGAGGACTTTAGGTTAGTATTGCAGCTTGTGCTTCTAATATATCGTGATTCTCAATTATTGTTTAATTTTTTCTCTCTTGCAGGTGATTCCTGATTCTTTGACTCCGATGAACGAATACATAAACATTCTCAGGGAGGATTTTGGGAGGGAAGGGTTCGGACCGTTTGGTTAGTCTTTTCTATTTGCTACTTGTAGGGTTCACCTCTGTTGTATGTTTGGGTCGTTCAACTTACCAGAGCATGCTCTCTTGACTTGTGTAGATGGGCAGAGAATTATTGTACATTCTCGTCATGCTTCTTTTACTTCCAGATGTTCTGCAAAGTTTATTGCACTGGCATGCAATATGGAATCCTGCAGATTTATAATGGCTAATTGATTTTGGCAAGAATGTATTGTATTATTTTAATAGCTTATTTTTGGGGATATGCATACAAGTTACTGAGGAAAAACAAATATATGCACATGATTTAAACTGGTTATCTGCATTAGAAGTCAAGCAAACTGCAAAAATCAATGCAATATGAGTAGAGCAGTGAACAGTGCAATTTCTTCCCAACTGTTCTTTGTAGTTGACTAACTCTAGGAGCTAACTAAAATTAGCTTCTCTTTCACATACTGCAATATCTGTTACTTTTATGTCCAATGGGAATAGACTTTTCTTTCCTTCATTTGAATGAGATGATTTAGTCTTATATAAAATATTTTAGATAGCCAGTCTTCATAAAGAAGAGCACAGGCAGGTTTCATAGGTGGTCTCCTTTCCCCCCTTGTATAGTGGTACATTTGTCTTTGAGTTCTACTCATTTGATGTTTCTTGCAGCAAGTAAACTATGTATTGACTTTTCATGCTTAGAAAGTCCAATATATCTGCTTGAGATAAAGCTTTGGAAGGATTATGTTGTTTCTTTTCTTAAGTTTTGTTTGAGTTATTTTCATTCTAGGTAAGAAGTAGATAGAAAAATGGAAGCGTAGAGTAGAATTCCCAGATACCACATAATACAGTTTCTCAATGGAATTTAAATTCAGAAATCTTTCTTTTGCTACAACTTACTAATTCTCAGAATTTGAGCGAAGTTATTATTATTATTTTTGCAATCAGAAGCTGTAGTTAATGCTGGACCATTAGGTTTTTTTCCCTCCAAGACTAGAGTTAGTATAGTGTGCAAAATCTCTGTGCTAGAATTACTATGGCTATCTAATCAAGTTAAATGAAAATAATGTGTTTAATGATGAATCTCCGAATATAATCAATCAATGAGAAAATTATTGACTAATATGAGACTGTTCTCTAATAATGTTAATTGAAATTATTTTATTAGATAATAATGACTTAATTGAATGATAAAATCTAGTAAAAGTAAAAGGTATCCCACAAGGCATCTGCAACTTAGGTATATGAAAGGTAAGCATGGTATGAACCGAAATATCTAACTAGATTGAATCATTTCAATCTGAAATTTGATTTTCGACTTTAAAAATATATTATATTTTTATCAGAACACATATTTTATAGGTGATTCAAAATTTGATTTCAGATCAAGCTGACTTGGGATGGAATCTTGGTTGCTGAGTTAAAACCTTGGTATGAACCTGATCTAAGTTAATATCTGACGCAGGATTAGTACGAATCTACTACTGTGTACTTGGAGAAATAAATTCTGTGATTTTATTATAATATTTCAATATCTTTATTTCACATAGTTGCATCTTGCCATGCATACATGCAAAACTCTCTTATTGGTTGAGCAAACTATCAATTTTATGTTGGCATATCTCTTTTCAAAGAGGATTGATTATTTATTTATTTATTTATTTTAAAAATATTAAACCCAACAAGTGGAAAAATCAAATGCACTATGGCAATAAATTTTTTTAAGTATTTTACCTAAAAATATGTAGAAGAATAATTTTTTTGGGTGAAGAATTAGTACCCATCTGTTGAGAATCTTTTGCAAATGAAGCCTATGGGTAATATTCATGAATATTTCATTTTTCTAAAAAATATATATTTTACGTGATTTTTCGATTATATAACAAAATAACAAAAATATTTTGGAATAAGGAAAAAATTATGGCAGCCAACAACAAATATTTTCTAATAGCATACTGATGAGTATAGTTGTGCTAGTGCTTGTGATAGTATTGTATTAGTTAGTGACAATAACGATCATGATATTAATAGTTTATCAAAAAATAATAGTGGTATTAATGATAACAAGTGTAATAGTCTGACATATGAATGATGGGGGGCTACTTGCTAATGTTGGAAAAGAGAAAATAAATCAAACCGAAACCAAAACTTTCGGCCGAGCTTTAAATCGGTGAGAGAAAGTGATCTTCTCTGGGATTATGAAGAAATATGATTGTGCTTACCGACGCTTGCCATGAAGCGCATCTGGTGTGGTGGAATCGTAGTACCCTCCCACGGTACTGACCGGGATTCGATTCCCCGGATGCGCAGAAGAGCAATTTTGCATGTCGAGTCGACTTTGTGGAACACATTGCTAGTCATTTTATCAGACGAACATCAACTTTTCTTTCTTTTAAAACAATGTTGTAATTATTCAATCTTTCAACTATTATGTTTGCCTGCAATCTCCGACGGCGGGCTGTACCTTGGCGGGTGAATCCGGGAAACAAACGGGTGGCAGAGCAGCCGCTCCACCGTTCACCGATCCCTGGCTCCTTCAAACAATTCGACAAAAAATCCTTTTACTCCGGCGACGCCCCTGCCAGCATCTCCGGTGGCTCTCTGAAGCAGATGGCCCACGTTAGCGCCGCCCATCCCTGATTTCCCCCTTCCGGCAACAAAGGAAACATCCCCACTGTCAATTCCATGACGTCATCCCAAGCGCCCGCATATTGGAAGCGAACCCGTCGTACCCCGCTCCGTCGGGATCGAACCTTTCCGGATTCATGTAACCCCAAGTGCCGACGTAGCAAACACACCGATGATCGAACGCCTGCTGCACTCTCTCGCCCATCCCCGAAGTCAGCAATTTTGACCTCGCCGATGCTGTTCAGAAGAAGATTCACCGGCTTGATGTGAGACGGTGGCGGACCTTGTAGACGGTGCCGCCATTCCCGTAGCGGAGGACCTCAAGCTTTTCGTAGTCGGCAAGGCGGACGTCGGAGTTGAAGGAGGCGGGGGCGTCGGATGGAGGAGGAAAAGGGAAGCGGGAGGCGCTGCCGGAGAAGAAAAGGAGGTGCTCTAGGGTTCGGTGCGGGAGCCTTCCATCGCCGACGGCAGCCATAAGAAGAATTAGGGTTTGGGTTTTGATATGGAGACGAAGGGGATTCGAAGAAATCTGCGAGAGTTGCGTTTTATAGACAGCTTGCCAGTTGGAGGGGAGACGACGCGCGGATATATATAATTCTGATGATGCAATCGGGTGCTTTGAGAGTCGTAAAATCCCATGCGAAGAAAAGTAGAGAAAAGGAAACAACATGAGATTCTATACATATTTTTTGAAATTTAATTCATGAAGGTGGAATTATATTTTTTATAAAGTTGAATTGCGTATAACTTCTTAACATTTTACTAAATTATATTTTTTTTAAATTAAGAAAAATATATAAAATTTTAAAATTTTGTCAAATTACTTTTTTTTTTTCAAATTTGAAAAGTAGCATATAATTTTTTTAATTTTTTAAATTATATATTTCTCCTCAAAACATAAAAATTATAATTTTTTGGATTATTTGATATGTTGAAAAATTCGAATGTAAATTTATTTTTAGAATCAATAATATTTAAAAAAATCATTTGACATCGTTTAGATTAAAGTGAAAAAAAATAAGAATACTTTTGATCGGATGTATTTTAACTTAATGAAAACATAAGTAAAAATTAGAAATTGGACTGAAATGGATTTAAACTAAACCAAGAATAAAATAAAAAATAGTTATTTTATATCGTAGATAGAAATTTAGTATGAAAAAAATTTTTTAACCGAATAAGAGAGAATTTTTTTTGTAATAATGTCCTATTACTAATGTCTTTTCTAATTAAATCATGAGTATTTCATCTTTATGCTTTAAGTTTGAATGATATTAAATAATATATATTCTCCAAATATTCCTGATTTTAATGATAAATATATACTCAATAAAATTTTTATGTTATATCCAATAATACAAAAAATATTTTATTTATAAATTTGGAGGACAAATATACAATATAATAAGATTTCAAGGGATTAAATGTAATTGACCCATTTTATAAATATATGAAAAAATTATCAAGAAACTCTTATAATTTTTTAAAATTCATAATATGCCCTTTTTATTTTTGGTATAATTTTATAATTTTGTCTTCTACATTTTACCCTAACTACTTTCGCACTCATCTTTCTGATTCATCACTCTTCCCTTTTCTCTTAGACTCGTGGGATGGATCCATCATCGTTGTTGCAAGCAACACCGCGTGCTTGTCACAAGCAACTTGCCATTGTGTTTGTTTTGCTACTATGGCTGCACCTTGCTGTGGCACTGCCATTACTACTATGATCCCTCCTCGATTGTGGCTTGTTGTATATTTTATTTTTGTAGTGGAATAAAAGGTATGGAATGAGATCCCAATCAAAATTTAAGATTATTTGAGTCTTTGATCTGTTATCAATGTGAATTGGGGTAGAATTTAGTAAAATTATATGTATAATGGTGTATGGGCCTTGGTTGATGATTATGTTTGGATTGGACTTGAAGTCTTAATTTTGCCATCCAAACATGAGAAATTAAATTTTGTTCAATTAATTGAAAAACCTTTTGGCTGATGATTTGTTAGCATTGGATTTGTCTTAATTTTGCCATACAGTTAATTAGCACAAGGAATTAAATTTTGTCCAATTAATTATAAAATTTACTTATTTAATGGTATAATATGCTTAAAAGCTAAATATGAAGCTATTAATTAGAATAATTTGATAAAATCTTGGTGGAAGAGGATTTTTCTATTTTGAATTTTTATAGGTAGACATTAATTAGGTAAGAGTTGTAGAAAAATTTTTGATCAGAATGTGATTGAATGGTTTGTTTATTAGTTGATTAAAGTATTATATTTATATATTTTAGTTGAAGTGTAATATTTATATTTTGACAAAAAGGATTGTATATGTATGGAAGTGTTTATTATTTGATTGAATTGTTTATATATTTACAATTTGTGTGTGTCTACTATCATATATTAGGTCGAATATGTCAAAGGTTCCAAAATAGATTCTCATCAACCATTGATATTAGTTCTACTTTAGGATTAGAGATAGAAATATTATGGTTGAACATAATAGAGAATCATTTTCATCTTTTTCGAACAATATCGTTCAACTGATTGTTCAACTGTTTGAATGTCAAAAATGAGAAATCTCTTCTAGATGAACTCCTTTTGTCTTATGATGACATTGAATATGACTTTAGATTCCGAGGACAATGCTTTCAATATAGAGTAGAAGATATTTGTATATTATTGGGCCTTCTAATTTCAGAAAAAGAGTCAAATTTAACATGAGGGGTTTGTCAAAACTACTTAGGCAGAATGAAAGATGAGCAAATAAGAGTATTGACATGCATGATTTTATGACATTAATTGTTGAGTTTATAGTAACTATTTTATTTTATGACATGGTATGCATAAACAATTATGTGTGAATGAAAATCTTTATATATATTTAGATATAAGTACTAGCATTTATATACATGCGAAATTATTTATGTATGCACAAAATTGTTCATATGTGAGTAGAAATATTTATATATAAGTGTTCTTTGTTTATGTAATTATTAAAATATTTATATAAGAGAAAATTTATTTATAAGTAGAATTATTTATATATACATAAAAGTATTTATATAAAAGTAAAAATATTTATATATAAGTGTTTTTTAATTATGTAAGTATAGAAGTATTTATATGATAATAGTATTTTTACATAATTTTGCTATCCCATAAGGTCATGTGTATGACAAATTCTGAATTTACTTGTCATGAGACTTGATCTCCATAAATTCTTTTTAGTAGGATTCATAAAGATAGATGTTGTTAATAACTAAATTCACATTTTTTAACACAAAATGAAGACCAAACTGAATAGATACCTTTCTTCCTTTTTTGTGCACCCAACCATGCTCGTAGCAGCCATTGAAAACTTGCAGAAAGCCGTGAAAACTATGTGAGAATTTTTTGACCAATACTTTTTAATCAATGTGAACATATTACCCTACGTAAGCATTTTACTCTATATTTAACCATTTCAATTCATAAATAAATACTTTACCACATGTATAATAATTTCAACTCTTATATAAATACTTTCACTACATAATTCATTGTATATTACTCCTCACAATTTTTTAAAATTACATATAACTCCTCATCTTTTTAATAATTGTATAAAACTCCTTACAATTTTTTTGTTAGTACGAAAAATTCCTTTTGTCTATTTTACCAATTAATTTAGTGTTAATTTATTAATCAAATATGTGAATTTATTATTTTATCCCTCGTCAAATTTAACCAAAACCCCTAACCATCGACCCCAACCAACTTGGTCCCCACTTTTGTATCACAAGCTACCGGCTGTCCCCGTTGATGCTCAGCTCTGTCATTGCAATCCGTCGGTCGACCGGACGTATCTCATCACCAACAACGAGCACCTATTCCCCACCATCACATGCTCCCCATCTAGCAAGCCACCCATTCCCTATTTATGCTATCTGTCGGCAACCACACATCATGAATAGCTGACAACCACTTGCCGGTAGAGCAACCATTCCCTAACATCACCTTTCTTGAATACAAGGTATGAGCTTGATCCCTAATTTTTTTTCAGAGCTAGGGTTTGATGCATCATGTAGGATTTTGTCTAGATTTTAATGAGGGAAGCTTCGGCATAATTTAATAAGTAAATGATTTGTATTATCTTTAGGGTATTGGTTGTTGGGGCACATGATCTTGGGATGGAGACAAGGGAATCAAGACAAAGGTAGAAATTGAATGGTATAGTTTAACTTATTGCCTATAGGACAGATAGACAATTTCGTTACCTTACAAAATAGAATCTTTTTAGTTACTTGTTTACTCTGATTAATTTTTCCAAATCTCGTCTTGTTCCCATCATGGAGGCTCTTTGCATATGTGTATGCATGTGATTTTTAGCAATGAATATTTTGATGGAATAAATTATTTTATTTGATGATAACATGAGTTTATAAGTTGTGTCCAACTTGTGGTTTGTGATAAATCAGGACACATTATTTTCTCACAAACAACAAGAAAACATAGCTCATATGAGATATTCTTGCACATGATTTGTGATTTTTTTTGTAACAAGATCATGTTGATGTATATTGTCATTTGGCGAATGGACCAAGTGTGCTTCCCTCTTGCACTCAACTTGCTGTAATAAATTAGTGCACCTAAGCTATTGAGATACAATTCATTTTTTGCTTGCATTAGGGCTTTATTTTTGTTGTTATTTAGTTTTTTGGATGCAAGCACAAGTCCCCACATGTAAAGCATGACAAAATATTGAGGCTTGGTGGTCGAACAAAGTGTTCAGTCATTGGAAATTGAGGTTCCCTAGTTTGAACGAACAGACAAAGAGTTTGTTCTTTGTCTACAAAGTTTGAATGATAAACTAGTGGTTCAATTGTCCAAACTTAACAAACAGATATTTCATTCTCTATCTGTAGACTTTAGACAACCAAACAAACAAAGAAACTTGTTCTCTGTTTGCATAGTTCAATTGACCAAACAAAGGTTTAGCTGTCTAAACTAAATGGATAGAGAGAGTCTATTCTTTGTCTACAAAGTTTGGATGATTGAATCTATATTTTGGACAACCAAACTTTGCAGACAAAGAACATAATCTCTATTTATCTATGCACATATTATAAACTCACAACTTGAAATATTTTTCAACCATTCACAAACTTCAATCTCTTGATATTCTAAAAACTTCAATTTATAGTTTCAATTTTTTGTATATGTTACATTTTCAATACCCACTTTTAATATAATAATTAGCATTATAGAAAATCCTATCACCCTAAACTATTGTAGAGAATTCAAGGCACACTTGAGCATTTCGACCATGTTATCTATCTCTACAGTTTCTCCAAAATTGCTTCCAACTTGTTATTTATAATATTTAGCTTTGCCTTAATGTATTGTGTTCTTCTTTCTATTCTTTCCCCAATTTTTCGTAATTTATTTCGCATTTTATTGTTGGATTTCTCAAGATCCTCTGTGGGATTGATTTCGGTGGTTTGAGAGTGGGGAGATCCCAAGGAGCAACCTATATAAATCAATGTATATTCATTTAAAGTGTACTATCAAGTATTGTGGGAATATTGACTTTTAATAGGTGCAAACCCCTATTGTTAATTACCCCAATAATTATTGAAATCTCCTAAAGCCAGAAATCTAACTAATAAAATAGAGACACAAAAAAGAAAAAAGCATTCAATTAATTTTAAGGAATGGTACATGATTTAAGAAAAGATATACCCTTACTTCACAATAAATTTCAACATAAAATTATAGAAAATATGAAAGAAATTAAGAGAAAAAAAGAGTGAAGAAGGAGTTCTAATATATGCTGCTATTCCACTCCCATGCATTGGACCACATGAAGTTTAACTTAGATAGGTCTTGACTTGATCCTGGGCATATGTTAGTGGCTAGTCTGATGGAATATAGAAGAAAATAAGAGAAGTTTGAAGTATTTTGGTTATCCAATAAGGCGTTGATAATAACTTTATTTGACTTTCGTTAGCAAATGAAGCATTGTCGATAATTTTATTTAGTTTGAAATATTTCTATTAGCTAATAAGACATAAGGGATAATTTCATAAATTTAAAAGTATTTCCATAACCAATGATGTGTAGGTAATAAATTCATGAGTTTGAAGTATTTCCATAACCAATGAGGTATGGGTGATAACTTCATTTATTTGAAGTATTTTCATAGCCGATGGGGTGTAAGTGATAATTTCATTAATTTAAAGTGTTTCCATAGTCAATAAGTGATAAGTGATAACTTTATAAGTTTGAAATATTTTCATAACCAATGAGGTATAGGTAATAACTTCATTTGGTTTGAAGTATTTTCACAACTGATGAGACATAAGTAATAACTTCATTTGATTTAAAGTGTTTTCATAACTAATGAGGTATAAGTGATAACTTCATTTGATTTGAAGTATTTTTATAACTAATAAGACATAAGCAATAACTTTATTAGGTTTGAAGTATTTACATAGCCAATAAGGCATAAATAATAATTTCATTAGATTTAAAGTATTTTCATAACTAATGAGGCGTAACTGATAACTTCATTAGGTTTGAAATAATTTCATAACCAATAAGACGTAAGCGATAATTTTATTAGGTTTAAAGTATTTCCATAGTAGATAAGATGTAAGTAATAATTTTATTATATTTGAAGTATTTTCATAGCAGATGAGGTATAAGCAATAACTTTATTAGGTTTGAAGCGTTTCCATAAACAATGAAGAGTAAGTGATAATTTTATTAGGTTTGAAGTGTTTCTATAGCCAATGAAGCATGAGGGATAACTTCATTAAATTTAAAGTATTTTCACAGTCGATGAGGTATAAGTGACATTAGGTTTAAAGTATTTTCATAGTCGATAAGGTGTAAACGATAATTTCATTAGGTTTAAAGTGTTTTTATAGTTGATGAGCCATAAGTGATAATTTTATTTGATTTAAAGTATTTTCATACCTGATAAGGTAGAAATGATAACTTTATTTGATTTAAAGTATTTTCATAGCCAATAAGATATAAACGATAACTTCATTTAATTTGAAGTATTTATATAGCTAATGAGGCATAAGTAATAACTTCACTTGATTTGAAGTATTACAGCAAGGCATCTTGGTTGACTAACTAAGTGAGTTTGATCCCACCTTTTGTCCTACTTCATTTGGAAGAATGATTAATAGTTTTGGCTTATGTTAATTAACAATCCACCCTGGCTTGTTATTGATTGGGTTTGAGGTGTCATCGATAGCTTTGGTGGTATACCCAATGAAATTTTATTTGACTCTGTTTAGTTCTATTCGAATTAGTGAAAGTTAAAATCGGGATGATGGCCTTACCCATTACTCATGGGATTGGGCATAGCCTTAAGAGCGTTGCCAGAGAATTAGTACACCTAGTGGAATTTAGCTTTACTCAATTTTAGTTCTATTCAAACTTGTTCAGGTCAGACTTGACTTGTGTTTTGGTTCATGTGTGAGTCTAGTTATATTCAATCTAGTCTTGGATTTAGTTTGACTTGATTTGAAATTTAGGCTTGGTTTCAGTTTAAATCTGATTTAGTTTAATGTTCAGAACCTAGCCCAGACTTAGATATAATTTGATTAAATTTGATGTTTGAAACTTGATTCAAGTCAAGTTCGATTCAATTTAATTCAATGTTCAAATTTTGATTTGGATCAAGTTTAATTTGATTCAGTTCAATGTTCAAAACTTAACTTCAATATGAGTTTGATTTGAAATTTAATTTGAGTTACTTTAATTTAATCAATTTGTGTTAATTGATTTGGTTTAAGAGCTCTTAAACTGTCATAATGATATTATGGTAGGCCCACAAGCTAGCTATAGGTTCAAATTAGTTGTTGAATAAGACCATAGATTGTTTTTAGATTGTTTTGAGTTTCAAGTGAGATTGCAGATTAGCCATAAGTCGATTAGTTATTAGGCGAGATTGTAGGTTGGCCTTAAATCATCTTAACTTTTAGGCAAGATTGCATACTGACCCTAAATCGATCGATTATCGAGTGAAACTGTAGGCTATCCCTAAACTATTTTGACTTTTGGGGGAGACAGTAGGTTATTTCTAAATTGATTGGTTGTCGAGCGAGACCATATGCTGGCCCTAAACTATCTTAAGTTTCGGATGAGATAGCCTGACTCTAAGTTGATTAGTTATTAGGCAAAATTGTAGGCTAGTTCTAAACCATTTTAACTTTCGGGTAAGATCACAAGTTGGTTCTAGATCATTTTGTTAAGATATTTTATTATTATTTTGTTGTTGTTTTGTTTTATTCTTGTTCTTGTCCTCATTGTCAATCCAAGAGGTTCTCGCTATTGATTCTGTTTGACATAATGTTATGGTGATGAATGAGGCTACGAATGGCCACGATGGTGATGGGGATTTGCCATCATTTTAGAGGCCAAGGTAATAGCTATGAATAGTCATCAACTCACCATAAAGGGTAGAAGAATAGGACCTATTATGGGACATACAATGCATTACAGACATATGATCATTATGCTTCAACCGGGTTATTTTATCACAATTCTTATAGAGAAAAGAACTTAAAAGAAAAATACTTAATAATAGAGCAACACATTTGTACAAAACTTTTACCTTGAGCACACGAAATGGAATTGTAGACAATCAAGTGAAATCCAATCTTTTGGTGCCACCCTTGCAACCTTATAGGAAAATCAAATACTTGGGCAAAAACAATTTCAAGATCAAGTTCTACAATATGTTGCTTAACCAAATGATCTACTTTTAAATAAAGTCATAATTTAACCTGGTAAGTATTGAAGCAAAACCTTCCTCTTACCATGCTTCTTTTGTGGCAATAATATGGATCCTCACTCAAAGGCCTAAAATTGAGCACAAGAAGCTGGTTTAGCTATAGGTTTTTCTCTCACTTTTTTCTTATAGAGATCGGGGATTCCGATATGTCACCAATAATGAAAGCACAAAGGGGATCCAGGTTATTGAGCCATGGAGTATCCCAAAAGACCACAGGTGATTGTAGTATTAGTGGAGATTTGCTGTTGTACAAAGGATCACAGGTAGCCACGGTGTTGGTGGAGATCCACCATCATACGAAGGACCACAGATGGGTGTAGTGTTGGTGGAGACCCATCGTCATATGGAGGGTGACGGGTGGCCACAATATTAGTGGAGATCCACCATCATATGAAGGGCCACAGGTAGCCATGGTATTGGTGGAGATCCGCCATCATATGAAGGACTACAGATGGCCACGATATTAATGGAGATCCACTAGTGTGAATCCACAGATGGCAACAATATTGATGAACAAAAGAGAGGCCTGTGATGGGATTAGGATGCCTAATTCTTTTAGGTTTGGTCTTCTGAACTTATGCTACTGAGAACTTGTGGTGGTTGGCAAAGAATGAGGTCGCGGATGGCCACAAGCCTTGAGGAAGAAGTGGTAGTAGCAGCAACAAGCATAAGAAAATAAAGATCTCACAGGGGACAAAGAGAAAAAGGGATAATAAAAAAAAGATGAAGAATGGGATGTGATCTTACATCTTTTTGATCCATTGTTGATGCCTTCTTGCTCTCCTCCTAAATGACGATGATCTTTCTTAGAACTTCTTCTTTAATTTGTGTAGAATTTACCCAAGGATTGTCTATGAATTTTTTTAAATTTGTGTGCCCTAGCCCCCTTTTTATAAGACTTTGAGAGGATATCTAATTTTAGTTATTAGAATTTAATTGGGAGATTTGATAGGTATTCTCTTGCCATAAGCTTCGTATTTGGATCTTCGAATGACGTATTCTGAAATTACATCTTTATTATTGAAAAGTTCGGTTGATTCTTGATGGATTTTGAGAATATTCCATTTCTATTTCTATGGATTGCAACTAAATCAAATGACCAGTTGAGAACTGGATATCTGACTGCGAGTGAGGTTTGTGCAGTCAGATAGTACTGAATGTCCAGTTGGACATTCAATTGTGGGTAGGGGTTCACATAGTTAGACAAAACTAGATTATCAGTTGAGAACCAAATGTATAATTGCAACTTAGTTTAGGTTCTAGGCCCAATTTTTTAGTCATTTGCTATTTCAAGTTGGCCTTAATCATCCTAAATCAAAGTTCAAAGTTCAACTTTAACTAAAAATTAGGGTTGACTTATAAAAATTACCTAAATAAAGTGCCTCCTTCGCATCCACTTTGCAAGTTTTCTTAGCTAGGTGAGTGGATGTGAACCATAGTGAGTTCTTAACCTCCTTTGTCTCTTTTACAAGTGATGATAGGTGAGCATCTCCACCTCCTTTTTTTGTCAACTTGTGATAATTTTCCTTCTCTTCTTTTACTTGTTTATCTTTCTTCTCTCTCTCTTTTCCTTTTAAAGGCATTATGGAGTCTCTTATAATTGAGAAGAAAAATGGTTTGGTCCTATGTTGATTTCTTCCTATCTGGGATTGAGGCCAAAGTGGTCACAACATACCAACCCTAGAAGTATAATTACCACCTTTTTGCTCATTTTTCTAAACAAGGGATGCCATATGTTGATGGGTAGGTGAGTCTTTCATGTTGGAACCCATCAGGCATCTTAGGCAACGAGAATCTTCAAAGACCTTGAGGTCTTGTATCTTAAATAGTCATTCTCCTCCTTGAGAATGATCCTTCCCACTTGTTAGAGCCATGCCACTTGTTAGGCTTGTACCTCAACCAGCCTTCGAGCTTGCACCTTAGCTAACCTTTGGACTCACACCTAGTCAGCCCTTGGACTTATACCCATAAGCTAGTTTTCGAGCTCATGAATTAAGTTAGCCCTCAAGTTCATGCATTTAAGGTCGAGCAACAGGCCTATATAAAATTATCATAGATAGCTAAGGACCCTCAAATTAAAGTAACTCAATCACATTAAAATCAAACTCAGTCACAATAAATGTACAAAGGCTATGTTGACTCAAATGGACCTAAAGTAATCAAGCAAATGGACTAAAATCCAAATCAAGCTAGACTCCAAAAGATCCAAATTGAGTTAACGTGAGCCAAATAAATTCAGACTAAACCCTAATTAGACTCAAGATGAGTTAATTTAAAATCAAGTTAAGTTAAAACCCAATCTAGTTTGGATTGAACTAAGCTCAAATCAAACCCTAATTGGGTTAAATCAAGTCCAAACTAAAAGGACAAACTTAAATTTGAACTAGAACCAAGTCAAGCTAAGCCTGAACTAAAACCAAGTAGAACTAAGTTGACTTAAACTTGAGCCAAAGTGCAACAAACCCAAACTCGATAAAGATCCAACACAAGGTTAAACTTGACTCAAGCTAAATGAAATCAAACTTGAATTTGAACTATATTAGTCCCAACAGAACTAAATAGAGTCAAACAAAGTCCCATTGGATGTGCTGAACTTTTAACAATACTCCAAGACCATGAACAATAGGTGATATTTTCATCTTGACTTGAACCAAAATTAGTTTAAATAGAACTAAAAAAGGTCAAACTAAATCTCGCTAGGTGTACTACAAAAGCCTTTGGTAATACTTCAAAGTTATACCCAACCTTAGAAGTCGTTGGTAATGCTGCCAAATTAAAGAAGTTAATTGCCAATATGCTCCAAGTTATCGATCACACTTTAAAGCTATACCTAACTCCATAACCTTTTGATGATGCTACAAAATCAAAGAAGTTAAATACCAACACGCTCACCATTAACCACACTTTAAGCTAGTCAACCCCAGAAGTAGTTAATGATGCACCCTTCAGACTAGTCAACCCCAAAAATAGTTGACGATACATACTTTGAGCTAGTCAACCTTAGAAGTAGTTGATACATCTTTCAAGCTAGTCAATCCTAAAAGTAGTTGATGACGAGCTCCTCAAGTTAGTCAACTCCAAAAGCAGTTGATGACATACCTTTCAAGTTAGTCAATCCCATAAGCCATTGATGACACACTCTTTCAAGCTAGTCAGCCCCAAAAGTAGTTGACGATGCAATTTTCAAAGCTATACCTAAGCTTATAAGCCATTGGTGACAACACTAAAAATAATAAAATTATCACCTACTCCTTATTGGCTATGAAAATGTTTTAAACAAAGTTATCACCTATGCCTTATCGGCTAAAGAAATACTTCAAAAACTAAGTTATTGCCTACGCTGAAACACTTCAAAGTTAATGGAGTTATCATCAATACCTTATTGGCTAATGAAAATACTTCGACCCAATTGAAGTTATCGTCAATGCCTTATTGGCTAATAAAAACATTTCAAGTCACAAAGTTATCGTTAATGCTTAAAGCTATTAGAAACACTTCAAATTTCTCTCATTACTTTTCACATCCCATTGGATGATGCCATCAACACCTGTCGAAGGCCGAGTCAATTTGGGTCAGACACCATGTGATCCAGTGCAGGGGGAGTGAGGCAGTAATACACATTAAAGTTTCTTTTCCACTCTTTTGTTTCTTTATTTCTTTCATATTGTCTATAATTCTATATTGACATTCATTATAAAGTGAGGATATACCTTTACTTAAGTTATGTATCCTTTCTTAAAATTAATTAAATATTTTCTTCTTTTCTTTTGTATCTCTATTTTATTAACTAGATTTCTCGCTTTAGGAGATTCCTGATAATTATCGAGGCAATTAATAACAAGGACTTACGGTTATTGAAAGTGAATATTTTCACAATACCTGATAGTGCGCTTTAAATCAAAATAAATTTTGATTTGTAATTTGAGGTTACTCCTAGAGTCTCCACTATCCCGGGTGATTAATTTCGATCCCATAAATTTTGACATGCCCAGTAGGACTTGACTTCTCCTTCAAGTGTAGAAACCTAGTTAATATAATAGAGACATTGATATGGTAGAATTATGATTAAAGACTAATTAATTGTGTTTTTCTTTGCAAAATAAAAAAAAATCAAATGGCAACAATGAAGAATATTTCTGTCCCAAGATACTCCATCATCCTGGGGGGTAGGATTAGCTATGCATTTACCTCAATTAATGGTTATTATAGAGGCAGCTAAAGTTCATATCAAGTTTAGGACCATCTCTAAGGCCATCCAATTCAAGAAGGCACCTGCTACTGCACCAACTAAAGTTGTTGACATATAAAACTAGCCTATTTCTCACCTTTGAGAAGGGTTGTTTAGATGAAGAGCTAAAAACCATAGCTCAATAAAAATGAATATCAGTCTTTTAGAGTCTAGGACTCAAATGAAGCTTAGTTTTTAGTTGCCTTCACCCAAATCCTCATAGGGGGCAATCAAAAGCAAATCTAGACATAAGCATCAATGAAAAAGTCCATCCTGACTGTTACCAGTAAAGAACAAGTTGTTGGAATTTTCAGCTAACTTGGGAAATCTACTCTTCGAACAAAGTCAATCATTACCATCCCTACCACCAATTCCTTTTCTCCATTAAGCAATTTAAAGAAGGATAGGAGCAAATCACAAAGAGTACAATCTTGCCTTAGAATTATGGCAAAGGGGGGAATTACCAAGCAAAATAACAAGAGCCATCATAAGACTACAACTCAGTATAAGGACTCATAAAGAGAGACCACCCATATTATTAGAGTTATCACTCATCATGTCTCTAGGAGGGACTGCGAGCCCACACCACAACTAGTTAAATGCCAAAAGAAGGCTACCTGATTGAGGTTTAGTAATGAAAAAAATCCAAGAGGAGAGGACCATTATGAACCAATCCTTGCTACTATGCCAAACATAAGGTGTGATGACCCGCTTCATGAGTAGACTCTTGAATGAGATGACACAACTAATGGAAGAAGTTAGCCTCAACCCAAAGCCTAGACCTGATTCTTAAGACATAGACCATCATGTTCTGATAGAGGGCTTGGTCATAACTGAAAGCTCTAATCAAGAAGTGGCAATAGAAGCACTACAAGAATAGTTGAGACAGCAAAGCAAAGAGAAAGATGAACCTCAAAAGAAGGTCATGGAGTTGATGGAAATGATGCTATAAATAAGCCAAAAACTTGATAATTTGGAATAATCTCAACAACTATCTCAAGTAACAGAGACAATAGAAGGCACATCTCTTGTAAATGAGATCCACAAAAATATAGACCCTTCAAAAGTGCCTCCTCCAATAAGAGATACCTAATCCCTAGCTTCAGGGATTCCTAACAATATGGAACTCCTAGCATACATACAATAATAGGTACAATGAATGGTAGCTACAAAGTTGAAATAAAAAAGTGAGATAGGCAGGGTAAATGATATTAACAAACCATAGCTTAGCTATTATGATCGAGTGTCATATCCCAAAGTCTATATGATGCCTAGTTTTAAATAGTTTAATAGCATCTTAAATAGCACATAGATCACTTTGTGACTTTGTGTAGAGATTCAAGTAATAATCTATTATTGTTACTTTATCAATTTTTAGCAAGCCTGACAGGAGCAATATTCAAGTAGTATGCTAGTTTACAATCAGAATCTATATAAACTTGGGCATAAATGAAAGAGGCTTTTTGAATTAGATTCAGAGGAGTCAATGATAAAGTGATCATTGTAAATCTTGTCTCAACACCAAAATACAACAATGAGTCAATTCTAGATTATATCACATGACAGACAAATCTTAGTTTTAAGTGTGAATAACTCATGAGCCAATTTGAGATAGTGAACCTTGTACTCAACAACATAAGGGTAGAGTGGATGACACCTTATCTAAGTGCCTCTTCTATCCATACCTTCTAAGACCTCATCATGTAGGTCAAGAAGCTAGAAAGGATTGGCCCACTAACCTTATCTAGTTTACAAAGTTTCAAGCCGGAAAAAGATAGGGTGAATCATGGAGAGCCTTCCAAAAATGTGAGAGTTGCATTCACAATAACTGATCAAAAGAAGCCTCCAAACCGCAGTATGGACAAGGGTAATCCTCAAAAGCCACCAACTCTTGGAGAAGATGGAGAGTGGAATGATCCAATAATTTATAACAAAGGCTCAAAAATAAATATTCTTGTAAAAGAGAAAAAATAGGTAAAATCTTCCAAGATACTCTAAAGTTAGGTCTCCAACTACTAAAATCCAAGAGGCCAAGTGAGGCCAACAAAATAAATCACCCAAAATATTGTTCCTACCATAGAATTTTGGGGCATACCTTTGAAGACTACTTTGTATTTAAGGATTGGATCAAGAAGCAATACCAAGAAGGCAAGCTAACTCTTTTGATGGTAGCCCTATTTGCAAATGCTTATCAACCACATTAATCATATCACTATGTTTAAGGACTATGAACCACTTGATGAAATCCTCTTTGGGGAAAAAGCACAAGGTACCCCCAAACAAGGGCACTTATGTAACATCTATATTTCAAAAAGGCTAAAGAAAATAATGAAAAAAATGACTAGAAATCTGGAAGAGCCTGGGATGGTGATGAAGAAAGCCTTATCAGAGCGAATTGTCTTAACCTGCTCAAAGCATCAAGAAGAGAAAGAATAGAAGCAAGAAGAAGAAGTTGGATTAGTTATATGAATACATTGTGAGAAATTAGCTATCTATGAATACATCGATACTCTAGACGAATATATTTAGGGAGAAAGTAGCCAAGTAACTCTTGAGAAATTCTTCTTGACAAACTCAAACCTTTACTAGAAGATCCTGATGTGGGAAATGAAGAAAGTAAACTTTTGGTGGTAACATGCTCTGCCATATTTACCATTGGAGGTTTACAACCAAGCTGATCCCCACCTCGTTGCTTTAATAATAAAGAAATTTAGGGTGCAAGGCAAGAAGAAGTGAATAGATTCATTGGGAATGTTAATAATAAAATGAGAGATCGCACAGGTCTCCCTAAGGGCTGCTCCTAAGATGGTTATCTTAGAGAGTGATTCGCCCATGAATACGACTATAACATACTCAAACTACAACTAGATACTATGAAAGAGCTAACTACAACTAACATAAGGTTAGTCATGGGGCAAATGCAAATGCTGAATGAGCATATGAAGGCTATGGCTATCCACATGGAGAGCGTGACAAATATAACTATCATGCTCTGTGAGGAAGTCAGGAGGATGGAGAAGGTGCTAGCAAAAAAAGACAAAGCCATATAAAAGAACTCATAGAGGTGATGAGAAACCACTTACTGACCCTCCTCGGGATCAAAATGATCACTCATGCCACTTACTCCATAGATGAGTCAAGAAAGCTAGACACTATGATCTCTTATCGTATGGTGACTCATACATCTGAGGTGAACACTAATGAGTGGCTATCCCAACCTCTATCAAGAAATCTAGCAATAAATGCTCAACCTGTTAGGTTTCATGAGGTCCCGATCCTAGAACCTTTGGAAGGACATGCTTTGTCAACTTTAGAGGAATCATGCATACAAGGGACAGATGATAAATATAATTCTATGTTGAAGTCAGAGTAACCTTATGACCACTTCGGAAGGCCCTACATCAGCAAATGCCAAAGGAAGAAGCAAGCATTTTGGGAGAGGATCGAACAAGCTAATGCTAAAGCTCATTCCACCCCTACATCAAATTAATCTAAATATCTATAATTAAGCCAATTTGAATATCCACCGAAGAGACATCCTAAATATAAAGTTCTAAAGAAGGTTATGTTAGCAAATGAAGTAGAAGGATTCAGCCAAAGAGTATTTGAAGAACTTTCTACAAGAAAACCCTACATGCCTAATCCTAATATTAAATGAAATGATTATTAGTCAGTTATATCCTCTATGGATATTTAGGAAACTATTGACCAAGAGCAAAGATCCACTACCTCTTGTCATATGATTAGCCTTAGAAGTGATTTCAAAGATGAATATTTTTAATCTCATGATGTCAAATTTCAACTAAAAAGATAAAACCAAGTACAACTCGAAGGTGGAAAGGTGCTACCTCTGAGACAAGCTCCAATGCCAAGGAATAAGAATATCCCCAAGGACAAGAAAAAGGAAATTCAAATAAGTGAGGGCATCGAGCTCTTGCAAGTGGAACCCACACTCAAAAAGGTGAAATACAACATAGTAGCCCACCTCAAGAAGATCCATGCCATGCTAAGTGTGTTTGGCACCTTGATGATGTCACAAGAACTCAGGGGTATGCTAGTGCACATCTTGCAAAATTTGACCAACTACCAAGCATACTTTGCTAAAGAGAAGATGAAGGAGTCTTTGTGTGCATGCCAAACTCTTATCATCATGTTCACAAATGATGACCTACTACCTATAACAATGGACCAAAATAAACCATTATAGGTCACAAGAAACAATGATGGGATCGAGATCAATCACATCCTGATTGACCCAGATTCTTTAATCAATTTGATGACTCTTCAAACTCTAAGAGCTCTAACTTTGGATTTGTGTCACTTATCATCTAAGATTATAATCATACAAGGGTTTAATCAAAATAGCCAAAAAGCCCTGAGAGCCATAACTATCCCTCTAAAAGTAGATGAAATAATGACAAATACTAAATTTTATGTGATTGGTACTGATGCATCATACAAAGCACTACCGGAGGTTGTGGCTACATGAAAATAAAGTAGTACCATCTATCCCCCATCAATATTTCAAATACTTTAAAGATGGTGAAGAGCACTGAATTGATGGTCATATACATCCTTTTGATGTTCATGAGGTATATTATGATAATGCAAAATACTATCAGAGATCCGATGCTAATAGGGGGTCAGCTTCTATTAGTCAAGTAAAGCAAAAGATTACTATTCTGATCTTTGCCTCTCCTCACCTAGGAAGTGATTCTGACCCATCCTCTTTAGGTGAAGAAGCCCCACAAGTCTACATATATGGTTATACTTTGAACGAAGATGATAATAGAGGTCAAAAAGAAAATACTCTCCTTATTACTAGAGCTCCAAAAAGCTCATTTAAGTTGTTAGATGAGTTGGGCATCAATATTGTGGAAGAATTATTAACTTTCTATATTTCTCTACAGTGCAAATGAGAAAATAAAATACTATCTTACAAGACAATCCCTTGTGCCCCAAGTATATATGAAATCTTGGGGACTGAAGATCTAGTGGATGATGGTGACCATCAATCGGTAGCCATGCCTAAATATTTCTCAGACCAGCTTAGTCAGATTATCAACAAATTTAGCTATAGACATCCATAAACAAAGAGAGAGAGTCATTTCTTCAAGAATCTATGGAATCCACCCTAAGGACGTTCTTACATACCTTAAAAGGGAAACAAGAATACCAAAGGACTAGGCTATATTACTCCAAACACCCACACATATCTTATGGTCACTATTAAACTTCTCTCCAATATTTAGGATGACCAAATGGTATCAATACCCCTTGACACATATGTCAAGGTGGCTGTGACTTTTCAAACATCATAATAAGGTGACATCCTTGGTGGGATTTCATCAAAACCAAAAGAAAGGGCGCATGATGCTGCTGAAATACCTTCAAACAAACCTTCGCCAAACCTCACTCAACATAATGAATCACTTGGTGAAGAAATAATCTTTAAACCGAAAGAAGCTCTACCAAAACTTGAGGATGGGGGGCAAGTCATAGTTGATGAACTGAAGGAGATCAATCTAGGCTCAAAGGAGGATCTAAAGCTGACTTTCATTAGGACTCAACTTTCCAAGGAAAGCCAAACTCAGCTCAAAGTAGTGCTCTAAGAGTATAAAAACTACTTCACATAGAGCTATAAGGAGATGCCTGGATTAGATCTTGAAGTTGCAATCTATAAACTAGTCATCAATCTTGAGCTTCCACCTATCAAATAAATACCTAGGAAGATAAAACTTGACCTAGAACAAAAGATAATAGAAGAAACAAAGAAACTAATCGAAGCCAACTTCATTAGAGAGAAAAAAAATACCCAAATTGGATGGCAAGCACTGTGCCAGTCAAGAAAAAGAACAGCCAAATTTGTATTTGTGTGGACTACAGGAACTTGAATAAAGCATATCCAAAAGATAATTTTTCATTATCAATAATGAAAATCATGATTGACAACACAGCTAATTTTGGAATATTCTCCTTCATGAATGGTTTTTCAAGATATAACTAAATTAAGATGCATACTGATGATGAGAAAAATATGGCCTTTAGGATACCAATTGGCATTTACTGTTATAAGGTAATACCCTTTGGGCTCAAGAATGCAGGTGCCACTTATCAAAGTGCCATGATTCAAAACTTTGATAACCTCATACACCAGTTAATGAAATATTATATAGATGATTTGGTGGTCAAAACTAAGTCCAAAAATAGACACGTCGAAGAACTAAAAGTGGTATTTGACCGCCTTAGGAAATATAACTTAAAAATGAATCCTATGAAGTGTGCTTTTGGAGTTTCATAGAGAAAATTCCTTAGCTTTATTATTAGACATTGAGGGATTGAAATCAATCTATCTAAGATCAAAACTATCTTGGTTATGCCACCACCCATCAATTTAAAGTAATTGAGGTTGTTCCAAGGGCAACTCGTATACATAAGAAGATTCATTTGAAACCTCTCTGGAAAATGCAAACCCTTTTCCAAGTTGATGAGAAGGACACTCCATTCATTTGGGATTAAGACTGTCAATAAGCCTTTGAAGACATCAAGTAGTATCTCCTAAAGCCACCATTCCTGGTAGCATCTTTACCTGATAAACCCTTAATCCTCTACATTGTAGCAATAGAAGGATCCCCAGGGGCATTTCTTACCCAAAAATAATGAAGAAGGTAAAGAAAATACACTCTACTATATGAGTAGAATGTTGGTGGGGGTAGAAAGTAATACACAACACCCCCCCCCCCCCCCCCCCCCCAAAAAAAAACCCAAAAATCAAAAAATATTGTCTGCTGCTCATATTTGTTGTCAATAAGCTAAGGTATTATTTACTTTCTCACTAAGTTATTTTAATATCAAAGATTGATCCTATAAAGTACCTTATTACAAGGTCCGTACTAACTGAGAGACTAGCAAAATGGACTTCTTATGGAATACGATATCAAGTTCACTCCCTAAAAGATAGCCAAAGGGAAAGCCCTCATCAATTTTCTTATAGCTCATCTAATACCGAACAATTCTCCTCTAAGCTACGAGCTCCCTGATGAAGAAATCCTTTTGGTCAAAGAAGAGAAATGTTACTAGAAGATATACTTCGATGGAGCATCATCTATTAAACTAGAGATTAGACCAAAGTTTCTGCAAATCAAAGCAAGTATTAGATTTGTTTATGTCACTCCGAATGAGGGCATTTTATGATACTCCTATTCGCTCTCAAAATCATGCACAAATAATGAAGCTAAATACAAAGCCCTAATTGTAGGACTGGAAATGGTCAATATGAAAATATCATGCCTATATATTTTTGGTAATTTATAACTAGTTATCAACTAAGTCTAAGGTAAATATAAAGTCCAAAGATCTGAGTTCCTGAGATACCATGAAAAGACTTAAGAGCTCATAAGGCAAATTCTACATGTTCGATGCGAAAGCTAACTCCTTAACCAAGGTTTCTCAGTCCATCAATATGAAAGGTAACTCCTTAACCAAACTAGCCAAGGCACTGGCTGACTTTGATTAAGGAGAAATTCTAATCACAGTCCATAGTAGGCAAGTGATGAATTCAATCTTCAGCATTAAGCATGAGAGGACTGAATCTAAACTAGTAGAAGAGGCCATAAATTGGAGAATACTATTCACCAACTACCTTAAAAGTGAAGAACTCCTAAAACATAAATTCACACAAAAATAACTCAGAAAGAGGGTTGTACACTTTATACTTATTAATGACACTCTTTATAGAAGGTCTTTTGATTAACTACTTCTATGCTGTCTCTCAGCCAAAGAGACCAAAGAAGTTATGTATGAAGTACATTTTGGGATCTGTGGGGCTCATCAATCAGGCCCAAAAATAATAATGAAGATTAAGTGTATGGGCTACTATTAGCCCACAATGGTAGGAGATTGCATCAAATATGTGAGAAGATATCACCTATGCCAAATTCATGGTGACTTCATCTATCAACACCTAAATCCTCTATATCCAATAGTGTCCTCATGGCCATTCAAGATATATGATACAAACATCATCAGCCTAATCGAACCATCTTCTTTTATAGGTCATCACTTCATACAAGTAGTAACTGACTATTCTTCTCGGTGGGCTAAAGCGATTCTATTAGAAGAGGTAAAAGCGGATACTGTTATTTATTTCTTTCAAGAAAATATCTTGTACCCATTTGGTGTCTCTCGAGAATCATTTTAGATAATGGACCGTCCTTTGGAAGTTTCAAAGTAGGACGTTTTGTGCATCATCACAAGATAGATTGGAGATATTTATCTTTCTATAATGTGAGAGATAATGGACTCATTGAGACATTTAATAAGACCCTTTCCAAGATCTTGAAGAAAATTATTTCCAAAAATAAGAAAGACTGACACCAAAAGCTTGCTGAGGCACTGTGCGCCTATCGTACCACATATCAAACTCCTACCCAATCAATGCTATATGCATTAGTGTTCGAGACTAAGGCAATCTTGCCACTGAAAGTGCAAATCTCCTCTCTAAGGATTGCCTTACAAGAAGAAATCACAAGAGAAGATAATATTTATCTTTGCCTTGACGAGCTAGACTACTTAGACAAAACAAGCCTCGCAGTCCAACAACACTTGAAAATACATCAAGTACAAATGTCCAAGGCCTAGAATAAGATGGCTCAGATTAGGTCCTTCCAGAAGGGAGCAATGGTCTTAGTTTTGAGAAGACCCATAATTTTGAATTGAAACAAGAAAGACAAGTTTGAGCTTAATTGAGAATGCCCTTATATCGTCGAAAGGATATTTGAATGGAGATCCTATCAACTGATCGATGACAAGGGGGAAAGACCTATGCCAGCAATCAATGGCTGATTCCTTAAAAGGTACTATATTTAAGCCCTAGGGGCATCAATAATAAAAATCAAAAATGTCTATATTCTGTCTATGATGGGACGTCCAAATTTCTCAAAAAGGAACACTCAGTAAAATATGCACTCCATATTTCTTAAGATAAAATATGGATACAAAACTTCATCCATCTTGCATGATGATCAACCCCACTTCTACATAGTAATCAAGTATATTGACACGTGGTAAAATAAATTCATCATCATATGGCAAGTCAAGTTTACTCTCAGATGGTAAAATAAATCCATCATCGCATAACACGTCAAGTCCACTCTTGTGTGGTAATTCAAACCCATATAGTCTACTCCTAAAATGTTGATGCAAGGGCAAGTACTTGAAAATTATTTGCACCCTCTCCTATCATCAGAACTCGAGAAGAGATTGTGAAGGAGGCAATTTGTATGAGGTATTTTTGCCACAATCAAATTACATTAAAATATGATTAAAATTGAGACTTATATGTCACTAAATTATGACTCAAATGTGGGTCTTTTAGTTAGATTTAAATCATGTCCAAGTTTAATAAAAATTTGAGTTTAATTTAAACCTAAATCATTAGAAAATTTGGACTCACGATAAGTCTAATCCAAATGGGCCAAGTGAGCTAGATATTTGGACCAAAATTAGGCCCAAAATCCATTTAAAATCTGGGCTAAAATGATAAAATATAAAAATTTTACAAATAGACCCCTGGATTGAATAAATGGGCCCTTAGCTGAATTTTTCTTACAAATAGGTCCTTGAAATAAGAATTTTACAAAAAAATTTAATAAAATACTACAATTACAAATTAGTCTTGCAAAATTTAGGATTTGTAAATAAACTTCTTAAAAGATCAATAATTATAATTCGATCATATAGAATTCAAGATTTGTAAACAAATCCCTCCAAAAATTAGTATTTATAAATAAGCCCCTAAAATTTTAACTTTTGAAAATAAGTTTCTCAAAAATTTTTATTTATGAATAAGTCTAAATTTTGTTCAAAAGATCCCTGGGAGTTTCAAAATCTTATAAATAAGTTCTTTTTACAAAGAAACCCCTAAAAATTTATAGAATCATAATTTAGTCTAAATTTTTTGAAAACATGGCAAATAGCATCCCTATAAATTCAATATCTAAAATTAGCATAATTTTTAAATTATTTTCATCTCAAATAAACTTATCCATATCTATCTATAGGCTTCTCCAATTTTAAACAAACACATTCATAGCTATCCAATCCAAACAGAACTCATCTAAAATAAATAGATAAGATTCTTGATCTAAATTTGAACGAGATTATTTCTAGCCCAACTTCATCTCTTTGAATCCTATATAAACCTGTTGACCTAAAAAAAAGGAGAGAGATTAGAATAAATTGGAGAATGAGGGAAGAGGATTAGAGAGATATCAACATCATCATCAAAAGAAGGAGATTAACGAGAAGAATCGAAGAAAAGGGTAAGTTCCTTGTCACTTAGCTTTCTTTTCATTCCCTTATTTCTTACATGAATCCTTGCAACGCTCATGTCTTGCTCGAGGCCTTGCTATGCCAAGAGCTGAGTCCAACTAGACATGGCCAAACCTAGCCAGCTTCTCCCATGATGCCTCACTTGCACTAGAATCGACCATCACCGGGCCTACACCCTTGGCCGCCATCCTTGTTCATAAGATGTGTGTTGCCTACTTACTCTCCCTTGATCATGTCACCTATGCCACCCTCATATCTGCCCTCACCCACACCGGCCACCTTGATGTCACCCTTCTCTGGATCCACCACATGGATGCTGACTGCATCCCACCCGAACTCAAGCTCTACATCACCCTCATCAGGCTCGCCGTCAAGCTAGATGACCAATCGAAGGCCATCTCCATCGCATCCTCCCACTTTTTCCCCTTAAAACTTTAGACTTGCATTATGGTGTAGCAACTACTATGAACAACCTTACTTTCGAGAATGAGAATGGGATCTTGGTGTCAAGGCTCTTCTCTTAGGGGTCTCCTGTACCTACAATGACGTAATCATGCTCCCCCACTACATCGACTTGCCCGCAGTTGTACCTCCACACAACTGCCACTCGAGCTTCACCCAACCTCCTTGGGCATCATTCCACATCACTGTAGGGAGAAACAACTCGATCTGATCGAGAGACAATTGGATCCGAGTGGAGAAGCAACTGGGCTACCATGGCCCTATCGTGAAGAGGAATAGAGGGGCACAGGTTTTTTATTGAGGAAGAAGAGATAAGGAAAAGAAATAAAAAAAAGGTTGTTGTGTAAAAAAAATATCTAGCTAAAAATAGGGGAGAAAGGTTTTGAGTGAGGGAGAAGAAAAAATAGAGGAAAAAAATATTAAAAAAATGAAAAAGTTGTTGTGTGAAAGAAATTTAGCAAAAATAAAAATAGAAGAGTTTGTTCATAAAAAAGGAGCAAAAAGACTTCTCTCATCTCTATTTTTAATGAAACTTCATCAACATCGTGGCCACTCACAGTCCTTGGTGTGATGACTGAACTTCACCAACACCACAACTACTCATGACCTCTCAAAGATGGCAAACTCTCAACACTAATTGCAGTCCCTTGAAGATGGTGAACCCTCAGTAATGCTCACAGCCACCCACGGTTCTTTGAAGATAATCAACCCTCAACACTACTCACAGCTATTTGTGGTTCTTCAAAGATGGTGAATCCCCCTCAACCAAGCTTTGGGCTTGTATTCAACCAGCCTTCGGGCTCACATCCAAGCTAGCGTTAGGGCTTCCACTCAGCTAACCTTTGGACTTGCACCCAACCAGCTTTTGTGTTTGCATCTAAGCTAGCCTTAGGGCTCATACTCAGCTAGCCTTCAAACTTACACCCAATCAGCCTTTGGGCTCACATCCAAGCCAACCTTTAGACTCGCACTTAGTTAGCCTTCGGGCACACACTCAGTCAGCTTTCAAGCTGGCACTCAGCCATCCTTCTAGTTCATATCTAGCCAACCTTTAGGCTCATACTTAGCCAGCCTTCATGCTCATACTTAGCCAGCCTTTGGGCTAGCACTCAGTCAGCCTTCGAGCTCACACCTAACTAGCCTTTAGGCTCACACTTAGCCAGTCTTTGGGCTCTCATCCAAGCTAGCATTTCGGCTTGCACTCAACTAACCTTCAGACTCACACCTAGCTAGGCTTTGAGCTAACACTCAATCAGTCTCGGGCTCATATCCAAGCCAACCTTCGAGTTTGCACTAAGCCAATCTCCAGGCTCACACTTAGCCAGTCTTCGAGCTCACATCCAAGTCAACCTTCAGGCTAGCATCCAAGCTAACCTTCAAGCTTGCATCAAAGCTAGCCTTAGGGCTCATACCTCAGCTAAGCTTGGGTTCGCACCCAACCAATCCTTAGGCTCACACTTACTAGCCTTCAAGCTCACATCCAAGCCATTTGTCAGGTTCACAGTTAGCCAACCTTTGAGCTCATGTCTTAGCTTGCCGTTGGGTTCACAGCTCAACCATCCTTCAGGCTCACACCTCAGTTGGCCTTTGGACTCACACTAGTCAGCCCTCAGGCTTGCACCCATTAGCCAACTTTCAAGGTCATGAGTTAAGCCATCCCTCAGGCTTACACATTTAAGACCAAGCCATGGGCTTGTCTAAAATTATCACAAATAGCTAAGGACCTCAAATCAAAGTAACTCAATCATATTGATATAGAACTCAATCACAACAAATGGACAAAGGCCATGTTGATGCAAATAGACCTAAATTGATCAAGGAAATAGACTAAAATCCAAATCGAGTTGGACTCTAAAAATCTAAATTGAGTTAATCTAAACTAAATAAGCTCAGATAAACCCTAATCAGACTCAAGATTGGTTAATTTAAAATCAAGTTGAGTTCAAATTATATCTAGTCTAGATTGACCAAAGCTCAAACCAAACCCAAATTGGGTTAAATCAAGTCCAAACTAAAAGGACAAACTCAAAGTTAAACTAGAACCAAGCCAAGCTAAGCCTAAATGAAAACCAAGTTGAACTAAGTTGACTTGAACTTAGCCAAAGTCTAGCAGACCTAGACTCGATAAAGATTCAACACAAGGTTGAACTCGATTCAAGCCAAATGAAATCAAACTCGAATTCAAACTATATTAGTCCTAATAGAACTAAATAGGATCAAACTGAGTCCCACTGGATATGCTAAAGTTTCAACAATACTACAAGGCCACGAATAATGTGTGATGTTGCCATCCTAACCTGAACCAAATTAGGTTGAATAGAACTAAATAAGGTCAAACTGAGTCTCACTGGATGTACTACAAAAGCCTTTGTAGCACTTCAAAGATATACTCAACCCCATAAGTCGTTGGTGATATTACCAAACCAAAGAAGTTAATTGCCAATATGCTCCAAGCTGTCGGTCACACTTCAAAACTATACCCAACACCACAAACCATTGGTAATGCTACCAAATCAAAAAGGTTAAATACCAACATGCTCAAAGCCGTTGGTCACACTTCAAGCTAGTCAACCCTAGAAGCAATTGACAATGCATCCTTCAAGCTAGATAACTTCAAAAATAGTTGACGATACACACTTTAAGTTAGTTAACCTTAAAAGTAGTTGACGATGCACTCTTCAAGCTAATCAACCTCAAAAGTAGTTGAGGATGCGCTCCTCAAGCTAGTCAACCCTAGAAGCAATTGATAATACACCCTTCAAGCTAGTCAACCCCAGAACCGTTGATGATGCACCCTTTCAAGCCAGTCAACCCCAAAAGTAGTTAACAATGTAATTTTCAAAGCTATACCCAATCCTATAAGCCATTGGTGATGCCACCAAAAATAATAAAGCTATCACCTATGCCTTATGAAAATACTTCAAATAAAGCTATCGCTTATGCCTCATCTGTTATAAAATACTTTAAAAACTAAAAAAGTTATCATCTACACCTTATTGGCTATGGAAATCCTTCGAAGTCAATGGAGTTATTGCCAAAGACTTATTAGCTAACAGAAATGCTCCAACCCAAATGAAGTTATCACCAATGCTTTATTAGCTAACGAAAATACTTCAAGTCATGAACTTATTGCCAATGTTCAAAGTTATTGGAAACACTTTAAACTTCTCCTATTCTCTTTCACATCCCATTAGACGATGCTATCATCACCTACCAAAGATCGAGTCAATTTGGGTCAAATGCAATGTGGTACAATGTCAAGGGAGCAGGGCAACAACACATATCAAAGCTTCTTTTCCACACTTTTTCTTTCTTTATTTCTTTTATATTTTCTATAATTTCATATTGACATTCATTATAAAATGAAAGTATACCCTTGCTTAAGTCATATATCCTTTCTTAAAATCAATCAAATACTTGTTTTTCTTTTGTATCTTTATTTTATTAGCTAGGTTTCTCATTTTAGGAGATTCTTGACAATTGTCAGGGTAATTAATAATAAGGGCTTACACTTGTTGGAAGTCAATATTTCCACAACACCTGATAGCTCACTTTAAATTAAAATAAATTTTGATTTGTGATTCAAGATTGCTGTTGTGGTCTTTGCTATCCTAGGTGATCAATTTTAATACCACAATATCCATCATTTGTTGTTCTTCACCATCCTTGAAGTACTTAAGTTTTTGATATAGGATTGATGGCACTACTTTATTTTTATTTAGCCATGGCCTCCCTAGTAGTGCTTTATATGATGCATCATATTGATCACATAGAACTTGGTGTTTGTCATCAACTTGCCTACTTTCAGAGGAATGGTTACGGCTCCCAGAGATCTTTAACTATTTTGATTAAACTCTTGGATGGTTGTAATCTCAAATGAAAGATGGAACATATCTAGAGTTAGAGCTCTTAGAGTTTATAGAGTCTTCAAATTGACTGAGGAACCTCGATCAATCAGGAAATAGTTGATCTTGATCCTATCACTATTTCCTATGACTATAATAGCTTATTATGGTCTATTGTTCCTGATAGTAAGTCGTCATTTATGAATATGATGGTAGGAGTTTGACATATGTACAAAGACTTCTTTATCTTCTCTTTAGCAAAGAATGAGTGGTAGTTGGCTAAATTTTGCAAGATGTGCACTAGTGTGTCCTTGAGTTCTTATGACATTATTAGGGCATCAAACACACTTAGCCTGGTAGGGATCTTCTTAAGGTGGGTTACTATATTGTATTCCACCTTCTTGAGTGTAGATTCAGTTTGCAAGGGCTTGATACCTTCATTTATCTGAATTTTGTTTCCTTGTCCTTAGAGATGTTCCTATCCCTAAGCATTGAAACTTATTTCAGGGTCAACACCTTTCCACCTCGAAGATGTACTTGGTTTGTTCTCCTTAGTTAAAATCTAGTACTGTGAGAATAATTAAGGCTCATCTTCAGAATTGCTACCAAAAATAATCATGTGACAGGAGGTAGTGAACTCTTGTCTCTGGTTGATAGTTTCCTAGATATCTTTGTAGGATGTGACTAGTGTTGGCCTGGATAGGTAACCTTTGAGGAGGGAATTTGAAATAGGAAATAAAATACAAATTAAAATTATAAATATAATCAAGTCTTAATATAAGCTTCAAGATAATTACATTCAAATTTTCTATCAATTTTAATCAATCTCAATTAACCACAAGTGCAATAATGTAAAGCAATATAAAGAAAAGTGCACCATGATTTTTAAATGGTTCAGAGACTAACTATTCCTACTCCATGGCCCCTGCTTCACTCTTTAGGATTTAGATCACTCCAATAGTGATGTCACTTCTTGAGTCGAAGCCAAGTCTTTACATCTACTTGGAACCATAAGTGCCGCTTCTTTTGGGTGAAGCCACGCCCATACAACTGATATCTCCAACCAGGAAGATCCACTCTTCACTAGAGCTATTATACTCTCACACTCCTAACACCTAGGAGAGTTTACAAGTGGAAAAATCAAAATATATTGTATTTATCACTCACTACAAGATCACTCAAATGTTAAAAATAAGGGCAATGACAATTTAATATGAGATTTGAAAGTTTAAAGTACTTTTGGGGCTAGAAGGCTTTGGGAGGGGGATTATTACTCTAAGAATATGAAACCTCGTTCTCTCACTGAGTAAAGATATCCAAAGCCTTTTATAATTGTTAGAGCAAGAACTAGCCATTTGGGAATCACCCTTGATTGTCTCTACTGAGCTCAATCGTCCGAATAATTCCAGTGGTTGAAAGTTGAACTAGCCATTACACTAATGTCACAAGTTTAGGTGTTCAGTGACAAGGTTCAAACATTCAAATAGTATAGTTTCAAATGTCAACCAATGCATTAGGCATTTGAACCTTGAACATGAAATTTCAAAAGTTACAACTTACAAATCTTTATTCATTTGATCCTGAGGTTCGAGCATCAGAAGCTATCAATAATTTTAGCTATTTTTGCTAGATTTGAGCATCCAATTATGGAATCTTGAGTGTTTGAAGTTAACAAAAAAACTTATTGGATTATTGTAACTTCAATTCTATGTTCAATATTTTCTCAAACTAATATTAGATAAATAATAAAATGGTGAAGGTATTCCAAGATAAGAAATTAAGTATTAACCAAAAGGCCCTAAACTATTAGTCACAAGACAAATCCTTGACTCAACTAAAATAAATGAAAATCTAAATCTGATGAGCCGACTTGATCTCTTAAGCCTTTTTAAGCCATCTTCAATTCTTCAAGTTTTATTCATTAATCTACCATCATGTCTCATCTTCAAGTCTATCTTTAAGTCCATCTATCCTTGAGGCTTTTGAATGGCCTAGAACTCCATTTTGAACTTGTCTTGGCTATTTTCTACACTTGCTCAAGATATCATCAAATAAATAGTTTAGTCATCATCAAAATTATAAAGGGCAACAACTGGCTCATAATCAACCCGCTCAATATCAGAACTAGGCATGTGGGGCTTCCTTATAAAGAGATCCTCAAAGACTCTTTGGATGAACCCTTTTATTTCATCTACTAGCATGACTTTCTTCAAAACTTTGTACTTAGGGCACTTCTTCTATGGATGTTTTCTTGGCTTGCTATGGGAGCTAAATAAGTGTTAGCATTAGCTCACGTAATCCTCTCCCAAAATGCCTACTTCTTCTTCTAGAATTTGCTAATATAAGGCCTCCTGAAGTAGTCATAAAGTTGTTCTAACTCAAACATAGAGTCATACTCATCATCCATGTCTTATATGCATAATTTCTCTAAAGTCGATAGAGCCCATTCTTCCACGGGATTTAGAACTAGGATCTCACTGAACCTTGCGAGTTGAGCATTTATTGCTAAATTGCTTGATAGAAGTTGGGATAGCTGCTCATTAGTGTTTACTTCAGATGTATGAGTCACCGTGTGATGAAAGGTCATAAACTTAGATAATTATTTTCAATAGTATCTAGCTTTCTTGATTTGTCTCTAGAGCAAGTGACATGTGTAATCATTTTGACCCTGAAGAGAGTTGGTAAGTAGTTCCCCACCACCCCTATAGGGTCTTTTGTATAGCTTTGCCTTCTTTGCTAGCACCTCTTCCATCTTCTCGATTTCCTCACAAAGTATGGCAATCATATTTGACATGTTTTCTATATTGGTAGTCATAGCTTGCATGTGTTTATTCAGCATTTACATTTTACCCATAACAAACTTCATATTAGTTGTAGCTAGTTCTTACACAGTATCTTATTATAGTTTGAGTATGCCATAATTGTATTCATGGGTGAACCATTCTCTAAGATAATCATCTTTGGAGTGGCTCTCAGGGAGGCCTATGGGATATTTTATTTCATCAATAACACCCCCAATCAATCTATTCATTTCTTCTCCCCTTGCATGCCAAATTTTATCATCACTAAAATAATGGAATGACTCTAAGGGCAATCTTGATTATATATGTCCAATAGTAAAGGTGGCAGCACTTATTGCTACTAAAAGTTCATGCTTCGAGTTCCCAGTATTGGAGCCTTCAAGCAAAACTCTAAGTTTATCAAGAGAAACTCTTCAAGAGTTACTTGACTTCTTTCTCCTTGAACATATTTCTCCAGGGTGTCGATGTATTCCTAGATAGCTAATTTCTTGATGTTGTATTCATTCAGTTGAACTAGCTTCTCCTTCTTGCTTTTGGTTTTTTTTTCTTCTTGATGCTTCGAATATGTGAGGTAGTTTGCTCTAATAAGGTGTTCTTCATCACCATCCAATCACTTCAGGGTTTTTAGTCATCTTCTTTATTAGATTCTTGAGCCTTTTTGAAATATAGATGTTCCATAAGTACTTTTATTTAGAGGCACATTATGTTTCTTTGTTGAAGAGAAACTCAGTAAGTGATTCATGCTTCTCAAACACAGTAATGTGATTCATTTATTCGGTGGGCATTTTAAATTAGCTACCATCGAGAGAGTTAGCTTGCCCTCTTGGTACTACTTTTCGATCCAATCTTTAAATACAAAGCAATCTTTAATGGTATGACCCAATATTCTATCTTAAGAATAGTAGTTTGGGTGATCCCTTTTGTTTGCCTCATTTGGCCTTCTACATTCTAGTATTTGAATGCCTAATTTTAAGGCATCCCAAAAGATGTTACCTACTCACTCTCTTTAAAGAATATTTCTTTTTGAGCTTTTATTGGAGATTATTTGATCATTCCACTTCCCCATATTCTCTAAGAGCTTGTGGTTTCTAAGAATTACCCTTGGTCATGGTGGGTTAGAAGTTTCTTCTACTCAGTTGTTATGAATGCCATCCTTATATTTTTGGAAGGTTCTTTGTGCTTCACCTTGTCTTTTTCTGGTTTAAAATTTTGTGAACTAGGAAAGACTAGTAAGCCAATCTTTTTTAGCTTCTTAACTTGCATAATGAGTCTTGGAAGGTCTGGATAAAAGAAGTGCTTAGGTAGGGTACCATCCACTCTCTCCTTATGTTACCAAGAACTAGATTTACCACCTCAAATTGGCTAATGGGTTGCTTGCACTTGATATTAAGATTTCTCCACCATGTGATGTAGTCCAAGATTGATTCATTATCATCCTTCAGTGTTGAGACAACGCTTGCAGTAATCACTTTATCGTTGGCTCCTCTAAACCTGATTTGAAAAATCTCCTTTATTTGTGCCCAAGTCTATATGGATTCTTATTGTAAATTGGCATACCACTCGAATTCTACTCTTGTTAAGCTTGTTGAAAATTGGCAGAGTAATAATAAGGGACTATTACTTGAATTATCGCACAAAGTCACAAAATGGGCTATATGTTATTCAAGTTTGTCCATGCCATTAAACTGCTTGAAGCTAGGCACTTGGAGACTAGAATATAATTTGTCAGCATTGTATATCCTACCGTCTCACTTTCTTGTCTCAATTATACAACAACCATTCAATGCACCTGTTATCATTTGTACATTGGCAATTTCATGTTATAAGGGATCCCTAAAATCAAGGATTAGGCATCCCTTGCTGGACGAGGTGCTTGTGAAGTGCATGCATTTTGCCGATCTCATTTATAGGAGATGCACCTTTCATCAACTCTTGCTTGAGATGACTATTGAGATTATTTCAGCTTATCGAGCTTCTCGCTCATTTGTACCATCATCTCTATCAACTCCATGATCTTCTTTTGAGCGTCATCTTTATTTTTGTCTTATTATCTCAACTGTTCTTGTAGTGCTTCTACGGTCACTTCTTGATTAGAGATTTCAGTTATGACCAAGGTTTCTGTTAGAATGTGACAGTTCATATGGTGAGAGTTAGATTTGGGTTTTGGGTCAAGGCTAACTTCTCCCATCAGTTGAGTTGTCTTATTTAAGAGTCTACTTATAGAGTGGGTCACCATACCTTCTCTTCAATGTGGTGGCAAGGATTGCTTCACATGAGCCCTTTCCCCTTGAATTTCTTCATCAGTAAGTCTTACTCGCATAGTCTTCTTTTAGTGTTTGGCCAGTTGGGGTGCAGACTTGCAATCCCTCCTAGAGTCATAATGAGAAATAACTCTAACAGTATGGGTAGTCTCCTTTGGTGAGTCTCTATACTGAGTTGCAACCTTATGATAACTCTCGTGATTTTACTTGGCTATTCACCCCTTTAACATAGTCTTAATGTAAGATTGTACTTCCTATGATTTACTTTTATCCTTCTATAAATTGCCTAATGGAGTGAAAGAATTGGAGGTGGGAATTGTAATGATCAACTTTATTCAAGGGATAGACTTCCCAAGTCGGCTAAAAATTTTAGCTACTTTTTCTTTGCTTGTGATAGTCAGGATGAGTTCTTATTCAGTTGTGCATGTGTCCATATTCACTTTTAGTTACCCCTATTAGGAGTTGGGTAGAGGCAAACAAAGACTGAGCTTTGCTTTGGTCCTAGTCTTTGAAAGATTGATATCCTTGTTAGTTGAGGCATGGCTTCTAGCTCTTCATCCAAATGGCCTTCTCATTAGGAATGACGTTTTCCTTGATGGAAGGTGAAAAGTAGGCTTGTCTTGCATAACAACAACTTTAGTTGGTGTAGTAGTAGGTACCTTCTTGAACTGAATGACTTCAGAGATGATTCTGAACTTGATTTGAACTTCAGCTGCTTCTGTGGTGACCATTGACTGAGGTAGATGTATAGCCGATCCTACCTCCAGGATGATGGTGTACCTCAAGGTATAAAACTCATCGTTGATGCCATTTGATGCTTTTTTATGCAAAGGAGAATATAATTGATCAATTTCCAATTGTAGTTCTATCTTATTAATATCTCTATCATAATAACTAGGTTTTTACACTTGGAGAAAAGTCAAGTCCTATTAGGAGTGACAAAAATTTTGAAATCAATTTTGGTAGCCCAGGAGTGGCGAAGACCCTAGGGAGTGAGCTTGATATACAAATCAAAGTATGTTTATTTAAAGTATACTGTTAAGTGTTATGGAAACATTGACTTTCAATAGACACAAGTCCCTATTCTTAATTATCCCGATAATTGTCAAGAACCTTCTAATGTAAAAAACCTAGTTAATGAAATAGTGACACAAAAGGAAAAGAAAAAAGCATTTGATTGATTTTAAGGAATGACACATAGCTGGTATACCCTCACTTCATGACAACATTTAACATGAAATTATAGAAAATATGAAAGAAGTAAAGAAAAAGAAAGAGTAGAGAAGGAGCTCTAATGTATGCTATTGCCTCGCTCTTGTGGACTGGACCATGTGGAGTTTGAATCCAATGGATCTTGACTTGATCTTCAACATATGTTGGTGACTAGTCTAGTGGAACATGGAAGGAAATGAGATGAGTTTGAAGTGTTTTCAATAACTTTAAATGTTGGCGATAACTTTATTTAATTTGAAGTATTTTTCTTAACCAATAAGGCATTTGTGATAACTTTATTTGATTTAAAGTATTTCCATTAGCCAGTGAGGAATTAGTGATAACTTTATTTGGTTTGAAATATTTTTCACTAGCTAATAAGAGGTAAGCAATAACTTGATAAGTTTAAAGTATTTTTATAGCCAATAAAATATAGGTAATAACTTCATAAGCTTGATGTGTTTCCATAACCAATGAGGCATAGGTAATAACTTTATTAATTTGAAGTATTCCCATAGCTAAGAGGCGTAAGTGATAACTTTATTGGTTTGATATGTTTCTATAGCCAATGAGGTGTAAGCAATAACTTCATAAGTTTGAAGTGTTTCCATAGCTAATAAGACATATGTGATAACTTCATTTGGTTTGAAGTGTTTTCATAGCCGATAAGGCATAGGTAATAATTTTATTTTGTTTGAAGAGTTTTCATAGCCAATAAGACGTAAATAATAACTTCATTTGTTTTGAAGTATTTCCATAGCCATTGAGGCATGAATAATAACTTTATTAGATTTGAAGTATTTTTGTAGCCGATAAGGCATAGCGGTAACTTTATTAAATTTGAAGTATTTTTATAGCCAATAAGGTGTAAGTGATAAATTCATTAGGTTTGAAGTTTTTCAATGAATTTAAAGTATTTTCATAGCCAATGAGGCATAAATGATAACTTCATTAGGTTTGAAGTATTTTCATAGCCGATGAGGCATAAGTAATAACTTCATTAGGTTTGAACTGTTTCCATAGTTGATGAGGGGTAAGTAATAACTTCATTAGGTTTGAAGTGTTTCCATAGATGATGAGGCATAAGGGACAAATTCATTAGGTTTGAAGTGTTTTTATAGTTGATAATCATAATTTCATTAGGTTTGAAGTATTTTTATATCCGATAAGACGTAAGCAATAATGTATTTTAATTTGAAGTATTTTCATAGCCAATGAGACATAAATATTAACTTTATTTGATTTAAAGTATTAAAACAACGCACCTTAGCTAACTAATTGAGCGAGTTCAAGCCCACCTTTTGTCCTACTTGGTTTGGAATAATGATCAGTGATTTTGAATTATGTCAATTAATAATCTACCTTAGCTTATTGTCAATTGGGTCTGAGGTATCGCTGATGGCTTTAGTGACATGCCCAGTAAAACTTTATTTGACCCTATTCAGCTCTATTCTAACTAGTTTTTGCTTGAGTTAGGATGATAGCTTTACCTATTGCTCATGGGATTGGGCATAGTCTTGGAGTGTTGCTAGAAATTTACACATCCAGTGGAATTCAGCTTAACCTTATTTTATCTCAAATCGACTTGTGCTTTAGTTCACATTTGAGTCCGGTTAATTTCAACCTGGTCTTGGATTTTATTCAACCTGATTTGAAATTCAAGCTTGGTTTCGATTTAAGTTTGATTTAGTTTAATATTCAAAACTTAGCCTAAACTTAGATATAATTTGATTCAATTTAATGTTCGAAACTTGATTTAGATCAAGTTTATTTTGATTCAATTCAATATTCAGAATTTAATTTAGATCAAGTTTGATTTGATTTGATTCAATGTTCAAAACTCAACTTCAGTTTGAGTCCAATTTGAAATTTAATTTGAGTTACTTTAATTTAATCAGTTTGTGTTAATCGATTTGGTTCGAGAGCTCTTTGGCTGTCATAATGATATTATGGTGAGCCTACAATCTAGCTATAAATTCAAATTGGTTGTCAGACGAGACCATAGGCTAGCCCTAAATCATTTTGACTTTTGGGTGAGATTACAGGCTAGCCCCAAACTATCTTGACTTTCGAGTGAGACCGCAAGCTGGCCCTAAACTATTTTTACATTCAGACAAGACCATAGGCTGGTTTTAAATCATCTTAACTTTTGGGCAAGACAACTGGCTAACCATAATTTGATTGGTTATTGGATAAGACCGCAGGCTGACCCTAAACTATCTTGACTTTTGAGCAAGACTGTAAACTGATCCTAAGTTGATTGGTTGTCGAATAAGATTGCATACTGGCCCTAAACCATTTTGACTTTTAGACGAGACCGTATATTGACCCTAAGTCAATTGGTTATCGGACAAGACCATATACTAGTCTTAAACCATCTTGACTTTTGGACAAGACCGTAGGCTGGTCCCAAGTCAATTGATTATCAGGTGAGACTACAGACTAGTCTTAAACTATCTTGACTTTTAGGCAAGATCATAAGCTGGTCCTAAGTTAATTAATTATCGAGCGAGATTGCAGGCTAACCCTAAATCATTTTCTTAAAATATTTTATTATTATTATTGTTGTTGTTCTTTTTTGTTCTTATTCTTGTTCTTATTCTTGTCCTCATTGTTAATCAAGAGGATTTTGTTATCAATTCTTTTTCAACATAATGCCATGGTCATGAACAAGGTTGCGGGTGATCACGATGGTGATAGAGATTCATCAACATTCTAGATCATAGATGGTCACAATGTTAGTGTGTTTGAGTCAATTTTGACCAAAAATTAAATTTAATCAAAATTTAGTTAAAATACAAAGTTAAATGTTATTGGATTATGATCCAAATGTCAGACTTAATTAGACCTAAATCACAATCAAATTCGATCAAAATTGAGTTCAATTTGGACTTCAATGGTTGGGAAGTTCGGACTTAATTTAATATGAGCTAATTAGACTAGATATTTGAATCGAAATTAGGCTCAAAAATTCATCCAATATTTGGACCAAAATAAAAATACAAAATCATTGCAAATAGCCTCTAGACCAAATAAATTTTACGAATAAGTTTCCAAAATGAAAATTTTGCAAAACAAAATCGAAAGTTTTGAAATTTCAAATCAATCCCCCACAAAATCTAGGATTTGCAAATAAACCTCTCAAAATCTTATATTCACAAATAAACCCCTGAGAGTTTTATTTTTTACAAATAGACCCCTCGAAAAAATTTTTGTTTACAAGAAATTTCAGATTTTATTCAAAAAGGACCTTGAAAGTCTCAAAATTTTATAAATAAATTTTTTTTAAAAAGCCCTTGGAACTTATAAAATTATATTTTGGTCTAAATTTTCTGAAAAATTTGTAAATAATCTCCTAAAAATTTAACATTTAGAAATAGTGCATATTTCAAATCTCATTATCTGCGAAACAAAATTTAATTAATGGATTACATATCATTCACAAGAGATGAAAATACAATCTATCACAAATCACAATATTCCAAAATAAGACAATCATGGATTTGATCTTGATTATCCTAAAAGCCTATAAATTAATGAAAAATCTGCAAACAAAGAAAAAAAGGAGAGAGATCAAAAATAGGAGTCATCCAGACTCAGAGACATAGACTTGGAAATGTGAAGCAAAAAAAAAAAAGAGAGGTAATCCTTTATCCTATTCGTTGGCTACTGATCTTCTCCTTATTTCTTCCTCCCCTCTTCGAAGGAATAAGTTTCTCTAGTCTACTCCTCGTTTTGATCTCCCACAGTCACAGGTGACCGGTATGTAACCCTACAACCACTCTCTGATGATCTCATGAACCTTGCTAAAGCTATGTCTTTGCCCTACTCCACTTGGCCCGTGACTGTCTCCTCACCACCAACCTCCTTACTAGCCAAGCACCACTAGCCTAGACCATCCCCACCACCGTTTGTAGCACCACTACCCTAAAACTCCATTACCAGAGCACCTTACCTGTGACTCACCCACGTCACCCATCAGCCCAATCACCTGGCCTGCCTCATCATCAGCCTGCACCACCCCAATCTACCCAACCATGCTAGAGCTGCTTCTCCCTACCTCGCACTGTTCCCATTGGCTAGGTAGCTTGTTCCTCCCACATGATCTATGCTGAGCAATTGCTCCGCCACGATGCCTGCCAACTCCAGGTTCCTCCTCATGTACACCAGAGAGCATGCAATCTAGTCATCCCGGCCTCGCACCACCTTCAACTCCCAACCAAGATCCAAGTAGAGGGTGCGCTGATCTTCTTTCGGGCAACATCAACCATCATCTATGGCTAGATTTGGCCTAACTTCGAGGGAGCAAGGTATGGCCTTGCTTTGATGAAGAACCAGGTAGGAAAGAAGGGGCTGATTAGGGTATGGGAGGAAGAAGGAAGAGAGAAGTAGAGGAAAAAAGATTAAAAAAGGGTTGCAACAAAAAATAGGCCTATAGTTGGAATTCTCTTGCCTCATTTTTTTTATCACCATCACGATCACCTATGGTCTTTAGCACATCGACAAAACTCTATCACCACCGTGGCCACATTTGACTTTGCATACTAATCAATGTCATTAACACCATGGCCACTCGCGGTCCTATGCATGACAATGGAACTCTGGTGCCACTGCAATCACCCACAATTTTGGGCACTCATCTAACCATTGGGCTCACACTTAACCAACCTTTAAGCTCATATCCAACCAGCTTTCAAACTCGCATCCAGTGAGCCTTTGAGCTTGCATCCAAGATAGGCTTCAAGCTCACACCCAAGTTAGCCTTCGAGCTCACACTTAGCTAACCTTCAGGCTCACACTTAGCCAGTCTATGAGCTCACACTCTACTAGCCTTTAGGCTCACACTTTCCCAACCTTTAAGCTCATATTTAAGTCAGCCTTTGGGCTAGTACCCAAGCTAGACTTCGAGCTCATACCCAAGCTAGCCTTCGGGCTCGCAACCAAGCCATCCTTTGGGCTCCCATCCAAGCCAACCTTCTGGCTCGCACCCAAACTAACCTTCAGGCTCGCACTCAGCCAAGCTATAGTCTTGCACTCCATCAGCCTTCAAGCTCGTATTCAAGTCAGCTTTCAGGCTCACACCCAACTAGCCTTAGGGCTCACACTTAGCCAGCCTTTGGTCTTATACTTAATCAGCCCTCGAGCTTGTACCTCTAAGCCAGCTTTTGAGCTCATAAACTAAGCCAACCCTTGGTATCACACATTTAAGGCTGGTCCACAGGTTCACCCAAGATTATCATAATAGCTAGTAACTTTTCAAATAAAATCTAATTTGGATCAAACTAAGCTTAAATCAAATTCTAATTGGGTTAAATCAAGTTCAAACTAAAAGGTCAAACTTAAAGTCAAACCAAGACCAGGCCAAGCCTGAACTAAAATCAAGTTAAATCAAATCGACTTGAACTTGAACTAAAGTTCATCAAGATACAAATCCAAACCCGATAAAGTTCCAATACAAGGTTGAACTCGATTCGAATCAAATGGAATCAAACTTGAGCTAATACCAAGTTCTAAACATTAAACTGAATCAAGTTAAACTCAAATCGAGATTAGCAATACTCCAACTAGAGTTGATGATCAGTATTTGACAAATATTCTTCTGAAAATCAATGTCAAACTTGGTGAATTGAATTTGTCAATGCAAACTGAATATTCATTGTCGATACCAACAACTATTTTGGAATGAATGTCTCGCATGATTCCTCTAGTTATGCTATAAAGTATCAGTGCTAACCCAATCACCAAAGATTCTAGGAATAGAAAACTAAAATGTTTCACTATCTTTCAAGAAGGAGTTAGTGAATTATAATTTAATCAAGTCTTAAACATCAAATTGAATCAATCCAGACTCAAATCAAAAATGAGTGTTGAACATTGAATTGATTCTAAACCAAACTGGAACACAAACCATACTCGTCCTGATGAAACTAAATAGGGTCAAATTGAGTCCTACTGGGTGGGCTGAATCTTCAAGGCTATGAAAGCAGGTAATATTGCCATCTTGATCTACACTAGAACTAGTTCAAGTGGAACTAAACTAGGTCAAGCTAAGTTTCACTAGGTGTGCTACAAAAGTCTTTGGTAGCACTCTAAGGCTATGCCTGGTTTCATAAGCAGTGGGTAACACCGCTTCAAAATCAATAAAGTTATCGTTTATGCTCCACAGACTACAAAAATACTTTAAAACCAAAAAAATTAACTCTTACATCTCATTGGCTATGGAAACACTTCAAAACTAGTGAAGTTTTTGCTTACATTCTCATGAGCTATAGAAACACTTTAAATCCAACTAAAGTTATTACTTACATCTCATCGGCTATAGAAATACTTTAAACCAAATGAAGTTATTGCTTATGCTTCATTGGTTATAAAAATATTTCCAAACTAAATGAAGGTATTACGTACAATTTATTAGCTATAAAAATATTTTAGACCAAATGAAGTTATTACTTATTCTTTATTGGCTATAGAAATACTTCAAAACCAAATAAAGTTATTACTTACACCTCATTAGCCATAAAAATGCTTTAAAACTAAATAAAGTTATTACTTACAGCTTATTAGTTATAGACTTCAAACGAAATAAAGTTATTGCTTGTATCTCATTAGCTATAGAAATACTTTAAAAATAAAGAAGTTAACTCCTATGTCTTATTGGTTATAAAAATAATTCAAAATCAAGCAAAGTTATTGCTTATGCCTTATTGGCTATAAAAACACTTCAAAACCAAATGAAGTTATTGCTTATGTCTCATTGGTTATAGAAACACTTCAAAATCAAATGAAATTATTGCTTATACCTTATTGGCTATAGAAATACTTCAAAATCAAATGAAGTTATTGCTTACACCTCATTAGCTATAAAAACACTTCAAAACTAAATAAAGTTATTGTTTATGCTTCATTGGCTATAGAAACACTTTAAACTAAATGAAGTTATTGCTTACGCTTTACTAGCTATAAAAATACTTTAAAATCAACAATGTCATTGTTTATACCTTATTGGCTATAGAAATGCTTCAAAACCAAATAAAGTTATTGCTTATGCCTCATTAACTATAAAAATACTTTAAAATCAATGAAGTTATTGTTTACACCCCTTTGGCTATAAAAATACTTTAAACCAAATGAAATTATTGCTTACGCCTCATTGACTATAAAAATACTTCAAAATCAAATAAAGTTATTACTTACGTCTCACGGACTACAGAAATACTTCAAAATCAAAAAAGTTAACTCCTATGCCTCATTAGCTATGAAAATAATTTAAGACTAAATGAAGTTATTACTTACGTTTTATTGACTATAGAAACACTTCAAAATCAATAAAATTATTACTTACGCCTCATTGGCTATAAAAACACTTCAAAATAAATAACATTATTTCTTATGTCTCATTGGCTATAGAAATACTTCAAAACTAAATAAAGTTATTGTTTATACCTCATTGACTATAGAAATACTTCAAAACCAAAGAAGTAAACTCCTATGCCTTATTGACTATGAAAATACTTTAAAATCAATGAAATTATTGATTACACCTCATTGGCTATACAAATATTTTAAAATCAAATGAAGCAATTATTTTTGCCTCATTGATTATAGAAATATTTCAAAAGCAAATGAAGTTATTACCTATGCCTAATTAGCTATAAAAATACTTCAAAGTAAATGAAGCTATCACTAATATTTTATTGATTAACGAAAATACTTTAAATCTCAAAGTTATCACTAACGCTTTATTGGCTATTAGAAATACTTCAAACTAAATAAAGTTATTGTCAACAGTAAAAGCTATTAGAAACTCTTCGAACTTTTCTCATTTCCTTCCATATTCCATCAGATAATGTCATTAACATCTGTCAAAGATCAAGTCAATCTGAGTCAAATGTCACATGGTTCAACACGAGCAAGCGAGACAGTAGCATATATCAAAGCTTCTTTCGCATTCCAACTTTCTTTTTTTTGTATGTTTTCTATAATTTCATGTTAAAATTCATTATGAAGTGAGAGTATGCCCTTGCTTAAATCATGTAGTATTTTTTAAAATCAATCAAATATTTTCTTCTTTTATTTTTGTGTCTCTATTTCATTAGATAGATTTCTTACTTTAGGATATTCCTGATAATTGTCGGGATAATTAACAATAAGGGCTTGCATATGTTAGAAGTCAATATTTCCAAAATACCTAATAGTGCATTTAAAATTAAAATAAATATTAATTTGTGCCTTGAGATCACTTTTGAGTTCTCCGCCACTCCCAGATCACTGAAATACATCCCACATAGTGGAGATTCACCATCATATGAAGGATGATAGATGACCACGATATTAGAAGAGATCCACCATTGTACAAAGGATCACGGGTGGCCATAGTGTTGGTAAAGACCCATCGTTATACAGAGGGCACAAGTGGCTACAGTGTTTGTAGAGATCTGCCATCATATGAAGGGTCATGGGTGGCTGCAGTATCAATGGAGATCCACCATTATACAAAGGGTCACGGTGTTAGTAGAGATCCCCCAGTATGAAGCCTCAGATGACTGTGATGTTGACAAACAAAAAAAAAAGCCCATGATGGGGTTTAGATGCCCAATTCTTTTAGGTTTGATTGTTCAAACTTGGGCTACTGAGAATATATAGTGGTTGGCAGAGAATGAGGCCACGGGTGACCACAAGACTTGACGAAGAGGGGGCAGCATCAACAACAAGCAAAAGAAAAATAAAGACAAAGCAAGGGATAAGATCTTACCTTTTTTAATCCCTTGTTGGCACCTTCTTACTCTCCTCCTAGATGATGAGATCTTCCTCAGAACTTCTTCAATTTGTGCAAAATTTGTTTTGATATGTTCTATGAATTCTTTTTGAAATTCATGTGTTCTAACCTCTTTTTTATAGAGCTTAGAGAGGATTTCCAACTCTGGTTATTAGGATTTGATTGAGAGAATTGATAAGTATTCTCTTGCCATAAACTTCATATTTAGATCTTAGAATGATATATTTCGAATTACACCTTCTTGTTGAAAAATTTAGTTGATTCTTGATGGATTTCAAGAACAATTTCATTTTCATTTCCGTAGATTGTGAATTAACTAGAAAATCAATTGAGAACCGAATGTCTAACTGTGAGTGGTGTTCATGCAGTTGAATAGTACCGAATGTCCAGTTGAAACTGAAGGTCCAACTGCAAGTAGGGGTTCACAATTTGCTCACAATTTGAAGAAAAACTACAACTAGGCATAAGGTATGCAATGGATATCTGGATGTCAGTTTCATGAAACTAATTCAACCCATCCAACATGCACATCTCTCAAACAAGAGTTAAGGTTAGAAGCGAGCTTTTCTATCGATGATGGGAGATTGTGTCTCAATAACAAATATCTAAACTTCAAAAACAAAAAAAGCCTCAATTACTTGAGGATGCCAAGGGAGAAGACACAGTGGGATTTGGGCTTGAAGACAGTAGTGGCAGGTTTAGAGATGGCAACAACAACCTTAGAGATGGAGACCATGCGCTCAAAGAAGGTAGTGGTGAGCTCAGAGACTATGGCAGTGGGCTCAAAGACGACAATGGTAGGCTTAGAGATGATGGCGGCAAGCTCCAATTTGGTGACAACGATGGTGAAAGAGATCAACACAAGAAGCAAAACAACCAATCTAGATGCGCTAAGGATATAATAGTTCTTTCATATAAAATTTAATACTGCTAACAGAATATTTTCGTTATATTCCAATATGTTAGAGTTAAATTTAATTAGAGAAGTTTTTTATAAGCCAACAAAAAATTGTGAGGAGTTATAAGCAATTATTAAAAAGATGAGGAGTTATATATAATTTTAAAAGATTGTGAGGAGTTATATGCAGTTAACCCTAAATATTTTGCCTCACATATTAATAATTCAATCGCAATATAAATACCTCTTTTAATATATAACCATGTGCAAATATTTGAAATAATATACATCATTGTGTTTACAAAAAATCATATTTAACTGACAAATATAATATATTTCAAAATAATAAAATGTTATACATTCCATATACACTCTATACATAAAAATGACAATGAAAAGTAAAGCGTAAATATATTTGTTTAAATAGTAAGTTCAAACGCACTACATAAATAGAAGATCTCACATACACATACAATTAAGCTTTTAAAAATTCTCTCACATGGTACACATAGAAATGTAAATATAGCAAACTTTTAAATGCAAATAAGTATAAAAAAAATAGTGCATAAGAAATACAAAAACTTATTTTCATCCAACACATTCTTCGAGTATTAACCTACTTTGAGTTGTATGTGTTATCCTCTATTGTAGAGTTCGTGACTACAATGACCACCTCAATCTTAATTTTTTTCAAAACACAATGGACATTGTACATACACTAAAAATTGACGTCGTTATGAATCACTGCAAGTGTTTCTATTTGTATGAGATAGTATGTTTTATAATTACTAATAAATGGTTCAAACCCTCTGTAGTGTAAATCTCATCGAATACTAAATACCAAAATGATAATGTCAATAATTTTAACACATTAAGTGTTCTTTCTAAAACACGTAACAGTGAACAAACTCTTTATGCTTAGAATAGTGTAGTGACAATCTCCAACTTATAAAAAAAAATGAACAACAACATCAAAATTCTCTGTATGAACTATAACTGATACCAAAGTGTAAGTTGTAATGATGTCAAAAATCATCCATGTATCCCTCCAAAATCTCCAGCTGCAAGATAATAACGCCAAAAAAAAAATTTTCTCCTGCAGCAGGAAAGAGACGCCAGTAATGTTCAATTATGCCCTCATTAATTAAATTTTAAAAAATTGTATAGATACTTTGTTGTTTGTTTATTTACGCCAATTTATGTCTAGATTAAAATTTTATGAAAACTATGAAAAATCAATTTGAACTTTAATGTGGCAATTTTAAAGGTATAAAAGTAAGGAGCAAATTAAAAATGTTATTTCACATTTAGGGAGGACGTGCAACTTTGATAGGCCTCGCGATGGAATTGGGTACTCTGAGATTTGTGATTTTAATTAGATTATTATGGAAGTATTAAGTCGTGATTAATGGAAGTCAATAATTACAGACCTGATCAGTGGCTTTTAAGTTTCATGGATGCATCATTGTTTACTAGGGTGGACTTTCTACTCTATTACTCCTATCAGTCTTGTGGACATTTACTATAATCATCTATGAGTTGCGTAACTTAATACAACCCCTAGCTGCCAGATCAATGCTATATATATATATATATATATATATATACAATATTTCATGATCATACATGAAATCATCCAAAATATCTCAAAAAAATAACTGATATTGACTGCATTTCAAATATATAAATTGAGAATCCATTATGAAATAATATAATATATTATTAATTATACATGTGTATATTTAATTTTTAATAGTTTTATTCAATTCGTCTATGTGTTGGTCTACCTATGCAGTCCCCTAATTACATGGATAGGCTAACCATTTTTGAAAACCTCAATTCAATCAATCTAAAATTTGCTTTGAATTAGCATAAGTAGCATTCCAGATGCATGACATGGAGCAGGAAATAGCTAAAGCTATAAAAATAATCAGTCTTTGAACTTTTAGCAAGAAAAATGCAAGAAATTTCAAATACAATTAAGAGATCCTTCATGAAAAGGTGGAGTTTCTAGTGGAGTTTGATACCAGAGTTGTGATAGCAGAGTTGTGACTCTAAGTGGCGGAAGGAAAGAAGGAAAGCTGAAAGAAGCAAACTAGACTTAGGAAAGAAGAAGCAATAAACCCAAATTCCTCGATGAGCCTTCAGAAGGCCTGAGAAATACTTATATAGAAACGAAGTGCCTAAGCAGATGCGATAAAAACTCATTTGGCAAAAGCTACTTTTACAAAACTACTTTGACAAAGCTACTTTTACAAAGCTACTTTACACAGTCAAAAGCTACTTTTATAAAGCTGCTTTACATAAAGCTAAAGAGGGGGGATAAGATGCTCCGGGGCATCTTATCTTGTCCTTATTCCTTTCTTCTGGCGCAAGTTGATGCTTTCCTTCGAACGCAAGGTTGAGCAATCCTGTTTAGAACAGAAAGGCGGGCAGCCGCTGTGCTGAGTCAGCCATGAGTTTGACTGCCGTGCCGAGTTGAGTGTCGATCTGAGTCATAACAGGAAGCCACTGGGCCCAGAAGTTGCCCGTGGTTTTGCGCCTTGCGCGCTTTGCGGCTTCAGTCAGTTTGAGGGCGTGCAGGGCACGCAATTGTTGTAGAGCGGTAAGTGCTTCCTGGGCACTCTGCCGTTCCAGTTGCTGAAGCTTTCTCCTTGTGTCGTCATAGGTTGTAAGGGACATGGGGAGATCCCGTAGGCGGTGTAGTTGCTGTTCATACTGGCGCACAAGGTTTTGGCTGCTGCTAGGTGCTTCTGCCTTGCTTGAGGGGCTGCCTGTGGAGCTTGCTCTAAGTGCGTAGCTAGTAGACTGAGGGCCTCCAGATCTGCGAGTACAGGCCATCCTGAAACGATAAGGGAAGTGATTAAGCGAGAGAGGGTATCAGCCAATTGGTTGTCCTCTCCGTTGATGTGTTCAAACTGGATGGTCAGCCCTGTGCCTGTGATGTAATCAGTGAATGCGAGCCAGCGTACGCGGGAAGGCTTGTTGTTAGCCGATTTGTTGAAGAAGCTAATAATTGCTTGACAATCCGTACGGATTGTCAGCTCGGCTTTATCCAGGTAGTAGATTTTGAGTGCCTCCAGTGAATTCATAACGGCAAATAGTTCCGCATCGATAGTAGACTTCATTGGTTGGAACTTACCGCTTGCATAGGCGCATACCCTTTTGGCAGGTTTGGGGTCAAATTTCTGGGGTTTCCATTTGCATACCCCGCCCCAGCCTATCATACAGCTATCTGTCTCTAGGATCATATAACTGTTGTCTGGTGGTAGTTCAAGATCAGGCAGTTGTTGCACCAGAGCCTTGATTTTTGTGACTAAGTCCCAATCCTGGGAGTTCCAGCGTTTCTCCTCGGTTGGACTTGTTTTTGCATAGAGCGGCCCAAGTAACGTTCCCAGATTTGGGATGTAGTTTCGGGCATAATTCAGAATCCCGAGCCAGGCTCGGAGGCCTTTTGTTGTCATGAGCTCCTGCTCTTGAAATGTTGCGATCTTTTTAATGATATGGGGCTGTAATCTGATTCGCTAATTACTAAGGACTGCCCCTAGAAACTCCACTTCAGAGACCGCTATCTTCATTTTGGTTGGGCTAAGGATAAGCCCATGAGTCTTGCAGATCTGAAGCATAATCTGCAAGTGCTGTTCGTGCTCAGCTGTTGAGGATGAGAAGACCAAGATGTCATCAATATATACGGCGATGAAGTCTTCCGTCCCTTTGAAGCAATAGTCCATCTTCCTTTGGAAGATGGCAGGTGCATTCTTGAGACCGAATGGCATGACAAGCCATTCGTATAATCCGTCTGGTACCCAGAACGCTGTCCATTCTACGGAATCAGGGTGCATAGCAACTTGATGAAACCCTGACTTTAAGTCAAACTTAGAGTAGATTGTGCTCCTACTCACCTTCCGTAGGATGGTGTTGATCCCTAGTAGGCTATACTGGTCTTTGTTGGTAATATCATTGAGGCGTCGGTAATTAAATACCATTCGCTCCTTTCCTTTGATTTCTTGGCCAGTATGAGGATCAACATAAGTGCCGAAATTGACAATGATCGCGGTTGTGCGATGCTAGCTTTTGCTGGGACGGATAACGCCAAGGTCCAAGAGAGCTCTGACATGTTTGGCATAGGCTGCTTTGGCTTGTGGGGTGATATGCTTCAGAGGCCGGTCTTCAATAATGAAGTCCGGGTTCTTAATGTCCAACTGGCATAATACCTTGTTCTTGGCCCAATGCTTGAGTGGGTTGTCACCAATATAACCCTGTTGTCGGAGCTCATCCAGTATGGAGTTCAGCTTACTGGTGAGATTCTGCCTTGGTTGCTGTGCAGCTGAATACTGTACTGCTTCTTGGATTTGTAGATACTCATCCTCTTCCAGTTTCAATTCTTCAATTGCTGCTGCCGTGGGAACAGAGGGAAGAGTATGGATTGTCATTACGTTCTTGTAAAACGTAACCGTGTTGCCTTCAATGCGGACGCCGCCCTGCATAGCGCAGATGAAGTTACAGCCCAGGATCATTTGGATATCCTCCCCTAGCTTCATAGGGAAGGCATACGTATAAGGGATCCTGAAGCCATTCTCCCCAATCAGCATACGGCCGAATTTCAGTTTTTTGTTGGCCGAGGTTCGTGAGTTGATGCCGCTGAAATGTACCAGGAAGGGATTATCTTCCAGGGCATCAGCAGGGGCTGCTCCTTGGTCGACACAGCAGGTCGTCGCCCCTGTATCAAGGATTGCATTTACCTCAAATGGCACAACGTTGGGGATATCAAACTTCACCTTGAGATTGTACAGCATGTTCTTCGTTCGTCTCGGTTGTGATGGCACCCGTGCTTCTGCAGCGAGGAGCTTTTGTGTTGTGTCTACGAGGAAAACATGAAGGTTATCCTCATCATCGTCTCCATCATCATCTCCCACCACGCTTTCAGTTGCGGCAGCGACGGCTGGCGGAGGCGGCGGGAAGGCACCCTTTTGGCGATGAAGCTGGTGCAGTTCGTGCCGGAGGTCAAGTCGCTCGAGCACCATGCGATCCAAGTCCATGGTGGCTTTTTCGAGCTCGTGATACTTATGCTGCCACTTCTCAGTCTCTTGTTTCCAATGGTGATTTTCTTGTTGAAGAAGGAGGAGGCGTTGCTGAAGGGCTTCTTTCTCATCTTGAGCAAGGGCGAGCTGTTGGTGTAACTGCTTCTTTTCCCCTTCACAAGCAGAAATGTAATTTTGTTGCTCAAGTACTAAATCCTTGGAATCGTACCTTGGAAGGGAAGCCTGGTCAACTGGGATGCGTTTGTCAAAATAATAGGAGCTGCATCGTCCACAAACCGTCAGCTTGTAGGATGGGCAGTGCATTCGGTAGCGTTTTTGAGAGGGCGCCTGGCAGTAGCAGCACTGCTCGTAGGCGTCCGACACGTCTTGGTTTACCTCCCACATGTTGTGACACTCATATTGTTGTTGGGATACACGTACCATTGCACGGTATCCTCCTATGGGACCAATCCACCATGTCTGATCTTCTTCCCGAAACATGAAAATCTGTTCCTCCAGGATTGTCGTGTCTTCTTCTCCTTCAGAAATGCTATAAATAGCATCACTGGGGTCGTCGCCTTCTTGGACAGACACAATCTCGCAATCTGCTGGGAGGTCCAGTTGTTCAAACATGGCGACATGTTTGATGTTGCGTCGCTCATTAGGGCATTCCCGGGCAAAATGTCCTTCTTCACCACAAAGAAAATACTGACACCGTCTATTTCGGATCAGGTGCTTCTTCTTCTCAATCCTGGCATGAGGGATGTGGCTTTCCTTTATAAGTAGTGGACCGTCGGACTCCAAACTTTCGCTTGGGTCGTTCATAATACCCAGGGATGGGTATATCCTAGCAGAATGAGAGGTCCTTCAAGGCCCGTGTGAAGGCCGCTTCTTTTCATGCTTCTTCTAGATACTTATAAGTAAAGAGAATCCGTGGATAAACACTAATAGTGTTACCTGGGTGTTTCGTCTCAAAGGCTGCTTTAATCTTTTTGCCAATATTTTCGGGCATCTTTGACCACAGCTTCTCCGATAACTCAGGGCCGGTAAACAGTCCACCAGTCCTGGATGCGACCTGCATATAGTCATTGAGAAATGGGATTATATCCCGTAAGTTCTGGCAGGATAGTCGCTCTAGATCCCTGTAGGCCTCTTCTTGGATAGCCGTCGACCCTTGATAGGGATCCTCCAGGGCGAAGATGGTTCGTATTTGTGACAGAATGTTTTGCGTCCTGTCTGCACCATCTGCATGATCCAACAGGTGCTGGTACTCCATGGGATAGGCCATCCGCCACTGGATCCATGCTAGCTTTTCTGATTCACCAAGTAGATTTTCAATAAACTCGGTTTTCATCCGAGGATCTGTGAATCCTTGGAGAGCAACTGTGTTTTTAGTGATGGACTCCCAACGCATGAAGACATCATTGAATTGCCCGATTTGAGGGGGCATAACGAAGATCGCCCCTAATTGTTGTTGGGCAGAAGGGAGGTTCCACCATTCTGAGGTGTTTTTGGCTTTGAACCTCAGATTTTTTGGTACATAGCTTCCAGTTGTCGGTCCCTGGCTTGGACCGGGTTCCGTGGGTCTTGCAGCTAGACGATAGTTGACAAGACCCATGGTTGAGTCGACCGGGGGCCTGTAGTCAGAGACAACAGAGGAAGAGCAAGGCCGCTCTCTTGGTTGTACCTGTTGTGGTGCCCGCTGGGGATACTCCATACCCCAGTTGTCTTCACCGAAAGTGGCAATGAGTTCGGTGTCTCTTAAACTAGCATAATACTGCAAATACTCACAGTATTCTTCGGGATCATCATTTGGGTCAGAGCTATCCTCCTGACGCCAGGTGGCTAAGAGGGGGAAGTTGTCACCAGTTTCCTCCTGCGGAGGGTCCATGGACCGGAGTACAGAGGCCCCTGGGCGTGTATCTCCTACATGGGTTCCGCTTGGGGAAGTCTGGGTTCTCCTTCCTTTGGGCTGCCACATCTGTTGTCTTTCTGTATGCTATTGTTGAGCAAGACGTCGTCGCCACTTCCGTGCTGGCATCACTTTGCGGGTTGATTGTTGCTGCTGTACACCCATGGTGATGGCAGGCTGCTGTCCCGTGGTACTCTGCGGCTCTATGTCACTAGGAGTGGCGTCCCAGCCAGTTGGGGTAAGGGGGATAGGTGCCAAGAAAGAGGGAGGTGCTGAGTACCTGACATAATAGTCAAATTTGCCACTGGGCTCTCCCAGGGTATCCCATCTTTCTTCTGGTTCCGCTGCTTGTAGTTTGTGAAGCAAGACGGCAACAACTTTATCTTCCTCCTTTTCTTCGGAGTCAGGAAGGGAGGAGTATTGATTGAAGCTGAGGGCAATTCGTCCATCCAACAGTGTGTGACATGTAAGTTCTGTTGGTGCTGGTCGTACTGGCATGATGCGGGAAGGCTGGAGAAGCCAGTTCATTCCGCATAATTGTGTCGTTGTATACTGTTTTCCAGGGAGGGCACGAATACAGTGGCTAGCTAGATAGTCAATCACTCCTGTGACCTCATAAACAAATGCCACGTTTGGGGTATTCGAAAGACGCCCAATAAGTTCCCTTGTGATGAGTATATTCACCTCACCATACCGCCAGGTGTCATATCCCCAAGTTAGAAGGGAGATTTGAATATTCCTGCAAAAATCCCCAATTGTAAGCATCATATCTGGGATAATATACACCAGCTGACTTCCCTGTGTAAGGTCGACTTTCATGGTGGCAATCAGCGCTTTCTCACCATGCCAGCAGTTGTCACGAAAGACAACAAGTGCCATCGTACCCTCAGCATGTTGGTGTAAGATTTGCAGGCGGGCCTGCATAACTCCAAGATGAATAAATTTCATCTTACTGTGCAAGAGCTGCTGGTAACTCTCTTCTTGAATAAAATTCCGGTCCACTTGTGCGTCTCCTACGTAGCTGATGGACTCTTCCGAACGATGTATATACACTCGATGGTGCTCATCGTCTGTCCGAGAATGATACAATACTTCAGCGGGGGCGATAGCTACCCGCTCTCGCATAGATAGCCGGAGCTGTTCCTGGGGGTCAAGGTACTGCTCCAGGATGTGCTGAGAAGCAGGTTGCCCTACTAGCCGACGGAGCATCCGTCGCATGGCTTGCTGTGTGTTGTACAGCCGGCGTTTATTGCGCCTGTACCCCCTAATTTGGTCCTCGACCAGGGGCTTGGGTAGTTGTTCCGGCTATAGCATGGCCTGCGATGTTGCCATTGAGTTTGGCTTGTTCTTCCTGCAAAATTAGTAGTGGATCTTTCTTCACAAGCAGTCTCCCGCGGGGTTCGGGAGGTATGGTTTTGGGGCTGAGAGACAAATTCTCTAGTCGTGTGAGTAAAGAGTCCGGAAGAACAGGGTTCTTCTTTTGTAGGGTTCTGAGGAACCGGGTGTCCGTTTGAATTTCTCTTAAGGCCTCAGCTATTTGTACTAAAAGCTGGATTTGGGTATTGTTTTGCTTAATAATAGCTATGTTCTGGGCAGAGGTGCTAACACAATCACTAGGTTTAACAAAGCCGGTTGCTGGGTTGTCTATGGGTTCTACTGCTTGCAAGGCTTCTTGGTATGAAGCGGTTGTTTTAGCTGGTAAGAAAGTGTTCATACAGAGGTATGGCTGATTTTGGTGGAAAAATACAATCTAGGTACCCTGGGTACGTGTGTGGTACTATCTTGCATACAAGCTTGCCAGACATGAGACGAGAACTGTTAGAAAACATACGCTTGCACAAGAGCATCCCTCATGCTCATCCAACACCTCTACTTCTTTCCCAATATTGACCTTGCGGTGGACTTATTAGGTCCAGCCTCTGTGCCACCCGAGGGGTCAATCCATGATTTTTTGGAACTCTTGGTCTGAGTGTTCAGGGCTAGAAAACGCTCGATAACCCTCCACACACTTCCCCGATGAGTACCTAGACTGATGGAAAACTACTCAGCCATGGGAATAAGAACCAGGCAAGGAACAAAGCTCTGATACCAGAGTTGTGCCATTCGAGGTAAATGCAATCCTTGATACAGGGGTGATGACCTGCTGTGTCGACCAAGGAGCAGCCCCTGCTGATGCCCTGGAAGATAATCCCTTCCTGGTACATTTCAGCGGCATCAACTCATGAACCTCGGCCAACAAAAAACTGAAATTCGGCCGTATGCTGATTGGGGAGAATGGCTTCAAGATCCCTTATACGTATGCCTTCCCTATGAAGCTAGGGGAGGATATCCAAATGATCCTGGGCTGTAACTTCATCCGCGCAATGCAGGGCGGCGTTCGCATTGAAGGCAACACGGTTACGTTTTACAAGAACGTAACCACAATCCATACTCTTCCCTCTGTTCCCACGGCAGCAGCAATTGAAGAATTGGAACTGGAAGAGGATGAGTATCTACAAATCCAAGAAGCAGTACAGTATTCAGCTGCACAGCAACCAAGGCAGAATCTCGCCAGTAAGCTGAACTCCATACTGGATGAGCTCCGACAACAGGGTTATATTGGTGACAACCCACTCAAGCATTGGGCCAAGAACAAGGTATTATGCCAGTTGGACATTAAGAACCCGGACTTCATTATTGAAGACCGGCCTCTGAAGCATATCACCCCACAAGCCAAAGCAGCCTATGCCAAACATATCAGAGCTCTCTTGGACCTTGGCGTTATCCGTCCCAGCAAAAGCCGGCATCGCACAACCGCGATCATTGTCAATTTCGGCACTTATGTTGATCCTCATACTGGCCAAGAAATCAAAGGAAAGGAGCGAATGGTATTTAATTACCGACGCCTCAATGATATTACCAACAAAGACCAGTATAGCCTACTAGGGATCAACACCATCCTACGGAAGGTGAGTAGGAGTACAATCTACTCTAAGTTTGACTTAAAGTCAGGGTTTCATCAAGTTGCTATGCACCCTGATTCCGTAGAATGGACAGCGCTCTGGGTACCAGACGGATTATACGAATGGCTTGTCATGCCATTCGGTCTCAAGAATGCACCTGCCATCTTCCAAAGGAAGATGGACTATTGCTTCAAAGGGACGGAAGACTTCATCGCCGTATATATTGATGACATCTTGGTCTTCTCGTCCTCGACAGCTGAGCACGAACAGCACTTGCAGATTATGCTTCAGATCTGCAAGACTCATGGGCTTATCCTTAGCCCAACCAAAATGAAGATAGCGGTCTCTGAAGTGGAGTTTCTCGGGGCAGTCCTTGGTAATTAGCGAATCAGACTACAGCCTCATATCATTAAAAAGATCGCAACATTTCAAGAGAAGGAGCTCATAACAACAAAAGGCCTCCGAGCTTGACTCGGGATTCTGAATTATGCCCGAAACTACATCCCAAATCTGGGAACGTTACTTGGGCCGCTCTATGCAAAAACAAGTCCAACCGGGGAGAAACGCTGGAACTCCCAGGATTGGGACTTAGTCACAAAAATCAAGGCTCTGGTGCAACAACTGCCTGATCTTGAACTACCACCAGACAACAGTTATATGATCCTAGGGACAGATGGCTGTATGACAGGCTGGGGCGGGGTATGCAAATGGAAACCCCAGAAATTTGACCCCAAATCTGCCGAAAGGGTATGCGCCTATGCAAGCGGCAAGTTCCAACCAATGAAGTCTACTATCGATGCGGAACTATTTGCCGTTATGAATTCACTGGAGGCACTCAAAATCTACTACCTGGATAAAGCCGAGCTGACAATCCGTACGGATTGTCAAGCAATTATTAGCTTCTTCAACAAATCGGCTAACAACAAGCCTTCCCGCGTACGCTGGCTCGCCTTCACTGATTACATCACAGGCACAGGGCTGACCATCCAGTTTGAACACATCAACGGAGAGGACAACCAATTGGCTGATACCCTCTCTCGCCTAATCACTTCCCTTATCGTTTCAGGATGGCCTGTACTCGCAGATCTGGAGGCCCTCAGTCTACTAGCTACCCACTTACAGCAAGCTCCATAGGCAGCCCCTCAAGCAAGGCAGAAGCACCTAGCAGCAGCCAAAACCTTGTGCGCCAGTATGAACAGCAACTACACCGCCTACGGGACCTCCCCACGTCCCTTGCAACCTATGACGACACAAGGAGAAAGCTTCAGCAACTGGAACGGCAGAGTGCCCAGGAAGCACTTACCGCTCTACAACAATTGCGTGCCCTGCACGCTCTCAAACTGACTGAAGCCGCAAAGCGCGCAAGGCGCAAAAACACGGGCAACTTCTGGGCCCAGTGGCTTCCTGTTATGACTCAGATCGACACTCAACTCGGCATGGCAGTCAAACTCACGGCTGACTCAGTACAGCGGCTGCCCGCCTTTCTGTTCTAAACAGGATTGCTCAACCTTGCGCTCGAAGGAAAGCATCAACTTGCGCCAGAAGAAAGGAATAAGGACAAGATAAGATGCCTCGGAGCATCTTATCCCCCCTCTTTAGCTTTATGTAAAGCAGCTTTATAAAAGTAGCTTTTGACTGTGTAAAGTAGCTTTGTAAAAGTAGCTTTGTCAAAGTAGCTTTGTAAAAGTAGCTTTTGCCAGATGCGTTCTTATCGCATCTGCTTAGGCACTTCGTTTCTATATAAGTATTTCTCAGGCCTTCTGAAGGCTCATCGAGGAATTTGGGTTTATTGCTTCTTCTTTCCTAAGTCTAGTTTGCTTCTTTTATCTTTCCTTCTTTCCTTCCGCCACTTAGAGTCACAACTCTGGTATCACAACTCTGGTATCAGAGTTTTGTTCCTTGCCTGGTTCTTATTCCCATGGCTGAGTAGTTTTCCATCAGTCTAGGTACTCATCGGGGAAGTGTGTGGAGGGTTATCGAGCGTTTTCTTGCCCTGAACACTCAGACCAAGAGTTCCAAAAAATCCTGGATTGACACCTCGGGTGGCACAGAGGCTGGACCTAATAAGTCCACTGCAAGGTCAATATTGGGAAAGAAGTAGGGATTAGTGGTCTTGGGGAGTTGAGGCTTAAGACTCAGACGCCGATCAAGGTGTCCTAACTGCAAAAGGCCGCAGTGCGCGTAAACCAGCAAGACGCAGTAGCTGCCAGTCAGATGAGCATGAGGGATGTTCTTGTGCAAGTGTATGTTTTCTAACAGTTCTCGTCTCATGTCTGGCAAGCTTGTATGCAAGATAGTACCACACACGTACCCAGGGTACCTAGATTGTATTTTTCCACCAAAATCAGCCATACCTCTGTATGAACACTTTCTTACCAGCTAAAACAACCGCTTCATACCAAGAAGCCTTGCAAGCAGTAGAACCCATAGACAACCCAGCAACCGGCTTTGTTAAACCTAGTGATTGTGTTAGCACCTCTGCCCAGAACATAGCTATTATTAAGCAAAACAATACCCAAATCCAGCTTTTAGTACAAATAGCTGAGGCCTTAAGAGAAATTCAAACGAACACCCGGTTCCTCAGAACCCTACAAAAGAAGAACCCTGTTCTTCCGGACTCTTTACTCACACGACTAGAGAATTTGTCTCTCAGCCCCAAAACCATACCTCCCGAACCCCGCGGGAGATGCTTGTGAAGAAAGATCCACTACTAATTTTGCAGGAAGAACAAGCCAAACTCAATGGCAACATCGCAGGCCATGCTGCAGTAGGAACAACTACCCAAGCCCTTGGTCGAGGACCAAATTAGGGGGTACAGGCGCAATAAACGCCGGCTGTACAACACACAGCAAGCCACGCGACGGATGCTCCGTCGGCTAGCAGGGCAACCTACTTCTCAGCACAACGGTTTTGCGTCCCGTCTGCACCATCTGCATGATCCAACAGGTGCTGGTACTCCATGAGATAGGCCATCCGCCACTGGATCCATGCTAGCTTTTCTGATTCACCAAGTAGATTTTCAATAAACTCGGTTTTCGTCCGAGGATCTGTGAATCCTTGGAGAGCAACTGTGTTTTTAGTGATGGACTCCCAACGCATGAAGACATCATTGAATTGCCCGATTTGAGGGGGCATAACGAAGATCTCCCCTGATTGTTGTTGGGCAGAAGGGAGGTTCCACCATTCTGAGGTGTTTTTGGCTTTGAACCTCAGATTTTTTGGTACATAGCTTCCAGCTGTCGGTCCCTGGCTTGGACCGGGTTTCGTGGGTCTTGCAGCTGGAGGATAGTTGACAGGACCCATGGTTAAGTCGACCGGGGGCCTGTAGTCAGAGACAACAGAGGAAGAGCAAAGCCGCTCTCTTGGTTGTGCCTGTTGTGGTGCCCGCTGGGGATACTCCATACCCCAGTTGTCTTCACCGAAAGTGGCAATGAGTTCGGTGTCTCTTAAACCAGCATAATACTGCAAATACTCACAGTATTCTTCGGGATCATCATTTGGGTCACAGCTATACTCATGACGCCAGGTGGCTAAGAGGGGGAAGTTGTCACCAGTTTCCTCCTGCGGAGGGTCCATGGAACGGAGTACAAAGGCCCCTGGGCGTGTATCTCCTGCATGGGTTCCGCTTGGGGAAGTCTGGGTTCTCCTTCCTTTGGGCTGCCACATCTGTTGTCTTTCTGTATGCTGTTGTTGAGCAAGACGTCGTCGCCACTTCCGTGCTGGCATCACTTTGCGGGTTGATTGTTGCTGCTGTACACCCATGGTGATGGCAGGTTGCTATCCCGTGGTACTCTGCGGCTCCATGTCACTAGGAGTGGCATCCCAGCCAGTTGGGGTAAGGGGGACAGGTGCCAAGAAAGAGGGAGGTGCTGAGTACCTGACATAATAGTCAAATTTGCCACTGGGCTCTCCCAGGGTATCCCATCTTTCTTCTGGTTCCGCTGCTTGCAGTTCGTGAAGCAGGACGGCAACAACTTCATCTTCCTCCTTTTCTTCGGAGTCAGGAAGGGAGGAGTATTGATTGAAGCTGAGGGCAATTCGTCCATCCAACAGTGTGTGACATGTAACTTCTGTTGGTGCTGGTCGTACTGGCATGATGCGGGAAGGCTGGAGAAGCCAGTTCATTCCGCATAATTGTGCCGTTGTATACTGTTTTCCAGGGAGGGCACGAATACCGTGGCTAGCTAGATAGTCAATCACTCCTGTGACCTCATAAGCAAATGCCACGTTTGGGGTATTCGAAAGACCTGGTTTGTTCCTTGCCTGGTTCACTGGGCTCTCCCAGGGTATCCCATCTTTCTTCTGCTTCACGAACTGCAAGCAGCGGAACCAGAAGAAAGATGGGATACCCTGGGAGAGCCCAGTGGCAAATTTGACTATTATGTCAGGTACTCAGCACCTCCCTCTTTCTTGGCACCTGTCCCCCTTACCCCAACTGGCTGGGACGCCACTCCTAGTGACATGGAGCCACAGAGCACCACGGGACAGCAGCCTGCCATCACCATGGGTGTACAGCAGCAACAATCAACCCGCAAAGTGATGCCAGCACGGAAGTGGCGACGACGTCTTGCTCAACAACAGCATACAGAAAGACAACAGATGTGGCAGCCCAAAGGAAGGAGAACCCATACTTCCCCAAGCGGAATCCATGCAGGAGATACACGCCCAGGGGCCTCTGTACTCCGATCCATGGACCCTCCGCAGGAGGAAACTGGTGACAACTTCCCCCTCTTAGCCACCTGGCATCAGGAGGATAGCTCTGACCCAAATGATGATCCCGAAGAATACTGTGAGTATTTGCAGTATTATGCTGGTTTAAGAGACACCGAACTCATTGCCACTTTTGGTGAAGACAACTGGGGTATGGAGTATCCCCAGCGGGCACCACAACAGGCACAACCAAGAGAGCGGCTTTGCTCTTCCTCTGTTGTCTCTTACTACAGGCCCCCGGTCGACTCAACCATGGGTCCTGTCAACTATCCTCCAGCTGCAAGACCCACGGAACCCGATCCAAGCCAGGGACCGACAGCTGGAAGCTATGTACCAAAAAATCTAAGGTTCAAAGCCAAAAACACCTCAGAATGGTGGAACCTCCCTTCTGCCCAACAACAATCAGGGGTGATCTTCGTTATGCCCCCTCAAATCGGGCAATTCAATGATGTCTTCATGCGTTGGGAATCCATCACTAAAAACACAGTTGCTCTCCAAGGATTCACAGATCCTCGGACGAAAACCGAGTTTATTGAAAATCTACTTGGTGAATCAGAAAAGCTAGCATGGATCCAGTGGCGGATGGCCTATCCCATGGAGTACCAGCACCTGTTGGATCATGCAGATGGTGCAGACGGGACGCAAAACATTCTGTCACAAATACGAACCATCTTCGTCTTGGAGGATCCCTATCAAGGCTCGATGGCTATCCAAGAAGAGGCCTACAGGGATCTAGAGCGACTATCCTGCCAGAACTTAGGGATATAATCCCGTTTCTCAATGACTATATGCAGGTCGCATCCAGGACTGGTCGACTGTTTACCGACCCTGAGTTATCAGAGAAGCTGTGGTCAAAGATGCCCGGAAATATTGGCAAAAAGATTAAAGCAGCCTTTGAGACGAAACACCCAGGTAACACTATTGGTGTGTATCCACGGATTCTCTTTACTTATAAGTATCTAGAAGAAGCATGCAAAGAAGCGGCCTTCACACGGGCCTTGAAGGACCTCTCATTCTGCCAGGATATACCCATCCCTGGGTATTATCAACGACCCAAGCGAAAGTTTGGAGTCCGACGGTCCACTACTTATAAAGGAAAGCCACATCCCTCTCATGCCAGGATTGAGAAGAAGAAGCACCTGATCCGAAATAGACGGTGTCGATGTTTTTTTTATGGTGAAGAAGGACATTTTGCCTGGGAATGCCCTAATGAGCGACGCAACATCAAACGTGTCACCATGTTTGAACAACTGGACCTCCCAGCAGATTGCGAGATTGTGTCTGTCCAAGAAGGCGACGACCCCAGTGATGCTATTTATAGCATTTCTGAAGGAGAAGAAGACACGACAATCCTGGAGGAACAGATTTTCATGTTCCGGGAAGAAGATCGGACATGGTGGATTGGTCCCACAGGAGGATACCGTGCAATGGTACGTGTATCCCAACAACAATACGAGTGTCACCACATGTGGGAAGTAAACCAAGACGTGTCAGACGCCTATGAGCAGTGTTGCTGCTGCCAGGCGCCCTCTCAAAAACGCTACCGAATGCACTGCCCAACCTGCAAGCTGACGGTATGTGGATGATGCAGCTCCTATTATTTTGACAAACGCATCCCAGTTGACCAGGCTTCCCTTCCAAGGTACGATTCCAAGGATTTAGTACTTGAGCAACAAAATTACATTTCTGCTTGTGAAGGGGAAAAGAAGCAGTTACACCAACAGCTCGCCCTTGCTCAAGATGAGAAAGAGACCCTCCAGCAACGCCTCCTCCTTCTTCAACAGGAAAATCACCATTGGAAACAAGAGACTGAGAAGTGGCAGCATAAGTATCACGAGCTCAAAAAAGCAACCATGGACTTGGATCGCATGGTGCTCGAGCGACTTGACCTCCAACGCGAACTGCACCAGCTTCATCGCCAAAAGGGTGCCTTCCCGCTGCCTCTGCCAGCCGTCGCTGCCGCAACTGAAAGCGTGGTGGGAGATGATGATGGAGCTGATGATGATGGAGATGATGATGAGGATAACCTTCATGTTTTCCTCGTAGACACAACATAAAAGCTCCTCGCTGCAGAAGCACGGGTGCCGCCACAACCGAGACGAACAAAGAACATGCTGTACAATCTCAAGGTGAAGTTTGATATCCCCAACATTGTGCCATTCGAGGTAAATGCAATCCTTGATACAGGGGCGACGACCTGCTGTGTCGACCAAGGAGCAACCCCTGCTGATGCCCTGGAAGATAATCCCTTCCTGGTACATTTCAGCGGCATCAACTCACGAACCTCGGCCAACAAAAAACTGAAATTCGGCTGTATGCTGATTGGGGAGAATGGCTTCAGGATCCCTTATACATATGTCTTCCCTATGAAGCTAGGGGAGGATATCCAAATGATCCTGGGCTGTAACTTCATCCGCACTATGCAGGGCGGCGTCCGCATTGAAGGCAACACGATTACGTTTTACAAGAACGTAACCACAATCCATACTCTTCCCTCTGTTCCCACGGCAGCAGCAATTGAAGAATTGGAACTGGAAGAGGATGAGTATCTACAAATCCAAGAAGCAGTACAGTATTCAGCTGCACAGCAACCAAGGCAGAATCTCGCCAGTAAGCTAAACTCCATACTGGATGAGCTCCGACAACAGGGTTATATTAGTGACAACCCACTCAAGCATTGGGCCAAGAACAAGGTATTATGCCAGTTGGACATTAAGAACCCGGACTTCATTATTGAAGACCGGCCTCTGAAGCATATCACCCTACAAGCCAAAGCAGCCTATGCCAAACATGTCAGAGATCTCTTGGACCTTGGCGTTATCCGTCCCAGCAAAAGCCGGCATCACACAACCGCGATCGTTGTCAATTCCGACACTTATGTTGATCCTCATACTGGCCAAGAAATCAAAGGGAAGGAGCGAATGGTATTTAATTATCGACGCCTCAATGATATTACCAACAAAGACCAGTATAGCCTACCAGGGATCAACACCATCTTACGGAAGGTGAGTAGGAGCACAATCTACTCTAAGTTTGACTTAAAGTCAGGGTTTCATCAAGTTGCTATGCACCCTGATTCCGTAGAATGGACAGCGTTCTGGGTACCAGACGGATTATACGAATGGCTTGTCATGTCATTCGGTCTCAAGAATGCACCTGCCATCTTCCAAAGGAAGATGGACTATTGCTTCAAAGGGACGGAAGACTTCATCGCCGTATATATTGATGACATCTTGGTCTTCTCGTCCTCGACAGCTGAGCACGAACAGCACTTGCAGATTATGCTTCAGATCTGCAAGACTCATGGGCTTATCCTTAGCCCAACTAAAATGAAACTAGCGGTCTCTGAAGTGGAGTTTCTAGGGGCAGTCCTTGGTAATCAGCGAATCAAACTACAGCCCCATATCATTAAAAAGATCGCAACATTTCAAGAGCAGGAGCTCATGACAACAAAAGGCCTCCGAGCCTAGCTCGGGATTCTGAATTATGCCCGAAACTACATCCCAAATCTGGGAACGTTACTTGGGCCGCTCTATGCAAAAACAAGTCCAACCGGGGAGAAACGCTGGAACTCCCAGGATTGGGACTTAGTCACAAAAATCAAGGCTCTGGTGCAACAACTGCCTGATCTTGAACTACCACCAGACAACAGTTATATGATCCTAGGGACAGATGGCTGTATGACAGGCTGGGGCGGGGTATGCAAATGGAAACCCCAGAAATTTGACCCCAAATCTGCCGAAAGGGTATGCGCCTATGCAAGCGGCAAGTTCCAACCAATGAAGTCTACTATCGATGCGGAACTATTTGCCGTTATGAATTCACTGGAGGCACTCAAAACCTACTACCTGGATAAAGCCGAGCTGACAATCCGTACGGATTGTCAAGCAATTATTAGCTTCTTCAACAAATCGGCTAACAACAAGCCTTCCCGCGTACGCTGGCTCACCTTCACTAATTACATCACAGGCACAGGGCTGACCATCCAGTTTGAACACATCAACGGAGAGGACAACCAATTGGCTGATACCCTCTCTCACTTAATCACTTCCCTTATCGTTTCAGGATGGCCTCTACTCGCAGATCTGGAGGCCCTCAGTCTACTAGCTACGCACTTACAGCAAGCTCCACAGGCAGCCCCTCAAGCAAGGCAGAAGCACCTAGCAGCAGCCAAAACCTTGTGCGCCAGTATGAACAGCAACTACACCGCCTACGGGACCTCCCCACGTCCCTTGCAACCTATGACAACACAAGGAGAAAGCTTCAGCAACTGGAACGGCAGAGTGCCCAGGAAGCACTTACCGCTCTACAACAATTGCGTGCCCTGCACGCCCTCAAACTGACTGAAGCCGCAAAGCGCGCAAGGCGCAAAAACACGGGCAACTTCTAGGGCCCAGTGGCTTCCTGTTATGACTCAGATCGACACTCAACTCGGCACGACAGTCAAACTCACGGCTGACTCAGCACAGCGGCTGCTCGCCTTTCTGTTCTAAACAGGATTGCTCAACCTTGCGCTCGAAGGAAAGCATCAACTTGCGCCAGACGAAAGGAATAAGGACAAGATAAGATGCCCCGGAGCATCTTATCCCCCCTCTTTAGCTTTATGTAAAGCAGCTTTATAAAAGTAGCTTTTGACTGTGTAAAGTAGCTTTGTAAAAGTAGTTTTGTCAAAGTAGCTTTGTAATAGTAGCTTTTGCCAGATGCATTCTTATCGCATCTGCTTGGGTACTTCGTTTCTATATAAGTATTTCTCAGGCCTTCTGAAGGCTCATCGAGGAATTTGGGTTTATTGCTTCTTCTTTCCTAAGTCTAGTTTGCTTCTTTCAGCTTTCCTTCTTTCCTTCCGCCACTTAGAGTCACAACTCTGCTATCACAACTCTTCTTTCCTTCACGTGTCATAGGTTGCAAGATCCTTCACAACTTCATTTCAAATGCAAGAAAAATGCTCTGATACCATAGTTGTGATAACAGAGTTGTGACTCTAAGTGGCGGAAGGAAAGAAGGAAAGCTGAAAGAAGCAAACTAGACTTAGGAAAGAAGAAGCAATAAACCCAAATTCCTCGATGAGCCTTCAGAAGGCCTGAGAAATACTTATATAGAAACGAAGTGCCTAAGCAGATGCGATAAGAACGCATCTGGCAAAAGCTACTTTTACAAAGCTACTTTGACAAAGCTACTTTACACAGTCAAAAGCTACTTTTATAAAGCTGCTTTACATAAAGCTAAAGAGGGGGGATAAGATGCTCCGGGGCATCTTATCTTGTCCTACCTGAATTTAGACCTAAAAAACATTTACTTCATAACAGAAAACAAACCTGAAAAGGTATAGGAACTACAGAAGTGAAATTCTGAAGCAAGGGATGCTTATAACTTCAACAAACAAAAGTGGATAACCAATGACCCACCAATGCAAATTGATGATACTGATCACTCTCATTCAATCTGCAAGTCTAGATTTTCCACCAATGCCAATCAAATAGACAGAGTTGGTTCCATGGAGATACCCAAAGATTTCAGCATGCAAAATTCTCATCAAGAACGGGTCATCAACCTACTTTCATCTTCTAAAACTTGGCAGGGCTTCAGTTTCTTATATGTTTGGTTGTAACCTGCTGCAAATATCAATGATTGAATCAATACAATAGCTGACGCGGATGTAATAATAATATTCTCAAATTTTGAGTAGCATTATTACTATGCAAAAGATTTACCTATTCCACAGATAACAAAAACTTGGACAAACAGACTGAACGGAAATTTTTTGAGGATAATGAGCAAAATAAATGAGCTTCTAAGAGCTTAAACATGCTAAAACAGAGAAAAATCATTAACATGTAAACCATTACTGCCCATTAACAATGTCACCTGTCATGGGCTCAAAAGACTTGCTCAGAGAAGCTATGCTTCAATGCTTTGGCCACCTAACTTCTACTGCACTTCCTCCTTTTCCATCTCCTTGACTGCAATAACAAGGCTTTGTGTGATGCCTGGGATATGCACACCACTCTCCTTCATTTCCTCCAAGAGCTCCTCTGCTGCGTGCCAATCCAGAGCCTTAAGGCACAGGGATTGTATCATTTTTTTATATTCGTCTGTGCTCGGCTGCACACCATCACTTTTCATCTCCTTGAGGCACTGGATGGCCCTATCGAACTCCTCCATCTTGCAATACCCACGAGTAAGCACATGGTAGGTTGCCGGACAAAGCTTCCCATGCATCTTCCTTGCAAGGCAAAGGATCTTATAAGCTTCGTCCATCATTCCACCCTTTGCATAGCCACTCATGACAACCGTATAGGTGTACACATCCGGCCTTAGCCCTCTACTCTCCATCACTTCCATCAAAGTCACAGCGTCCTCCAACTCTCCAGCTTTTGACAGTGCAGTGATAACATAATTGAACACCGCATTTCCTGGTGGCGGCCCTGACTCAGCCATTCTTAAAACCAACTTTTTTGCCTCTTGTATATCTCCAATCCTGCACAAGCCCTTAACGACATAGCAAAATGACTTGCTTGCATACTGTAGAGCCTTTCCTGAGTACTCCTCTAGCAACTCAAAAGCTACACGAACTGTCTCGTCCTTCTTTGATAAGCCACGGATCACAGGAGCCAACCTAAACTTCTGCAAGCCTATCTCCTTCTCCTTTGCCATTAGATACACCAAATGTGCTTCTTTTGCCATATACCCCCTGCAAAGCAAAGCCAGGATCTTGCCGGTCTTTTCCCTATCGGGAAAGCTACCAGAGGTCATCATCTTCTCGCAAACTGACCAAGCAGCATCAAAAATAGATCGCTTACCAAGTGCTTCAATAGTATAGTAGTAACTATCCGCATTCGGAAGGCAACCAAAATCATCGAACTTATCAAAAACCTCAAGCCCAGCCTTCCCTTTCCCGAGGTCTGAAAACATCGACAACAACTGATTGAGAACCACAGTGCTCACCAATCCCTTATCATCAACAGCATCTCTAATCAAGTCCCACAACTGATAAGCCTCCTTCTTGTGGACCTTCTCCTTCTGACCAAATGCAAAAACAAGGAGCTCCAGCAACTTCGATGTCTTCACAGATCTGCAATTCTTCAACGCCCATCGGTAGAACCCGATAAGGTTTTCCCCAGGAATGGTCTGCGCCCGAATCACTGCCTCCACGAACTCTGCACTCAGAGACAACTCCATCTCCGCCAAACTCGATTCCAGAGGCTTCTCCAGTGTGCTTTCTAGCAGCGATCGCACACTCTCAACCTGCTCTTCATCAACCTCACGTGCCTCAGCGGCGCCATCATCTTCCACGGATTCCACACCTCCTTCCGATCCAAAAACACCAGAAATCTCATCGACACCAACGCTTTCTTCCCACAAAGAGCTCAAGCTATCTCCCTCGCCCTCCTCGCCCTTGCCAACTATACCTAGCGAGGCATCCGCCAGTTTCTCATCAGGGGCACCATCTTTCTCACCAACGCCGCCGACTTTCCCATCAAAGGCGACATTTTTTTCGACCTCGTAATCATCCTGCTCGCCGGAGTCGATGCTGCTGGGGCTGGTCGCGAACAATCTAGGGTTTCGCAGGGGGTTGAAGGAGGGGAAAGCGGGTTTGTGGGGGATTGGATCGAGGGTTAGGGTTTGGGGGAGAACACGGGACTGGATAGCGGAGTGGCTCGGGATCGGGATTCGGAGGAGAAGCCATGACCGAGCTCGAGACCTCCACATTGTTTCTGCGCAGGTCCAGGTCCAGTTCTGCGGCTGCTCGGAGGAGGGTAGGGTTATTTGTCCTCTGCGAGGACTAGACATGTCGTTTGACCGGGCTCGGGCCGTGAATCCTGGGCCTAACATGGTCCGCGGAAAAAATTTGACAACAGACACGGCCGTCGCTAACATGCCTATGATCCGCTATCGTAATTGGCGTTTTTTAAAAATATTTAAAATATAAATAAATATATACAAATTATAAAAATAATTATTAATAAATTATAACTTAGTTGATTAATATTTTTAAATTTTTTCAAAAGACTTTCATTTAAATTTTGGTAGTGAAAATTTTTCAAAAAAAATTTTGTAAACATTTTAAAAAATTGAAAAAATTAGAGAAAAATAGACAATAACATTTTAAAAAATTCAGAAAATATTTGCAAATAGAGGTCACGCTCAGCGACCCCATTATAATACTTTAAGTCAGTAAGATAATTAAGCAAAATATGAAAAATAATTTGAAATATAATAATACGTACTTTATATTCCTAACTTACTATTATCATTTTTCAAAAATTATACTCAACTTTCAGAATTAGTATATTTCGTTTTTTAAATTTTTTGAATTTCCTCATCAGTTGAACTTCTTTTTTCAATATCATACCAATTTTTCATACAAAAACATATCTTTAAATTTTCAAGTGTTAATCAGATTTTCTTATCATTTAATAATTTGTTTACACTAAAATAAGATTTTGATGTAATTGTAAACACCGAAATAGTTAATAAATCATAAGTCATGATGGAAAGCACTGGAAATCTGCATGCATATGCTTTCTACCATAATAATGTATCAAAAGTTTCAACATATTCATTAGTTAAAAAATTCACCATTTGATTTTCATATAAAGCCACTCCATTATATGAGAAAGATGTCAAAATCAATTTCTATTTTCTCTTCTATAAAATAGAAAATATGTAAGATCTTGATTTAAAATAGTTTATGGTATGTTCTGATGGAATAGAATTAGATGAACTACTATATCGTGTTTGATAAATATTATATATATTATAGACTAATTTTTTAACATATTATTTATATTTTACTATATCCATGAAAAATACATATTATCATAATACTTATTAATAAATATTTCAAAATTTGAAAGATTAACTCGTGGATCTAATATGGTAACAAGAGAAAATATATGATTAATAGTTTAAAAATATTTTTCAAACTTTACTTTCATTGGAGAAACAACTTCTGTGAATTCAAAAAGTAATCTATATTTATTGAAAATAGGAGAAATAAGAATAAATTCATTAAATGCCAAATAAGTTGTATAATAATAAATACCTGAAAGAGTTGTAATTATAACATAAAAATATTTTTATTACAACATAAATAATTTATATACCATTCAAGATATATTAGTCAATAGACAATCATCCATATACTATATAAAAAAAAGAGTAAGTACTTCTTTATAATTATAACAAGATTTTAAAAATTTATAAGTAGTATTCTACCTATTTAAGTATTAAGATAAAACCTTTTATGTGGCTTTTGAAATTACCAACATAAAGTTTTAAAATATTGAGCATGAATAGGAGCAAATATAATACGTTTACATAAATTTCTAAGTTTCTTAATTTCAAAATTTATATTTTCAAGTTTAAGTCCATCTTGAATAACTAAATTAAATATATAATATGTGTAACAAACATAAAATAATTTATCATCTAATAAAATGGACAATTGATGTTTAAGCAAATCTACAATAATAATATTATTAGTAGAATTATTTAAAGTAATACTAAATATTTTATCTTGAATATTGTACTTAAAAATAGTTTGAAGAATAGTATTGATAATGTAACTGTATTATGAAAATACTCTAAATGTTTGAAATTAATAATATGTTTATATAATATCTATGTATCATCAATGCAATAAGTAGTAATACAAATATCATAAATACTATAATTAGCATTTTAGTAATTGGAGAGTAATTCTTTGATTATAACTAACAAATTAATTAATTTTTTTTGGTGGTGAATATCTTCACTACATCGTTTCTACTAGTGTTTTTGGATATTTTCTGAAAAAATGGATTTAATTCTTGAAGTAGCTCTTCCATTTTAAAATTTTCTACCAAAAAAATTTGTTGTTCATCCAAATAATATATTTGACCAATTTTTCTCTTGTTTTTCTTTCAAAAATTTGCTAATACCAAGTGAATTAGAAGAAAAGGTAGTTGCAAAAAAAATTATATTTAAGTTAAGTCATGCTCCATTTTTGAATAAAATTAGATGTGCCTTCAAAAATGGCTGGTTCTGTATGAACTTCTAATATCTAGTTAATTCTTGTAGTTTTTTCAAACAAGTTTTTTCTCACATTCTACTATTATTATATCATAGTGTGTCCAAACATCATTAGTCCTTTTTTTTTAGAATTTCAATCATGTTAGTTAAAAAAGGTTGATTGATATTGACCTTACCTTCTGATTGAGAATCTAAAAATTGAGATTCATTATTAAAAAAAAATATAGATGACAAAAGGAGTATGTTATTATCAAAAAAAATTATGAGGAAAAATAAAATAAACTTGATTTCAAATATGTTAACTTGAAAAATCAAAAAGTTGAAGAGTCGAAAGCTACACTGTCGAAACTTACAATGATTTATTTGAGAATTGAGAGAATAGGAAAAAAAGAAGATTGTGAGTTATATGAAAAAAAACGAGTAATATGAGTGGGTATTTATAAGAATTTTGAGGGTATAAAATATTCAAAATATCCTTAAAAAATTTATTGGGAAGAGTATTTTTGTAAAATTATAAAAAAAAACTAATTTTAACTACTTTTTGACTATTTTATAATTTTTTATTTTTTTAAAAAAAATTTTTTATTTTATAAATTATATTTAAATAAAAAATATTTTAATGAGTATAAAATTCTAACATATATATATATATTCTAATATTAATTCTTTTAAAAAAAATAATAATAATGGCTCTCTACAAAAAGCAGGGAGTCGTTGCTCAATAATCAGCCAAAGAAAGCTAAAAGGGAACTAGGAGTAGAATTTACATGGATTATGGAAGTTTCCAAATTAAAAAAAAAATTAACTAGCCGAGCTGTGCAATGTTCATTCCAATTGTGTCTTGAATTGTGCCTAGTCCGCAGATTGCGAGAGGATGCTAAATACGATTTCATAAATGAGTCGTGGCAGACACAATTTGAATATTACAAATTTCGAGTCATATCAAATACGGTCCATTGCAAACCATGACGGGTAGGCCTACAGGCCGAGAGTTAGTTTTAACATGCCTACTACGAAGGAAGGAGATAGCCAACTGATGTGGATACTATAGAATATGCCTTGTGTTGGTGTTCTTATTATCTTATATAAGTGGATTGATGTCAGAGGCTCAGCACATTGATTTGTACAAATCATGAGATCGAAAATGTAAAAGAGCCATAAAAATTGGGGTCAACAAAACTAGTGAGCTAGTGCCAGATTAGACTTTCAATTCTTCAAAATTTATGAACAATACCTATTCTCCATTCTTCATATTCTTTTGCTATAACTGAATCAAACTACTCAAGTGAATCTTTTTGGGTTCGAATTTGGTTTGAAATTCAAATTAGAAAATCTTTTTTATTACACATGACAAAATCAAATACATTATAAATCTAAATTAATTCGTACAAGAATTCCTCGTCACAAACAAATTTGATAAAAATATTAAAGATATTTGCCTTCTAGATTATAATTTTGGTCTAAAAATCACAGTATCAGTTTAGATATTGCCATCGATTCGGTGCGAGATGTCTTAAAATGTCTATGGCTTTGGAAGCCTTAAAACGCCAATTTGGTTTTTTGGTTGAGTTTCAATTTCAACTGTCCATTGTATGGTCAATAAATATTTACTTAGTTATGTCTAAAATCTGAATTTTTCGTAAAGTTCTAATTAAATTAAAATTTATATTAGAAAGAAAGTTAGTGACCCTAATTTTTTTTTTCAAATTTCTCTCCTAGTAGAAGACTTGAATTAGTAGGATAAATTCTTATTTAAATTAGTCTACTACTTTAACTAAAATTTAGTTAGGCCACTCTTATAAATATAATACAAGAGTGTCAAATTAGATTAATTAGTGAGCCAAATACCAAACTATCCTAAAAACTTAAGATTATGAGATATGAGTTTTTTTTTCAGTATATATATTAAACTTTATCTATCTAATATTCGATATGAGATTAATTCATCACATACTATCTCCTTTTAAGTGTGATTTGACCACATTAATTTTAATATTCTTAATCAAAAACTCTTTTACTTGATCAGTTTCACCGTGTAATTCATACTAATATATTTTTATCTCAATTTTTGATTTATTTTAAGAGAAACTAATATACGATCTAATTCAATGGTATCATCACGATAATTTTAGGTTTAAAAATTTATACACATTTTCAAATCTAAATTTCTAATACCACTTATTAAGACTTATTGAAAAAGTCCAAAAAAGTCCTATGTTGTCTTAGAATCCCTCATGTTTGATTGTGCGTCTAAAACCAGAGACAATCACCATCATATTCTTGTGTCTTCTACTGCTGTATTCAGTTTTTACTAGTATCTATTTGTGATGATATTCTCTTTGTGCATGCTTCAAATTTTATTTTTTCACTCCATGTTGATGATTTCATCTGAATAAATAATCTTGACAATAGTTCTTGGAGAAATTGTGAAAATTTCGTCAACTAAATAATTTCCGAGTGCCTGTTTGATGTTTGATTTGGGAGCAGCAAACAAGATGGTTTCAAAAAATACAATTGACTTCATGCTAATCATGTTATTTAGGCTGGTCTTATTTGTTAGTCCCCAACGAAACAGGCCCTTAATGAATACCTGTGGAATATTTACAGCAAATGCTCCTGTGATTCTCGGGTGCATCTTCTTGGAAATCAGGATCGTCAGCCGAGCTGATGAGGATGAAGCTGAAAATATATCAAGAAAAATATTCCACGGCCGTATTTTGCCTCCAGTGCATGCCAGCGATTCTTCAGGACGACCGTGAATTCGAGAAACTTGTTCAGGATTTGCGAGATCTCGAAAGCCAACAGGACCAAACCAACGATGTTAGAAGCACGGTCTTGAGATTGTTCTGGCGTCGTCTCCGAAATAATTTGGTTGAAGACTTCAATCACTGCTTGCCGGAGAAAGACCCGATCACTCTCGACAACAACACCGCAGACGAAGAAGCTCAAGCCTTTGTTGACAAAAAGGCTAGGCCGGTTCGGCGGAGGAGGAAGCCGCAAGCTTATTTTCCGGAGTTTTTACCATCAATATTGATTTCAAAAGCATGAAAAGGACGACAACGACGAAGAAGAAAGTATGTAACAGAGTAAACGACCTCGAGTGCGTGCACACCCAGCTACCGCTTTCTGCAGCGAGATTTCATTTAACAGTTGTCGAGCAACAGGGATGGCATTGCACAATATGTCTTGAACAGCGTCTGCGTTGCTTCCCTCGTATCAAAGAAACCAGGAGGTGTTCTGCGACTGATCCTAGTGCCGGGAATGTAATGGTTGAGATTGATATGCCAGTGGTTGACGAGAAGGTTGGCTAACAGAGAATGCGAGGAGCTGATGAGGAAATTCAAACAAGGGAATGCGAAGGAATTCATTGAGATGAAGAGATATTTGAGTTCAATGACTTTGCACTGTATTGATATAACTTCCGAAGAATTTGAACCGATGATTTTAAAATGTCTTGGACAAAATCCTGTTGGAAGCATGGCAACGTTGCTGGCTCGTCTGATGAATAAAGAGGCAGAGTTCTCTGAATACCAGCGAAAAATCATCAAGAATTGGCTTTACAATTCACTTGATAAGTGATAATCATAGTAAATTTGCATTCCATAGGGTTGCACGTCTTGATTCAACAAAAAATGACGAGCTTGTATGAATTTATATAACCTGCAAAGTCACAAAATCAAATTTTGCTTAACACTAAAACTATGGCACTTGCTTACGATGACTCATAGTACATCTTATTCTATACCAAACAAGCCCTGATAAATTTCTGCATTCAGGACTAAATGAATGATATGAGGCTCTAAATTGCGTCATGTAGAAATCAATAACATCATCAATCATTGGTGTTTTTTATCTTGCTCAGGTTTAAAATATAATCTTTGACCATCAAAAATCATTTCTGCGTCAAGTATTCTGGCTCCATCCTCCGATAAAATGCATGTTCCTGAGCATTTTAGTTGCTCTACAGAAGATCTGATAAGGTCTCCGACGGTGTGAGGAACCCAAAGCATCACACCTTCCTTTCTCTTTTCTTTGGCGTCCCATGGATGGAAAGGAAATATTGTGCACCTGCGGCGGTGTATAAGATCTTCTTAAAAAAATAATTTCTTAAATATCAGACTGAAAAAAATTGTGAACAATCGATTTGGGACCATGGAAGTAGAGTTTTGTAGAAGTATCGCCAAATTTTGGCGCATGGTGTGGGAAAGAATTCTTTAGCTTTTGCCTCTTCCAAGAGTATGACCAAGGATTTGTTTCCACATTTTCGAGCTTTCATCTAATGGAGTACTTCCCCATCTGTGCAACAAATATACCATAGCTTTTATTTCAAAACATTCCATTATTTCCAACTACAAAAGCTCAAGTAACTATTGTGTGATTTATTATTATGAATGTTATTTGGTGTGCATTTTGTATATCTGCTTCTTTACATTTCTGAAATAACATTTCAAATGAGCTCCCAATATTGCACTTATGCTGATTTCTTGGCACGGTAAGAAGCAATATTGGATAATACAAACGCATCAGCAAATATGAATTCCAAATAAAATGTGGAAGAATGCAGTTAGATACTGAAAGTGAACCTACCTGTCAATGGAAAGGACATTTGAGCCAGCTTCTAAAAGCATCTTTGCTATTGAGTACAGTCCCTCAGCAGCAGCTTCATGGAGTGGTGTCCGTTGATTATAATCTTTCGAGTTTGGATTAGCGCCGTAGGCTAACACTCTCTTCAGTTGATCTGCATCTCCTTTGGCCACAGCCTAACAAAGATGGCCACCAGCATCCGGTAGACATAGTTTTGCTCTGTTCTTGAATAGCAAAGAAGCCACTTGGTCACGCCCATTTTTGACAGCCTCAAATAATTGTGTTTCCAAACTCCTCTGATGATGAAGTCATGAATTAATATAAAATTGAGGGCATCAACTTGCAAGTTATGAGAATTAGGAATAAAAGAGGAAAAATGGATGTTCATAAACAGCATAGTTTATGATTGCTGCGGCATATTACCAGAAAGATTAATGTCAACACCCTCTTCAATGAGGAATGAGGCGATATTTTGATACCCTTGTGAGGCTGCAAGATGCTGAAAATAAAAAAAGACATAGATAGCCACTAAGATTAGTGTTCCTGAAATGTTCAGTAGAAGCTATTTGGTATAGAACTTTTTGCACACTGATTTGGAGGAGCTATTAATTAGACAAGGCCTGATATTTGATATAGGGATGCAAGGAGTAGTATTTTTTGAGGTCAAGCACTGTAGGTCTCGTCCATGATAATTTTCATAGTATTAATCACTGGAATACTGGAAGAAGAGATGGAATGGGATGAAAAAAATGCTATGCTTCAAAGTAATAGGCAAGCACTAGATAAATGAACTAAAAGGTGGTATTCCTTTTGTAAGAGGATAGATCCTCACTAGCGTAGAGTTCATTTATTGGTTTCAATACTCATGAAGGTTTGTGTACCAAGAAACTAACAACATAACTCTTAGCTAAAGCATTCATAGTATACAAGCAACATAGTCATATTTATTAAATATCAATTTTGAGAAGTTATATAGAAATGAACATATATCTCAGCCATCATCTGACAAAGGGAGCTGAAGCAATGGTAGTTAAACTTACATCCATCTAAAACTGTGGCACGACACCTAAGTATCTGTTTATTATAGACAGTTGATTCCTGCTTGAACACTACAGTCAACAGAAGTAACTTCATACTTGAGATAAGGTACAAAAACATATGAGGCATGATAAGATGTAAACTCTTACAAGCACACCATCACAAACAAAATAAATATGATCTACAGCATTGTCCATGTTCCATGGTCACTTCTGCTGGAAGGAAAAATTTCTCCTGTAGTCTGATTGTCTGTTAATTACATCAACTTGTTGAGAAAACCCATTTTGTTACTCTATGGATCAATAATAGAGATTATATGTTCTATTTGGTCTCATACTACCATTTCTCACATGCAGCAGAAAATATATTTGTCTAAATTTACTGAAAGTGAGATCTACTGTTATCACATCAGTTTGGTGAATCATGGAAGACAAGAAGGATAGCAGGCGTCGTTCAAGACACTATTATAAGCTTAGTCTATATTTTGGATAGGGAATGTTCAAGAAAATAAAATTGTTCAAAAAGAAAAGAAGAAAGTTCCGTGCTATTTGATGAATAGCGGAACATTTTCAATGTGTGGCTTTTACGAGCTTTGAGAAATCTGTAAACACAATCAACTAGTCATCTTGTAGTCATGTAATGAAATCACAGGATGCTTATGAAAACTTTTGAAGTCATATAGAATAATTACAAGTAAAGGCAGGATGTAAACCAATTCTGTATATAGTACATACTATCACAGGTTGACAAGCCACAGTAGAGCGATTGAAGCCAAAGTTTATGAACAAAAACATCCATACGTATGCCACTAGATAGTTTACCCGAAAAATGCGACAAATGGAGCAGCTTCTCTCCTACTCACACCTTAGCACCTATGGAAGCGGAGATATCCTTCAGAATTGAAGCCTTTGTATAGCTGCTCCCATACTGCAAGCGCGCATGTCCCTCGATCTGCTCCCGGATACCCCTGTCAAGTTTGTTTCTGTTCATACACTTAATCAGATCATCTCGTGTCTGAACTTTTCTGCCTTTGATCCTTTCACAATCAACGTACTAGCCGGATCCCCAACAGATATCTCACTTCCGCTTTTTCTCCACAAGCCTGGATTCATTCACGAAAAAAAAGGGAAGAATTTTAGGCGGCTTGTAGAGAACATCCTAAAGGAACAGAGGACTGCTCAAAGATCACAATTTGAACAATATTTAACCATTTCAGCAAGGCTAGTAACAAAATTTCAGCGATCTTACATATTTCTAATCATCTATCTTATTCAGGTTTTGCACACCAATTCCTACACTCAGAATCCGTTTCCTTAAGAATGATGTCCGTTAAAGTAGAACACGTTATGAATGTTAGCGGCCACATTTATACTTGGTCAAATATTCTTTCCCATTCTCCTCCAGTAATTTGAACACGTTATGAATGTTAGCGGCCACATTTATACTTGGTCAAATATTCTTTCTCATTCTCCTCCAGTAATTTGTTAGATTTATGAAATATATACATAATGGAAATATTAACTTAACTGTTAACAATGGCGAAATTAGTACCCTGTAGACAGTATCCCACGGGAAGCAGGCAAGGTTTAGTTTTTGCATATTCCTCCCGGATATCTTCACAAATTTCATGTTACACCGAAAAGATTTTCATGCAGGTATTTGCTCAGAAGGGAAAAGATGAGGAAAAAGACCAAGAAGAAGAAAGGACCGGAGAGCAATGGAGGTGGGTTTCTAGACCATGCGGTAGGTGTGGGGTCGCGATAGAGGCCAGCAACAGAGCTGAACGCCGATGTCAATGAGGAAGGTGATCTGCTCGACGATGTCCAGCACGAAGAAGCCAAACTCTACCGGCGCGAAGAAGAGTACACCACCCACAACAGTATGAATTGCCTCTACACCTGGTACGACCTGCATTTACAAAACCCGTTTTATTATTAATCTGCGTCAAAAAAAAGACCAACTTCTCTGTTATGAACGCATGCATGGTTCTAACAGCTTCTTACTCTACTGTTTCTCTAACTGATTTTATCGCAAAATATTTTATGGGAAGCCAAGCTAAATATCCGTTATGCCCAATTTTTATCTGCCTCCAACTGATTTTATTTTTGAATTGTTGAGAATGTTATTTACTTATACGCCAACATGATTGCGGTTTTCCATACATTCCCAAGCTCGACAACCACGTTTGAATGTCATGAAAAGTAGTTGAAGCACTCAAATCCTTGATTTTGCACACCAAACGTTAGATTTAGTAAGCAAAAAGTTTTAACTCACTAATTTGTATCCTTTTACTTCAATTTTAGCTTAATTTTGGGATTTTTAGGTTGAAATTTAATAAAGATCGACATTTGACTCTTTACTAAATATCGAGATTTCCCGGTAAGTCTACATATTTATTCATCATTAAATGTCAAGATTTTAATCATGACATATGTTACATGTGAGTATTTTCATCGTGACACAGGATATTCTCCCATTAAAAATAATAAGACCCTTTGATCAATCAATATTTTAATTATAATTGTTAGAAAAAAATAATATAATGAAAAAAATGAGATTCTCTTGTGAATTTTTTTTATAAAATCCGAATCTCTCTAGAGCTCAGTAACTCTCTCCATCACAACAAAGTTTTTTGGTTTTCTTCCATTTTCAACCGGAAAACATAATTATTTTCTACTGTAAATTATAATATAATATCCAAAAAATTTAACTCTATACATCAATTTAGATATATTGTCAACATAATACATCTTGAGCCATTGATTATACCCCTCTTTTACCCTTCTTTATATGAGAAATTATATATTTAAGATTTATTAGTTTTGTTGATTAAAAAAATAAGAACTATTATTTTATCAAAAACTATGATACACCTTAAAATCTATATATAATTTATGCATGCTTTCTGCAATTTCCTTTCTCATCCAATTCAATCAAACCCATATTTTACTTTTATTTCAGGCCGTAATTTCTCAAAATTTATCAGGTTTGGTTTTTCAATGTTACATGGTGCTGACTGAACTTAATTTTTTTTAATACTTCTATGATTTATCTATGCACTTATTTCCTTTTAATTATTGCTCATTTTTTTATGTTTTTGCTCTAAACAACTGTCAATCTAACATTTTTCCTTCGGTCCTACAACAATTTTTTTTGACCTTTTCTCCACTACAATAACCTCTTCTGACCTTCTTTTCACTTGTATGCAATTTTTTATGACTTCTTCTCTACCATAACAATCTTTTTCGGTCATCTATTTGTTGTGATGACCTTTTTCAATTCTGCGTGAGCTTTTTTGACTCTCCCTCTTTTGACATCACTTTCTCTAATTTTTCCTATCGCAACGACCTTCTCCGGTCTTCTTTCTACCATGACAATTTTATTCAATTTTTTCTCTTTTTATGCAACCTTCTCCGATCTAAATATTATTTGTTAATAGCTATAAAAAAGATAATTTTTCTTAAATTTAGTGCAATGCATATAATTCTTAGCTAAAAATTCTTTTTGGAAGAAGCCTCTCTTTTTTGGATTGAGATTTCACAAGTTATACCTTTTGTTAACACTTAGGATAATAGATGAAGACAGATGCAAGAAATATTTTCTACTAATGATAATAAAGTATAAAAATTTGAGATTTCTATGTATAATCTCTTGAGATTAGTTATATTTATGAATAATCCTATGAGAATTCAGTATTTACCTATACCCCACTCTTTTCTTAATTTTATAATCTATAGCTCCATGATTGAATTTTAATCAAAATTTAAAGCAAAAATTTTACTTTTACCCTTAACCATTTTTCATATAAGTACTCAATTTTTAAAAAATTTATATAAAATCCTCGCTTTCTTAAAAATGTATAAAAAATGTTTTTTTAAAATATTACAAAAGGTCTTTATTTTTATTAAAAATTTACAGAAAGCCCGTATATTTTTAAAAAATTATAGAAAAGCCCTTTTTAATTTAAAAAAAGTGATTAATTTTTTTAAAGTTTTGCATAAAAGATTTATTTTCTAAAAAATTTATAGAAAGTCTTTGTTTCATAAAAATCATAAAAAATCATTGCCTTTTTGAAACTTTACAAAAAATTTCAATTTTTGAAAAATTTGCCGAAAAGTCCTTTGTTATTAAAAATTTACAAAAATTATTAAATCCTTAAAAAGTTTATGTCAAAGTGTTAATTTTCTAAAAATTGCAAAATATCCATGTTTTCATAAAATATGCAGATTAATGATTCTTTTTTATAAATTCACAAAACATTTACACAAAAGCCCTTGGTTTTTCAAAGATTTCTAGAAAAGTCCTCATTTTTATAAAAACTTTCTGAAAAGCATCTTTTATAAAAAAATTATAAAAAAACATCTTGTTTTCTTAAAAATTACATAAAAGCCTTCATTTTCTAAAAAATTTAATGAGGGGCATTTTTTGTAAATTTTATAAAAAGAGAGGTTTTTTGTAAATTTTATAAAAATAAGACCTTTTTTTGCAAATTTTTAAAAATGAAGGCTTTTCTATAATTTTTTTTAAAAACAATGGTTTTCAAAAAAATATTTAAGCAAATAAAAAATTTTCTGTAAATTTTTAGAAATCTAAAGTTGTTTAGATTATTGTTAAGAAAACCAGGTTTTTTTTGTAATTTTTAAAACATTTTTTACAAATTTTGAACAAGATTAGAGTTTTTTGTTGTAAATTTTTAAGAAATTGAGTGCTTTTTAAAATTTAAAAAAATTTGAGGGCTTTTCTCCAAAATTTTAATATAATGAGGATCTTTACATAAATTTTCAATAAAATGAGGAATTTTATGTAAAATTTCAAGAACGGACTTTTCTATAATTTTTAAGAACATTGAGGGACTATTTTTGTAAATTATTTTTGAAAATGAGAATTTTTTTATAAATTTTTCAGAAGTAAGATTTTATAATAATTGAAACAACTTGAGGGTTTTGCATATTTATAAAATTTATTATTTTTTATAAATTTTGATGAAATTAAGGATTGTTTAAAAAATGTAATAAAATATAGGCTTTTATGTAAATTTTTAATTTTTTTTGTAAAATTTTTTAAAAATCGGGTTTTTAAAATAAATTTTTACGGAAGGGAGATTTTTTGTATATTTTTTTTAAAAGTTGATTACTTATATGAAAATTAGTTTAAGGGTAAAAGTAAAATTTTTGTTTTAAAATTATATTGAAATTTAATTAAGTGGTTGTAGACTATAAAATTAGAAAAAAAATTGTAGGTAAATATTGGAGTTGCTCGTAAATAAAGCAAACTTCTAAAAATTATATGTAAATAGACAAAATTTGTCTCTAAAAAAAAATACAATTAGACAAGTGTACAATAAATTATGAGCAAATTAACTCAATAGTTTATATGTAAGCCATTTTATCTAGAGATAATTATAAAATGTAAACTTTTTGAGTTTATTTATAAAAAAAATAAAATATTTCAATATTAAATGTGAGTCTCTTAAGATTTTTTTTTTTTTGCATGTTTAATTTGACAAAAAGTCTGGAACGACGAAGTCTCACAATTTTTGCCTAACATACCCGCAGAAAATTATTGCATCAAAATCCAAATGTGCTTTAAACATAGAAACAAACGTGCAAACAGTTGCTCACAAGATGCCATTTGTGATTTTAATTGGAGCCTGATGTTATCTAAATCTGAAAGTCGAATCTGACCAAAATATGACCCAAGCTGAAATTGAAATCTATAGGCGCCCACAATTTGTCCTTCGTATATTGGTTAAATAAGATTTAAGTGGACTGAGTTTGGTATCTCTTATGCATTCTCAGTCCATGTGGCAGTTAGTCTTTGTGACATTTAAATGTATATGCTTGTATGGTAGCAATCGCCTCTTGCACTATCTTTCATTTCATTATTTGATAAAATTTGATAGACAATGGTACAAAATATCAAGTAAATTCTCATAAATACTCTAGGCTAATTCACCTAATAAATATGGTGGAGCTATTATTAAAGATTGAGTCAAATTATCCCAAAATCACATAAGGAGGCTAAAACACTCAAATATTTTTTTTTTCTTCTCTGCTTATATAAGCTCACTTTTCCATTGGAGGGTACAAACACCGACCTGAGTGTCAAAACATCAACCCTTGATAATCACCTGATGGATAGTTTTCTTATTTTTGCACAGCTCCAAATTGACTGAAGAAAAACATAAAGATTCTACTTCTTGATTAGAACTAAGCGGATACAATAAAGTCCAAGCTCTTATTAAAGCAAAGATGATTAACATAAGCTAAGGCCGCTAATCATTCTTTTAAATCAAATAGGATAAAAAGATAGCTTGCACTCGCTTAGTCAATAGCTAGAATATCCCGTCCAAACAAGATTAGTTGACAATAAACCCAAGGTCATCAACAATACCTTCGAATTTAATTGATAACAAGCTAATATAAGCCATTGATTACCAAATAAAAGATGATTATCATATGCCAAGGCCGCTAATCATTCTTTTAAATCAAATTTGGACAAAAGATAGGTTTGCACTCTCTCATTCAATGAGTTGGAATACCTCATCCAAATAAGGTCAGTCAACAACAAGCAAAGGCTGTTGATAATACCTCAAATTCAATGGACAATAAACTAACATAGACCGTCGATCACCAAATTAAAGATAATTAGTATAAGCCAAGGCCACTGATCATTCTTTCAAATTAAATTTGGGCAAAGGGTAGGCTTACACTCACTCAATTAGTCTACTAAAATACTTTGTCCAAATAAGGTCAGTTGACAACAAGCCCAAGACCATCAATGATACCTTAAATTCATTCGACAATAAACCAACATCGATTATTGATTACCAAATCAAATATAATTAACATAAGCTAAGGCCGCTGATCATTCTCTCAAATTAAATCATGACAAAAGGAAGGCTTGCACTCACTTAGTTAATTAACCAAAATATCTCATCCAAACAAGATTAGTTAATAATAAGCCCAAGGCTATCAATGATAGCTTAAATTCAATTGACAACAAGCCAACATAGGTTGTCAATCACTAGATTAAAGATTATTAGTATAAGCCAAGGCCATTGATCATTCTTTTAAATCAAATTCAGACAAACGGTAGGCTTGTACTCACCCAATCAATCAGTCTGAATGCTTTGTCCAAACAAGGTCAATCGATAACAAATTCAGATAGGTCAACAATCACCAAATCGAAAATAATTAGCATAAGCTAAGTCCACTGATTATTCTTTCAAATCTAATCTAGATAAAAGGTAGGCTTGCACTCGCTCAATCGATCAGTTGGAATATCATAAGTAGGTGGTGATGCTACTAAATCAAAGAAGTTAATGGCCAACATGTTCAAAACTATCAACCACACTTCAAAGCTATACCCAATTCCAAAAGCAGTTGATGATACTACCAAATCAAAAAAATTAATCATCAATATGCTCAAAGCTATCGGTCATATTTCAAATCTATACCTAACTCCATAAGTAGTTGATAATGCTATTAAATCAAAAAAATTAATTACCAATATATCCAAAATTGTCAGTCATACTTCAACATTATATCTAACCCCACAAGTCATTGGTAATGCTACAAACTAAAGAACTTAATTGCTAACATACTCAAAACTATCAGCTAGACTTCAAATTAAAGAAGTTAAATACCAACACACTTAAAGTTGATAACCACACTTCAAAGCTAGTCAACCCCAGAAGCAGTTAATAATGTACGTTTCGAGCTAGTCAACTGCAAAAGTAATTGATGGCAAACTCCTTAAGCTAGTCAGTCCCAAAAGTAGTTGATGATGTACCCTTCAAGCTAGTCAACCTCCAAAAGTTATACTTTTAGAGCTAATCAACTCTATAAGTTATTGATGATGTACCTCTCAAGCTAGTCCACCTCAGAAGCTATTGACAATACACCTTTTTAGACTAAACCAATAAATACTCAAAAGCCATTGGTGATGCTCCAAATCTGATTAATAACATGCCTAAAAGGCCTTACAATTATTATATTAGAAATTATTAGAATAAAGCTAAAGCCACTAATCATTCTCTTGAATCAAATATCAAAAAAAAGTCAACTGGGAACAAGCAGAAAGCTATTAGTAACACTTCAAATCTTAATAGGGTTAACTGACATAAATAAAGATAGTTATCCTCACCTATCAGTATGTTATCAACATCTGTCGAAGACCGAGTCAAGACCCATCCAAGTCGGATGTCACATGGTCCAGCACATGGGAGCTAGAAAGCAATGCACATCAAAGCCCCTTTCTCACTCTTTATCCTTTATTTAATTCCATTATTCGCATATTTTCCATAATTTCATGTTGAAACTCATTGTAAAAAGAGGATATGCTCTTACTTAAGACATGTACCATATCGCTTAAATCAATTAAATCATGCTTTCTTTTTTTATCTCTATTTTATTAGTTAAATTTCTTACTTTAGGAGATTCCTGATAATTGTCAGGGTAATGAGCAACAAAGGCTTACATTTGTTGGAAATTAATATTTTCACAACACCCAATAACATATTCAAATTAGTTTATTTGTGCATCAATAGATTGCTCTATGAGGTCTCCACCACTCGTAGGCCACCAAAACCGATCTACATATGGTTCTTATAATTCTTCAAAAGTTAAATCACATACCTCATTTTTAATAGCCATAAGGCACAAAGTTTGTAATTTTTTATCAGATGAAGCTCCTTTATTATCAACTTTGGAGTCATTCCATGTAGCAACCATTGTCTGCTTCTTTTTCCCTTTGAATTTCTTTGATTAAAAGTCAAGAGGACAATTTGCTTTCATATGTATAGGCTTCTTGCATTTGAAACACATGGACACATCTTCATCTTCATCAATAGTAATGGTCTTTGCACTTTTCATTAGTCTCCTTGGAATATACTTCTTCTTTAAGAATTTGTTAAACTTTCTTGTGAGAAGAGCTATTTCTGCCTCACTATCTTCCTCACTTTCACTACTTGACTCCTTGGCCTTGAGGACTATACTTTTCTTCTTTTTGTCTTCTTCATCCTCTTGGCTTCGATCTTTCGTGGTCATCTCTTATATAATGAGTGACACCAAGAGGTCCTCCAAGGGTAACTTGTTGAAATCTTTTGCCTCTTAAGTTATGATTACCTTTAGATCCCATGACCTAGGAAGATATTTTAAGATTTTTCTCACCATTTCATCATTACTATATGTTTTAATGACAGATTTTAAAGTATTAATAATATCAGTAAAATAAATAAATATTTCGGTGATTAACTCATTTAGTTTCATCTTAAAGTGTTCATATTGGCTAACTAATATATTTACTTTAGATTCTCTTACTTGCATTGTTCCGTTATAGGTAACTGAAAAGCAATGCTAAACATCATAAGTTATCTCATAAATACTAATATGACTAAACTCTTTTGGATCAAGAGCACAATAGAAAATGTTCATGATTTTTTCATTCAAAGAGTTATTTCTCTTATCCAAATCATTTCATTCATCTCTAGATTTGAAAATTCTTACACTGTCAATTATCATGGTAAGTGGAGTATATCCTTCTTCTATAATATGTCATAGATTATTATCAATAGCTTTTATGAAAATAAGAAAACAAGACCTTCAATAATTATAATGCATACCATTAAAAAGAGAAAGTCTAGTAGTGAATTGTCCCTCTTGGACAGATGGTGAAATACTAAAATTGACCATAAAAATATATCAAAAAACTCTAGGTGGTTAAGCTAAAAAAAAAAGACTATCAGGCTTTGATATTAATTGAAAGACAAAAACTGATGTAAGAGAGTGTGAATTAGGTTTTTTAATTACAATATATAATTTTTGAGCTCAAAACTAATTCACTTTCCAATCTAAATTTTGCAAGCCCACAAGCAAAGAAAAGAACCACAATTGCTTATAATGTAAAAGAGATAGAAATAGAGTGCACCATGATTTTAACATAGTTCGACAACCAATTATACCTACTTTATGACTTTTACCTCACTCTTGAGAACTTAAATCACTCCACTAGTGATGATACTTCATAGGTGAAGACACCGCCATATAATCTTTGCTCCAACCAAGCAAATCAATACTCCAAATTTGGAATCTTATCTTTCTTATACTTCTAGCACCCTAGGAACATTTATAATAAAAAAGATGAAAATTTTAATAAGAAATCCTCACTACAAGAACCTCTTGAAAGTTGAGGATCTAAACTTAGAACTCTTGGGAGGCTAGTGGACTTATGGAAGCTTGTATTCTCTATTAAAGATTGCTCAAAGATGTAAAAGTCCTTTAGAGAACAAGCTCCAAGTTCTTAAATATTCATTGGGGAACTAACCATTATTGACTATTCTCTAATGTGCTTAGATATCTAGACCTTAAGATTTGGTCATCTAAATAGCTCTAATGGTCAAATTTAATTAGCCATTGTAACTGATATTACAAGTTTTGGCGTCCGATCCTCAAGTTTGGGTGTCTAAACTCTCAAACTTTGGGAGACCAAAGCCTAAATCGAGCGACCAAACTTCTAGAGAACCAAAAACCTAAAATTATAGTTTCTGATCTTCGGTCATCCAAACCAAGAGTTTGGGTGTCCAAATTTGTTAGTAATCTTAATGAATTTTTGTTATTTTTAGGCATCTGAATCCTGAATTTTGGGCATTTAAAGATTACAAAAAGAATATTTACTGGTTCAATTGCAACTTTAGCCTATTTTGGCATCTACTCAAAATTTATTTTGGATAAAGGATAGGTCAGTAAAGGCATTACAAGATAAGTTAGAGTATCTAGAAAAAACTCTAAAAAGATAGTTCAAAATTCAAATCTTCAACTTGACTTAAAATGAAAATGAAAGTCTAATCCTAATGAGTCTACTTGATCACTTGAGTGATCTACAAGCCATCTTCATCTCTCCAAATCACATTTATTGATCTACCATCATGTCTCAATCTTAATTATTATCTTCATATTCATCTTCTCTTGAGGCTTTTGAATGTTTTTAAACTTCATTTTGAACTTAGCTTGGCTACTAATTACATAACTCAAAAAATTATCAAATACAAGGTTTGTTTGTCATCAAAACTTCAAAGGACAATACCAAATCCCTATAAGTTTGTTGGAGGCATAATGGGTCCTACTTGTAGAAGCAACAAAATAACCTATAATAGAAAAATGAAATATTATTGTAATGTTAGAAAAATTAAATGTGAGATGCAGACTAAATAAATTTAGCAATGCATTGTATGTCTTCATTATTATCAGGATGTATATCCTAATCTTTCTGCTATGAGAAGGGGGGTGGGGTTGGGGGTATGGAGTCCACACCATCTCCAATGGAGTCCTCATCAGAATCTCCACCTTATGATAGCATCGTCTTGAAATCCCAATCCATAGTCTTGACATTCTCAATTTATTCGCCATGATGACCTACAAGAAAAGAACATGTTTTACAAAAATATAATAATATCACAATATAAGTATATCACAAATAGAAGACAAATTTCAAAAAGATACTTACAAAAATGGAGGGAGCAATCTTAGCTAGCTAAAAGGTAGATGGGCAGTACACTAATTACATCACTTGGAAGGTAATGAAATAAAAAATTAACATCAGTTACATAATCAATATTCGTAGCATTAGAACAAACAAGATAACAACAAATAATAATAAATAACATGATATCAAAATAGCAAATTTCTTCATATTGGCATTTAAGTTTCCAAACTAGCATGATAATAATATTTATCTATTATTTTCTTCGGAGATGAAATCAATATTATCATCTTCGCTATCATGTTCATCGTCTTCCAAAAGGATTTTCTCTTTGGTATCAGATTCATTGTTTATGATGTTATCTTCATGATCTTCTTTTGCATGTCATTGATATAAATCAATATATGCCACAGCTATCATTACTTCTGCAATGTTTGTCTAAGCAAATTCATAGTTAAATTTATTTAGTTGTTGTGTGGTGCAAGGCTCTACAATTAGCTCTTTGCAATTTTTATCATTTGGTCCATGGTCAAAGGGATCAACATACACTCTCGGAGTTATCTCCACAATCACGTGCCACTTCGGATCTAAGATATCTGCCATATAAAATACTTGATGTGTTTGATGTATAAGAATATAAGACTTATCTCTAATTGTGTTTGTATATCAAATGGTTGAAGTTTACTATTTTGTATTTGAACTCATCGGCCATCACTTTGATATTATTATTAATCCCATCACACTTGAATAATACAAACTTAATCTCATTGTTGTACCGTATCTTATTTATAATGTATCTCGAGTATCTTCTTATCTATTTATTAGAACCAATTGTTGAGAGTAATATCTCTTTGGCAATCTTGGTCATCTTATCACTTCTTTTTGATCCAGCAATCTAAATAAATAATAAATCATATGTTAAGAATTAGACACTTAAATGTTAACATAACTTATATACTAAGACTCAATTATACTTATATGCTTACTAAACCACTTAGTAAACGTGTCACTATGAATTTTCTCTTATTCGAACTCTCTACCTTGATGTTATCTATCAACCTTTATCAACTTCAAGTATTCCCTACAAAATAAATTTTAGTCTTTCAGAAGACAAGTAAGTAATATTAGAGTTCATTAGAGTCAATCAAACCATTGTATATACTTGAGAAAGGTTGCCATAATGTCCATATTAAATAGTATATAGCGGTTTACTTGCACCCATTGAGTCTCCCTTAGATAATAAATTTCTTGCTAAGCTCCAAATTGGATGCCCCTCTCCACCATGCAAATGAGGATCCTAGTTTTTAGAAGGTTAAATGAAGTTCTATTGAAAGTTATTCAGGAATATTGCATAGAAGGTTATGCATTCATCCGCTAAATTGCCTTCTACTATAGAATTTTCAGGATGAACTTGATTTCGCACATAGTTTTTCAATTTTGGAAAATATCCAAATGATAATTTATTCATTCATTATCATGGATGGAAGTAACATATGTACATTAAAAATAATAATTAAAAATTTATCTCTTAATCAAATACATACAACAATAGTGCTATACTGACCCTGTAAGTTTTGCTTCCTCCACTAGTGGAATAGATAAATGCTCCATGATATTGAAAAATGAAGATAGAAAGATCCTTTTAAGGTGGAAAAGCATCAGAGTAATCATATAATGCAAAACTTCAAAGTCAAATGGGTGATTATTTTTCAGATACAAATATCAGAAGATACTACTTATTTTAATTAGTGGTTTGGCTACATGCTTAGGCAAATATTTTTTATGCTGTAATGGGTAGTAACTGTTATATTAATATATAACAATAATGACTTTTTAAATCAGTGATACTTTGATCTTTCATATTCACATATTAAATTATATTATCCTTTATCCTTTTTTCACTTATAAATACTACTAAGTTATTAGGAGTGTCAGTACAAAATCTCTAATGTGGAGTAAACATTACTTGATTAGACCAAGATCATTCATACTAGCGTGGCTTCACCCTAAGAAAGTGACGGGTGTGACTTCACCTAAAAAAAGTGAGACTTGTGGATTGTAAGTAGATATAAAGACTTGGTTTTGTCTCAAGAAGTGATATTACTAGTAGAGTGATTGAAGTCCTCAAAATTAAGGTAAAGACCATGAAGTATGAGTGGTTAGTCTCTGAACTATATAAAAATTATAGTGCATTCCTTCTTCCTTTTATTTATATTATTATACCTGTGATTTGATTGAAATTTTTGTGTATTTATCTTGGTGAATTCTATTGGGGATTTGATTACTTTAAAATCACTATTTGTTACTTCAAAATCTATTTCAATCCCCCTCTCTTTTCAAATATGTCCAATTCAGACCAACATAATAGATGTTTGCTCTCCTTTGATGCTATAACTAGAAAGATATACATATGTTGAAAATTATTGATTGTCTATATTAATATTGCATGTACATAAATAAAATATCTATTTTTTGTTTTATATCAAATCTTGATATGCTTGGTTCTCATAATTTCTTTAACTCTTCAATTAGCAAGTGCATGTATACATCAACATCATTTCTTACACTCTTTTGTCCATCAATGATCATGGATAAGATGAATCATAATTATTATATATATAACCAAGATGCAGGTTATATGAAATGAAAACTACAACCAAGTATTGTATGAATACTTTATTTTTTTGAAATAGATTGAACCCATTACAAACTAAGCCCAAATGAATGTTGCGGATACTAATAGTAAAGTCTGAGTATCATAAGTCAAACTTTTTTCACTCGACACTATCTGTTGGATGCCTAAGTATCCCATCATGTACGTGACTTTTAGTTTGTCATCTTATATATAATGCTATCATTGTTGATATAAATAATCATTGCAACCTCAACTTAAGAGAGAAATAATGTACAACTTTGGTAGAAATTTTTTAAACCTTTTGATTATCATTATTGCTTTGGGTTGCAAAATGTTGATATTATAGTACTTTGCAATACTTACAACATGTGTCTGATTTACTTTTATTTCTGTAGAGCATATAATTATTTGGGCATGCATAAATATTTGTGTATCCTAAATCTATATATTTCATAATATTCTAAACCTCCTAATATGAACTGAAAAATGAAGGATGCTGAGAGAACACTTTTTTCAATAGTTACCCCATTGACACTTGAACTTTACAATCAACAATCACATGATGAATAATAAAAATGGAAATCTCTTCTATTCTTTGATACAACTAAATGTTAGATTCATTAAACATTTTATAAAATTTCTTACTATCTCGATCACAACTCTCAATTGTCATATCAATCTCATTATAAAGGATATCGTGAGAAAATGCAGGGTCCTCAAAAGCATTACGGATTAATCCTTCGATGTCATCCCCTTATTATAAACTATTAGCACATTAATTGCCTAATTTGTTAGATTCAGCTTATTCAAATATCATGGTTCTTCATCATAAAATGTCAAATCAATATAATGTATATTATATCCTTTCATTATTACATCTTCATATACTTCTTATCTTATCCAATTGTGCATATTTAGACAATCAATGCATAGACATTGTATTTTATAATCCAGTTTCTTGCTTGTATAGATATGGTTCAGAAATGTATTTACTCTATTAACATATTTGTCATCTAGTTTGTTCTTTATTTTGATCCAACTTTTGTACATGTCTTACAAATATATGTAATCTTCAGTCCAATGCTAGTATATATAACAGCGTCATCCTCTATTTAAATGAATAAATATTAAAATAAAAGAGATAAATATTATGGTCATGATAAATAATAAGCTAAATTGAATGAGACTTCTTCGTTTGGATAGGTGTTAAAAAATACTACCACTTTGGATTTTATCTCAAAAATGGCATGTAATCAAATTACTATAAAGTTATATAGAACCTTAGTTTTTCTTTTCTCTGAAACCCTAAAAACCATAGAATTCAACAATATCCATATTTAAATTGACCAAATATGGGTATGAATTTTGGATACTGATTTGTATCCACCCTCAAATTTGTATTCACAAAATTAAAATGGATACAAATGTGAATATCCAAACCATTCACGGCCCTAAGTTGGCCCATTCTTTGTGTATGAAAGGAATTAGGCAGTCACATATGCTCGATGATCTCAATAATTCCCTTGATCTAGTGTGATGTGTAATGGCATTTTTTAACATTATCTTGCTATGCAAGCAAGTTCTATCCTAAAATGCAAGAAGAATAACATAGATATCAAATGCAAGCATGTAAATGCTTTACCTTTATTTTCTCATTCAACTTACAATGAAAATCATGTCAGATGCATTGGTGATTAAAGGGCAAAATGGAGTAGTAAATTTTATAGACTGGCATCATTATGATGAAGTAGATTCCTCATGAGAAGTCTACGAGTTGTAATACTAATTCTAGAAAACATTCTTCTAATTATTGACGAGGACAATTGTATGGTGATTTGGATGTAAATATTTATTTGCATCAGGTTATAAAATTTTTTCAATCTAGTCAAAGTTTAGATGATGGCAATGATAGCGCCTTTTAGAGTTCTTTCTCCTAAAAGACCAAGGATAAATGAGAAATACATTCAGACTTATATGCACGTGTTGAAATATAGTGTTAGATCTATCATAGGGAGTGTTTTGATGACTTATTATTTTAGGTGGTAACAACCAAATGGATAGTTAGTAGTTACAGTTATAAGAACTTCTTACTAACTTGCTAAACAAATGAATAGTTAGTAGTTACAGTTATAAGAACTTCTTACTAACTTGCTAAACAAATGAATGCACCCATATATCAAAGGTCTAGTTATTAATCTTGCCAAGAAGACTCGATCACTGCATAGAGAATTGCACCCTTAGTATGATTAGAAGCTAAGAGCATGTTGGTCCTATGTGTCATGCAATGAAAAATCTTATTTTAGCTAGTAATAATGGCATGATATAAAAAATGTAAAATTTATATAGATTAAGTAGATGAATACGAAATTTATTATAATTAAACTATGTCACCAAGGTAAAATTATTTGTGTAATTAATGTCAAAAAAATGCCCAAAAGAAGTACACCAAAAACTTGGTGGTAAACTAGCAACTTGGCGACCCATTGTTGGCGGAGGGATGGAGAGAGAGAGAGTAGGAAACATCTGTCGGATGCTCTTGTGCTCAATCTAGAATGGAGAAGGGCGAAACATCTGGTGAGATGCAAATGCAAGACTCATGGTGGCGTTGGCCACGAGGCAGAGAAATGACGTTGGTGTGATTAAGTAGTGCTGGCTACTCCCAGGCTCGAGTTGTTACGGCAGAGGGTAAGATATGTTCTTGACCTGGACATGACAAACTTAGACATGGGGGTGAGCAGAGGTGACCACAAACTAGAGAATTGCATGATGTTGTCAGAGAAGAATGGAGGATCGAGCTCGAATTTTTCAATTTAGGACTCAACCTAGCCAGAACTTAAAAGAATATGTTATGACAATAGATATCATACGTGACACTAATTCCATTAGTTCTACCTATGTTGTTTACTAATATCAGCGCTTAAGTTAGCACCACCAATAATAAAATTTGATCGCACTTTTAAAAATGCCGATTAATTAGCGTCGTGAAAATCCTTATTTGCTTTAATGTAATGACTAGGTAAGCTTATAAAACATGATATGAAATGATTTGAATACTAAGCTACTTTTCATTATGGATTCGCTTTGGATAAATACACCTTAATACTAGATATTGGTATACATCTACCTAATCTAACAACTCATAATATAAAACTTAGGATTCATATACATACTACTACTCCTGTATATAATGTAACACAACTTTTATACTACACAAATTATGTTTAAACGACAACAAATCCTATCACTACACGTATAATCAAATATATGGTTAAATAATTGCATTGTAGTATAATATCAACTAAAAACCTAGATTGGCATGCATAAACTTATTACCATAATTTTCCAAATACAAATTTAGAAATCAAGAATATTATATTGCATTAAATTTTTTTAAGCACAACTTCTATCCTAAAATAAGCAAAGGAATAAACAATTAAGATAAAGTACAAAGAGTTTTTGATTTCTAATAATATAATATGTATGCATGACATTATTAAAAGATGTATGAAGCATTCTCCTTATGGAAACCAATTTACAATTATAAATTATGATATAAATACTAGTGAAAAAGTTTCATAAAAATAAAAAAGAATATTGGAAAGTGCGGATAATTTAACTCAAAAGTCTTATATTATTTTAAAGAAGTAATAAATATTTATGACTAAAATTTTAAATCTTATATAACTCAAATATCCAAGCATATATAAAAAATCAAAATGTGTAACCAAACAAATTTCAACTCGAAAGGAAGTCACAACAATCCTAAGTATTGTTTGATTCGAAATCAATGTCAAGACTAGTAAATCACTTTTATAAATTAATAAATTTTTTATCGAAATTAATTCTACAATAATTTAAAATTCAAAAAAGTAATTAAATTTTTATAATAATTTAATTTAATAACATTGTAAAATAATTAATGTTAATTTTGTAAAAAAATAATTTAGAAAATTGTTGATCAATTAATATTAATTTTAAAAAAAATTTAGAAAATTATTGATCGTATACCAAAGCAAAGGGAATATATTATTGGTGGACAAAGTTACAATTTGCAAGTAGATAATTATATAGTAAATCAAACAATTGAAATTTTGCTCTAGTTGAGTTCATTTCCATCAAAATCAGTCTAAAAGGATTCTAATCACTTTAAAACCAAGCAAAAATCAAGACAAGAAAAATATAAAACATAAAGATGGATGCATGTCATGGTAAGTAAATCCATATCTTAATTCAACGATTCTTAATCATGTTATCGGTTGATAACGTCTTGGAGCTTTGACAATGAAATATTGTTGAGGAGGTTTACAATTTTAAATGAGATTTAAGTGTGATCAAGGATGGGCTCATACACAAAAGGAGGTTTTTGCACCGTGAGAAATATAAAAGGTTACATATAATTAACTTGAATACAAAACGTTTTGCACAATTATGAAAGTTTACAAACACTTATATGCAATTTACCTCTAAATATTAAAAAACAATAAATTTGAAAAATCCAAAACCCTAAGCCTGATGCTGATCCGTAGCAGTGGCCGCAGCGAGAGCTCATCACAGATGGCAGACAGGGCCAACCATTGGTTCTTGATCGGCGCCGGCGCTCTAATCGGCTCGCTCTCCACCATAGCTCTTCTCAAGGCCTTCTCCAGGCACTCTTCCATATTCCAATCTGTGTTATTTGTTGGGTTTTCTTTCAATTCGATTGCAAGTATTGGAGTCAACTCCGAATTGGTGATATCTTACTCAAAGATTGTTTTAATTTGCATGTTTCTGCTTGGATTTGGAGGGTTAGCAGTGTTTTTTCGGTAACTAGTAGGGTTAAAGTTAATGATATTGATTTTGCTATTTTTTTCCCTCAATTTTGTTTACAAGCATCGAATTTTGTTGAGGATTTGCCGTAAGTCCTGAATTTGTGGCGTCTGAACACTGTAACTTCGACTGCAGTTCAAGTTAATACTTTCATACTGTCCTTAAAAGCATCTCTTGCATAAATTGTCTTGTTCCAAAATCGTCACATTTACATGGAATGCCGATTAGGTTGTGAATCATTCCAGAAAAATATTGCAAACTTGTCCGATGTGCATGCTGAAACAAAATTGCAACATGGGGCATGGGCACTCGTTGCAGAATATGCAGTGGCAGAATCAATTATACATGTTCTGTATCCACTAGTTTTTGTTCATGCACCATTCTCCAGTATGTCAACGTTTTTTCTTTTTTAAATTTCATTTTCATGTTCTATGAAGATTATACATGTTTTATGACCATTGTATGTGTTCTTTGGGAATTATGTTATAGGGCTGCTACATGACCAGATTTGTGCCCCTGTTAAATGTTAGATTATAAGTGCACTTGCATCTAATTGGACTGCTTTTGATGCTCCAGTCAATGATATATGCCCTTACATATAAACTGATCTATACAACTGCTTACTGGAAACCAAATAGGGCCTAATTGTAACTTGTGTTTTCAGATTGGTTCAAAGCCAACAGGCGACCAGAATATCAAGTTCTACCAGTACTTTCTCATTAGTTAATGGTGCAGGAGGTGCAATTTTTTTTTTTCAATTATTTTACATTCGTTTATGATGCTCTTCTTATATATGATAATACAATTGTACATATTGTTTTTCTTGCTTCACTATGTACTTTGTCATTCCTTTTTCTTTGTTCGTTTTCATTTGTAACATCTTTCATTGAACATAATACTTGCTTATTTCCATATATACAATGATGTGAATGTTTGAATAGGTCTTACTTGTGAAGATGTGTGCTAGTTCAGGGTATCCAGTGCATGTAATAAACAGAAAAGTGCTATTTGTATATCTTTTGGATCTTACTCTTACCCTATGTGTGAAATTTAATATGAGTGATGGGACTAAACTATTATGAAAAGGTGCCTGATTCTGTAATGCTTTCAAAATATCCTCATTGAGGTCCACAGAAGCGTGTCACATGATTGTTTTAGGTATTTGGATGAATTATTGTGCCTTCTTAAACAAGTAATGGTGAAGCTGAACCTGAAAATATCATAACAAGGACACACTCAAAAATTTACTTGAGTAATTCCATTGAACTGTTAAAGTGTTTTACAGCATGACTCACTTGATTTCTGCGCCTTCTATTACCTCTTAAAGTTGATCAAGGTGCACCTCAACATTGTCAAATAGGTTTTATCCAACATGATCTCAGGACCAATAACTTGCTTCACATGCAGACTAATTTTTACTAGATATCTCATTTTACATTGGAGTTAGATATAAAAGACAACCCATTTTTAGTTTATTGCCTCATTCAACAGGCAACCTAATCTGTTTTTAAATTTTTTACATTTCATGAATTGGACAACAACATAGAATTATAAATTCACTTTTGGAATTTGCAAACTTTTAACAGAGAAGTTCACATTGTAGATATGAAAAAAATTCAATATATTAACAATTTGGACAAAAGCATTCTTTTTATGCTGGTTTGAATTATTGTTGAACATATGTAATTTTTAAATCATTATTCTTTCAAAGTTCCTTTTGAAAAAAAAACCGAATTTATTTATTATGGAAGCACAATTATTGCTTTCTGATATTTTAACTCAAGCTTTATTGATCATGTTATTCTGATCTATAATCTTATCAATAGGCAAGGTAAATTCATTGAGAAGTGGAGTTAATATTGCCTTGGAACTTCTTGAAGATGAAGTGGTATCTGAGCAACTCACAAGGTAGAGCAATTTTAATGTCATGGATAATGATTGCTAGAATAAGGCAATGTTTATTAGGCGGGAAACTACATGCAATATATTTCTTTGAGTTGGGTTTTATCAATATGCAGTTGGTATGGATATTTCTGGTGCAAACCTAGAAATTGTTTTAGTTTGTGCCCTACTTCATTATTGTTCTGTTTCTGAATCCATGACACACTGCACTGAAGACTTATGCGACCTTGAATAGTGAAAATTCACCATAATTGAACCCAACTATATAGGAGGTCTGCACCATCTAGTATTTGAATGTGTACAGATAATGCACATCTACATAGTACAGGAACCGCAATTATCCTGTGTTTGCTTTTTCCATAAAGAATTCAGAAAATATTGAAGATATGCTGGACAGAAATAGCAAAATGTCATTTGGGAATAGGAAGCAAGTCCATGCAGAAGTGAGATCAAAATGCGACTATGCACTACATTTGTGTTCTTGGACATATTCATGCGTATTTTTCAATCTGCAGATTGCTGCTACCCATGAGATTATCCACATATCTTTTATTTTTTGGTTTGGTTTATTAATCATAGTGCAACTCTTTCCCGAATAAATTTTGGGCAATCAGTGCCGTCTGATTATGAAGCATTAAATTTATTTTGTAATAGGAATATTCAATTCTTTGGCATCGCATCCCAACAGAAAGTGACTAAATCATTTGTTGTAGTCATTGGGCTTGGAGGAGTTGGTAGTCATGCTGCTTCTATGCTACTGAGATCTGGAGTTGGCAGGCTCCTGCTTGTGGATTTTGATCAGGTTCTTTGCCTTTGTATATATCCCTTTCAACTCCAGTTTCTTTATATGCATACTCTCTCTTTAAACCTCTGCTATCGTTAGTATGTCACTGTTGCTTGGGAGGTACCTATAATTTGTAAATGTTGTTAAAACAAGACTTGACTAGCCGGCTAGACTAGATTGGACCGGGACTGGCGAGCCTTACAGTTTGGTTGACATTTGGAGTAGAATGTGCATAAAGACAAGATAAATTTCAATCTAAACTATCCAAACCATGTGAACTGGCCTGGATTCTTGATATTGGTAATAAATAGGTGGTAAAAGATTTTGTAGGCAAGAATTGGGCCTGAATCTCATGAAAACCACTCTAGAACTAACCATCTTCCAATAGATTTGTTATCATGAAATAATAAGACCTATTAAAAATAATCCGCAGAGATAACAATTCTGGTGAGGGTCAAATCAGCTGTGAGTGTGATTTATAAATATTTGCAACACCATCAATATGGAACTAACTTTTGAAGATTTTGGATCATTTGTTTTTTTTTTAAATATTACTAGCGTGCTTTTATTAGGGTTTGCATTGGAAAATGTTATTCTTTTTGAAATGGTTTTACCTTGAAATGAATCAATGGACAACTCAGTTGATAACTGTCAGTTATATGAAAATTAACTATCTCAGAGATAAAAGATATCAGCATTTTGCAAAAGACTACAAATAATATAAACATCTACCCCATTATATTATGCAGTCTGTTACAGCCTGTTGAGCCACTAGTTGGACTGGAGCAGAGATGTTTTTGGTTGGATACTGGTTTGATACTGTCCAATTTTGACGACATTGTTGTCAATAACAGTATGTTTTAAAAAGCAATAGTTCTGAACCAACAACAAAAGTGTCAAGATTGATTGTATCATTCTAACCATTTCAGTTTATAGATAACTGAAATATTAGTGATAGTCTTCACCTTCATGTAGTTTTAACTTCTACTGTCCTCTTTGTTGAAGAAAATAGTGAATTGGCTCAGACTTATTCCCGCATCATCACATCATATGGCTGCAAATCCAGATAGATCTGTGCTGCCAAATATCAAGCAATGTTATGGTGTTTCATCACTGCCTATCAGGAAAAATTTATGTATTTCTGTATATCTCTGTTTTGTCAACTTTCTGCTCAAACTAGGAAATAGACTAGGAAACCGAGTAGAAAAGGGGCCTGGTTAGACTCGGATTTCTCTCAAGTCTAAGACTTACATGGAGTAGGACTTGGAGTAAGATTTCTCACTTATAAATAGCTGTAAGGCCCATGGGTCAAGGCAGAGTTTTTCCTTCCCATTGTTTGCTAATAAGAAAGCTCCCAACTTCTCCCTCATTTTCCTGGCCTCCTGAAAAACCCTAGCTTAATCCTTGAGCTTGTGTTCTTTACCAAGAATCTATCAAAGCCACAGGAAATCTTCAACACTTATCATGGAGACCACAGCTTGATGACCTTTATAACAGCTCGTGTACAATATGCTATTGAGCTCCAAGATAAGAGGAAAATCTCTATCATTAAGAATCAGAGACTATCAAAAGAAAGCAGGGAACAAAATGGTGGTGTGGGGGGGGATCAATGGATGGTTATTAGAACTGAGATTAGGCTGAAGCATTGGGTGGGCCTGAGAAAATTGGCTGCTGAGAATTGGTCAACATCAGGCCTTAGGATTTTTATGGTTTTGAATAGTAATGGCCCAGAATTTCTTTTATTAGTATCTATGATTTGGTCAGCTCGAGTTTTTTGTTAGTTTCTTTTCCATAAAGGTTCAAAATTGAGGTTAGGCTAAGGGAGTCCTAGGCCTGTCAGTTAAACAGCTCTATATGAGATATATGGGATGTCATATGCATATCACACATGGTTTTGACCTAGCTATGAGTTCTCTAGGGGCAAATACTCAATTTTTTAGCTTTTGTTTGTAGATAAAGAAAAAGATAGTTTGGATTAACAACCCATATTATGGAAGTTGTTTTAGATCTATTTCATGTTAACTATGCTATGACTTGTCAAGTTCATAATTTTGATGCCTTGTGCATTGCATTATATACATCAATCACTTCTGCATGCCTAGGGATGTAAACAAATTGAGCTAAGCTGAGTTAACCTTCGCTTGGCTTTGCTCCGCTCGGCTTAGCCCCCAAAATAACCAGATCTCGAGCTTAGGAAATTGAGATTGAGCTGAGCTTGAGCCAAGCTCATGAGCTCAAATTAGCTGAGCTCGAGTTAAGCTCGGCTTAAATTTAATTTGTAGAAATTAACTTTTTTAATTATTTTTAATTAATTTACATTTTAAAGTATAAAATATTATAAAAAATATCAGCCACGACATCACAAATTATAATTTATAAATTAACAATAAAAAACATTGAACCTAACTAAGTTATATGTAATGCTAATAATTTATATAACTTAAAAAAATGAATATTGAAGAAAACATGCTAATAAATTGACATCTATATATAAAAAACTATCAACTACAACATAAACATGCTAATAAAATGACATTTATATATAGAAAACTATATCAATTACAACATCATAATTCAATAATTAAATATATATTGTATGTCATATATTATAAAACATATTTTTAAAATTATATTTTTATATATTAAAAAAATAAACGAGTTCTCCAAATAAAATTGAGCAAGGTGGGTCTAGCTCAAGCTTGTTTCAAGCTCAAAATGAGTCGATCCAAATTCGAGCCGAGTTCGAGGTGTTTGCATGAGTTAAATTGACACCCCTATGCATGCCATCTTCAAAATACACCTTGGAATTTGTTTGTTGAGTTCTCTCATTCTCCCTAATATCACTTGCTAATTTAGTGCTAAACCTTAAACCTTTGCATGTTTTTTCTAATATCACTTCTTTTTCCATCTCATCTATTGCATTCGTGTTGTATTTAAACTCCTTACATTTAACTTGGTTGGTTAGCAGTTGTGTTTTTATTGTCAATAAACTGACATGCTATATTGATGCTTTAAGTATTTAAACATGAATTTGATGGATGCCATGCCAACTGTTTGTCTTTCATGTATGGTCTTTTTTCTCATGCACAATGTATTATGTCCTTTACATATTATTCTGAGAGATGCAGATCTTTTTGAATCTTTTTTGGGTTCAGGTCAAAATGGCGCTCTTGTGATAGCTAAAATGTTAGTAGGCCCTCTTCCTTTTTCAAAACCCAAAATAGCCCCCAATTCTAAATGAATTGGACTTCAAAAACCTTTTGTTAACTTTTTCTTTTAGAAATTTATTCATATTTTAGATTTCCAAATTTACCCTTTCTTTCTCTCCACTTCATTCATCATATGTTATATAAACTATTTTCATCCAAAAAACAACTGTACTTGGGTAATAATTGCAAAATATGTAGAATAGAGACTCTTTTCAGTTGAAAATAAACAACTTGTGTAATAAACAAACACCTGAACATGCTTCAAACTTGTGTAATAGGTTGTTTATTCTGATAATAAAGTATAGTTTGTCTTCGCAACTGTTCATTACAATAGTAAGTTGTTTATTCGTAGGTTTAAGTTGTTCATCATACAAAACATGACGATAGAAAATCGGAAACATGCTGATGTGTTTGTTTTTTATGAAGTTGTTTATTTTGGATGAACAAAATTGTTCATTTAATACATATAATGTATGAAATGGAGGTGAAGCAAAGGAAAATAGCGGTTGAATTTGGAAATCTAAAATATGAATAGATTTCCAAAGCAGAGATGCTAGATAAAAGGTTTTTGAAGTCCAACAACTGTGGGCCTTTTTGGGGTTTGCAAAAAAAAAAAAGAGGACCTAATTAGGTTTTGGATGTCATAGAAGGACCATCTTGATCTTATCCAAGTATTTTGTCCTTTAGATTTGTTCTGAAAGATGCTAAAAACTGATAGTATTTTCTATCTTGAAAATAAAGCATTTTTAAGATAGGTGGAGGCACTCAATGCCAAGCTTAGGGTGGCTTGTAACAGCTGAATTATCACCTAAATGAATTAAGCAATCTCTAGTTGTTGTTGGCAAGAAAGACATGATAAAGAATCAAAAATGAAGAAGAAAGGAACCGATTATTGTACACTCAATATCATGCCACTTAAATATACAGATTGTTCTCAAGTAGGGTAATTAGCAGTCATTGCTAATTCCTTATAGCTGTTGACAGATTTTTTTGGTATAATCTAAGCTTATTTTTTCATGATATGTAGATGCGAAGTTCAAAACTTGTATACACAATGATAATGAATTCTCTACTTGTTATTCTGTAAGGTATCTCTTTCATCATTAAATCGCCATGCTGTGGCTACCAGAGATGATGTTGGCACACCAAAAGCCATATGCTTGCAGAAACATTTTTCTTCAATATTTCCTGAGTGTCACATAGAAGCAAAAGTTCTGCTCTTTGATGAATCATCAGAAGCAGAAGTTCTTTCTGGCCAGCCTGATTTTGTTCTCGATTGCATTGATAACATTGATACCAAGGTATTGTTAGTGAAATCCTACAGTTGTGGTTGAGTGGAGCATTCTTATCGCCTATAGTTCATATGATTTAATAGTTGTTTTACCATCATGTGCAGTTCATGTATTTACTGTAATTTATGTGGATAATCCTTTGTTTCTTGCTCACCAACTATCCTTAATATAGTTAACACTTTTTATGGGATGATATTTTTCTTTAACACCTGCATAGAAGCTAACCACACATGAATTTCTAGTGTGTGCTTATTACTTTTCTCTCACATGTGCAAGTTGGTTAAGTGCACTATAGATTGGGTTAATTACATATAAATCCTTGAATATTCAATATTATGTATCAGTTCTTGAAATCTTCATGACTACATCAAAACCCCTGAAATCAATTCACTTTCTTACTTATAGGTCCCTGGAGATCATATGCAAGAAAATTATGGAATAAACATGGTTTCCCCGTAAACTTGATGAAATTACTGTTGTATCCTTTGCCTATTGGTTATCTTTTTTTTTGTTTTTTTCTCCATTTTCCTTGAAACTGAATAAAACCTTATTTGGCAACAGGTAAGATGGGTATATTGAAATGAAGTCTAACATGTATTTCAGTCTCCTTTGGTTATTAAACTTTAGGGACTTATATATAAGGCTCTGAATGATTTTAGGGATTTAGATGTAGTTATGAAGATCTTAGGAATATATATTTGATATTGAAAAATTTCAGGGGCTTATATTGATTTGCCCTTATAAATTATAGATTTCTGAATAGTGCTAAATGTTATAAAGCAAAATCTTTTTGGCTTAGCAGAATTGGGAAATAACCTAATGCACAAGGAAACAAGAGAGCTCATAATCTGACATATAGAGATGTTCAAAACCCTTGATTTATTAGAAAGATACTTCTATTTGACACATTACAGAAAAATTGCACTTGATGTGTTGAATTTTATTGTAAGATGATAATGAAGGGTATTTTTATTGTGATACCGTGGCAGATTACTATCAGCAATCATCCGATATAGATACTTACGCTAAGATTATAGGTCTTCGCATTACCAACATATACTGCATTTTTTCCACTGAAGTCCTTAGCTTTGCGGATGGTAGTTGCACAAAGCATTTCTTTGATTGGATCCATCTTGACTAGTCTCTTGCGTCCTATTTGGCCTAACAGTTAACTTTCTGTTTCAGCAGCTGATGCTAATGTTGGAAATGCTCTACAAAAACCTTCACAAGAGAATTGCCTTCGCATGAACGTTTTTATTTTTAAATGTTTACACATTGTAGGTTTAATAAATGAAGGGCTAACTTGCTTAAATAACAGGTGGCGCTCCTTGCTGCATGTGTACGTCGAGGCTTGAGGATCCTTTCAGCAATGGGTGCTGGTGCTAGAGCTGACCCAACACGAATTCGTATTGCTGATTTAAAAGAATTGACAAATGATCCACTTTCACGGGCGGTAATAATTAGTTGCTGTACTGTTATTTGAGTGTTTTGTACTGAGATATGTCTTCTTTAGCATTTTGATGTAGGTACCATCTAGAAGAACTAATCAAGATTTTAGGATTTTGTTTGTTCTGTTTCCATTTGGACAATTTATCATCCTCCTTATTTTGTTGCTAACTAAATTGACATTCAACTTCTTTCTTTGCCTTCACATAATTTCTAGCTGCTGTCACTACCAGAAAGAACTTTGGAAACCTTCTGTGTTTTCCTATAAATAAAGCAGTAAAGAAATATATGATAACTTGAAGCATAAGAAAGAGAGCTACTTGTCAACTATGGCGTTTGAGAACTCGGATTCCAATCTGAGTTATGTTCCTAGTTGGACCAGGAATTGGATACTCACTATAATGATTCTGATGGCTTTTTCAGGCTCTCTCTATCGTTCTACACCCCACACCCTCCCCCTCTTCTTCTCTCTTGCCTGCATGTCAGGTTATAAAGGATGTTTAATGAGCTATTGCTTTCTTATCATGCAACTTGTTAGAGTATGGCCACATAAGAATCTCGAACATGTTATTCCCTTATGTCAACCTTTCTGGCAGTTTTGCAATTTTTAGGGAATGCTTGAGTATACTACTTGTGTCAATGTTGTATAATATTGCATGGAACTTCAGGCAACAAAAGTGGAACAATTTTAATTATTCTTTCTAGATGTCAGAGACAAGTTAGAGTAGAGTGTTGACAAACAACTTGGTTTATATGCACTTTTGAGATGGATCTCAAGTGGCAGTAAATACTGTTCTCTTGGAATGTTTGGTATAACATTTTGGCTTTCCGCCTTCTATCTCAAACATATTGAAATTAGCATAGGCTGCTTTTATGATATTTCTAGCATTCTGGGAGTCACACCCTAAATAAATTTTTTTTATTATGTAGCATTCTAACTGAAAGTAGTTAGCAAATATGTATTGGCATGTGTGCAAAGATTGTGAAGAGATGAGGCATATTCAATTGGCCAAAGTGGGATTTCTTTTGTTAACATTGTTTTTTCTTTGAGATTATTCCTTATAAACTCCTTAAAGTAGGGGTGATTACGCATCATCTCCTGGCCCTGTAACCACCTCTGCCCGGTCTCCATCCATGGTGGAGTCAATCACTGCTAGCATCTATTCAGTAGTCAATCACTACTTTGTCCAACTTAGGTTAATATTAATGTAAAATGGCCTTTTTATCATGTGTTTGTAATAGATCTAGTGTACACACTAAAAAAAGCTTAGTACAGGGAAACAATATTATATTTGGTGTGAAAAGGAGAGTTGGTTTAGAGATGGCCTTGTCTTGGGTGTTTTGGCTGCCTTAAAGAGTAGATTACCTACTCTGCGCTGGATTCCAGGATGCCACTCCCAGGATATAAACCAGCTTGATTATCCATTTCCATGTGGTCACAGTTGCGAGAAATTCTGCAAACAAACTAATTCGGCTTTTCATTGTCCAAAAATTTGTGTTGAAGGCTAGTATGGATAAGCTTTGAGTAGATAAAACATGACGTTTTATTTTCAAGTCCTTTCTGAAAGCTAGAAAATATTGTGCTCTGCTTTTGGCTTCATCATGGTCATATGTATATCCAATAAGAATAAATCTGTATTGATATGCAAGTAAAATTGAAATCACAGCAATAGAAGTTTCTAATGAGCTTCATAAATAAAATTAAAACAGACATGCATGTGAAGGCATCACACTGCATGGTCTTCATATGCTATGCATTTTAAAATCTAAATCTTGATTGCCGGCTTTTATCCTCACTTGAAAAGATTACCTGTGTATATAGAACAATTGAATTGGCCCCAACAGTTATGCTCTTACATCTAGGATACAGGCCATGTTGTTCTCCCTTCTGCTTTACACCTTTGGATTAGCCAAACACCACTTGAGAGAAAATAGGGTTTAGATAGGTAAGAAACTTCATACTCATCCAATCCAAATAGGGTCTTAGTTCATGAGTCATTTCTTTGAATGAGGTCTTATATGAAATAATTCATTAAATTGAATCCTATTAGAAATAAAACTTGTGTGGGCGAGTAAAGGTAATTGGCTCGAGTTATGGCCTAGGGGGTCAGATGGGGTAAAATCCTCTCATTCCCATGTGTTGGCCCCAACAGTTATGCTCTTACGTCTAGGATACAGGCCATGGTGTTCTCCCTTCTGCTCTACACCTTTGGATTAGCCAAACACCACTCGAGAGAAAGTAGGGTTTAGATAGGTAAGAAACTTCATACTCATCCAATCCAAACAGGGTCTTAGTTCATGAGTCATTTCTTTGAATGAGGTCTTATATGAAATAATTCATTAAATTGAATCCTATTAGAAATAAAACTTGTGTGGGCGAGTAAAGGTAATTGGCTTGAGTTATGGCCAGCCACTTGTACTTTTGCATGTTCTCTATCATATGCAATCCAATATCCTGACCATTTAAAATAATTATATGTTTTTTGAATCAAGCCTTGATTGCTCTTGAAAAACCACTTCAACTTTAATGATTCTACAGAAGTATGTCTTCCCCATGATTTTTTGCTTTACATAGTCAACATGAAGCAACTAAATTGAAATAAAGATTGTCAATTTTGATGGTTCTTTCATTCAAGATCCTAAAGCTGTGAATATTGCTTCCTTTCATATTTCTTGCAGATGTTTTCACTCCAGTGATGCTTTGTGCAGGTGAGGTATCGCCTGAGAAAAGATTATGGTATAAGTAGTGGGATACCTGCTGTTTTTTCCTTGGAGAAACCAAAGGTTAAGCTCCTCCCATTTAAAGGCTCAACTGGGGAGGAAGGAAATCCTTCAGATTATCAGGTAAGGATAGTGTTTTCACAATCAAGTTTCCAGGTTCTCAGCAGATGGAAAGAGTTGTAATTCTAATGTTCAATTGATTCCTGATGTCAGATAGTACCAGGTTTCAGGGTACGCATCATACCTGTTTTGGGAACCATTCCTGCAATTTTTGGGCAGATAATGGCCTCCTATGTCGTGACAAAGCTTTCAGGTTTGTCTGTTCATACTGAGCCAGTAGTGAACTTGGACTTGGATCACTATCATGTCCTTCATCAGCGTCTTCTTGAGCATGAGGAGTTATTATACGGGTCAACAATGCAGGTTTTGGTATGTCTGCTTCCTGTCCTAAAATGTTATTATTGATCTTTTTGTTTAATCAATAAACCAATTGATATGAGTATCTACATTTTAAAGCATCATATGTGTATGTGAATCATCAGAAATTAACTAATGCATAGATGGTATGTGGCTGCAGTTTTCATTGAATCTATTGGCATGTTATTGTGGGTAATGGTTTCCCTTCTGAAGATAAGTCTCTAATTTCAATAGTCAAAACGAGATATGCAGAGCAATATGGAAATCAATCAGTAACCTTCATCTACTAAGCATCAATTAGAAAACACTTGTATAAACTAATGATCTGTTTGGATCCAAATACAAAATGGGCAATATTAAGTACTTTATTTTGAGAATTTTGAACTGCAGATGTCCTTAATATGCGCCATGCTAGTTTTGATGGTTATCTAACAAATGTTCTCTAGGCTGCATGCGTTGCCATCTGGCTGAATATTTTGCGGCATCTTCCATAAACGGTTCCAACCCACGTTTGATGTACCTGTTCTCATGTCATATCTGGGAGTCAGGTACAACCTGTTTATTGCCTAGGCTGATTATTACTCAAATGTGAGGGAGCATAACTCGATTTCCGAATTTGTTGGCTCTCAGTAAAGGGTTAGAGTATGCAGGACCTTAGTCATCTCAGCTGCTTGAATAATTTGTTCTTAAACAAGCTTTAGATTACCATAAATAAATCCAGTAACGAAAAGGCGCTAATACAAAGGAACTGATCTCATCTGGTACGCTAATACATTTGGTGTCAATTATAACCAAAAGTTTACAAGTTCACTATGCTGAAAAGTAGTAGTTATGAAGTGCTTTGTTTTTCCATCATTTAGCACTAACAGTGTTTTTGCTGTCTATTATTTAAGGTTGATGTTCAGGAGGTGATGTACATTGTGAAAGAGTTGTGGCATGCCCGGAGTGCAAGAGATCAAGCTCTGAATGAAGTTGGTAGGAAAATGTGGCGGTCTGTTAATGAGTTGATGCTCTTAAGGTAAACATAATGCGCTCAGTTATTTCCTAATTTGGTTTGGTGATCATGACAAGTTCAATATAATTGCTAATTTGACTTTGTAACTGTATCTTTACATTTTGTGTCTAGTTTAGTTGAAATGCATGTTCTGTTTATGTCAGCATGCTTTGTATTTTACACTTCAATGGGCCTCAAGCCCCCTTGCTTGTTTCAAATATGGTGTCTTCATTTTAGTAGAAATTGCTGAAGTCTTACTAAAACATTGACGTTTAATCAGTCTTTGTCTTTCTTTGAGAAATATTTAGGTTTAAAAGAATGCAATATTTTGATTTGTTCCCATGCTTGATGCCTGGTGCAACACAAGAATGATGTTTTTCTGTATGAAGTGCTGAGTTTGATTCAAGGAGAATGATGGTTGAGGAAATTTTGGATATTCTCCAATGGGGATACTGGAACTAGTCCTCGTGAAGAATTTACATCTATTAAGTCAATATGCATAATGACACGAAAATTTCTCCAACTGATATTTAGATGAATATAATGTGCTTTGTTGAAAAATCTAAACTTGTTACTTTGAATAAAAGGGTGTCATCTTCAATTCTATGTTTAAGTTCAGACAAAACAACTAAATGGCCAAAATAAGTTTTTTATGAGTCACAAGTCCCATTTCATGTATGTTGATCAGAAATTTGTTTATAGCTCCGGTATTCACTAACCAACCTAGTTCTGAAAAGGGCAGAAATGGGGCAAGAGTGATTTGCCCTTGTCCTTCACTGAAAACCAATTCAAGACACCTATGTCTTGTCATGAAATTATATATTTGAGGTTTTGTTCTTTATTAGATAGAATTATGCTAATTTGCAATTATTGATACTGTCAAAACTGGATGATCCATTGGCTTGGTCTGATGGGAGGACAACTGGAAATTTGGTGGTCCAATCTATCTTAAGACTGGAGTTAAACTGAAAACTATGCAAACTGAACACACCCTATGGAACCATTGTTGTGAGCTAGGTTGTTCTATGTCAATTGACTGGATCATAAATCAGGTTTGAAGAGATCATGAGCAGTTGTTTTGTACAATTCACAAGATAATCATATTTATTGAGATTCCAACCTGAAATACATGTTCAACTAGATAATTTCTATAATATTTGTTTTAAATCATATTTGTAAAATAGGTATTAGATATGATTTATATTTGTTTGCATTGCTGGTCTGACTGGTTGAACTGGATTAACCTGACCAAGTCATCTTACTGCTTTGACAGCTGATCTTGTCCTGGTAACATTGAAATAAGCTCTGCTGACTGTTGTGTCAATCGTATGATTCTCTGATGCTAATGGTACTTCCATGTCAAGTGTTCCCCTGTTCCATACAGTTGCATATGATATGAATTTTATATAATTCTCCTATAGCTGATTTGGTCTCCAAGTAAAGATGTTTCTAATAATGCCCTTTACGAGTCTTCAATTTTTCAAATTGGTAAAATTTGATGGCATTGTTGTTATAAAGATGCTTTATGTTCTATGTAATTTTCCTCATTAATTAGTTTTGAAAATAATTTGCTTTGTATGTTGTCCTTTTTCAGGTGGGATAAAGCAAAACCAGCTACGGTCTCAAATTTGATTCTTTTGAAATTTAAAGAGGTATTTTTTTTACATATAAAAGATGACAAACAAGTTATCACCTACTTTAATTTTTTCTTTATCTTGTTCAGACACTTCTTTGGTAAATTCATATTAATAAATTGTATGAGCCATATGGTTTGATCCTGCAATAGGAGAGCACATCTAGGTCTACCAACATATGGTTAAGCTACACCAAATCTAAAGAATCTTTGTTCTGTTTGTGGGTATCAAATGGCAAGTCCATTTGTTGGTTGACTTTATTCCTTTAATATTTTAATTTCCTCATCCACCCTTACATTTCAATCCACTTCTACAAGTTATATGTTGCTACTCCCATTTTGGCATTCACTTACATTTTCATGGCATTTTCTGCACATTGTTGAAATTTTAAGAGATTGGTATGTTTTCTTTAGGCTGATGAACATGAGGCAACAACGATAGATGCTATAAAGGAAGTGGAACCCGAGTTCTACAATATGGTAACTCAAGTATTGAAACAAGCTGAAGTGGATTTTGCGTTGTGAACATAGGTTTTCGGTGAATGCTGCAAGTTGAGTTACATGTACTTTAATCAAAAGGTTTTATTTAAATCAAAAGCATCTTCTTATTTTTTCTGTTGCTTGCAGGTTTATTTAGGCAACATATGTTTATTCAAGCAGTTGACTATGGTTGCCCAAGCTGTGTCTGGGAACTGGCGTTGTGTCATCAAAATCCTTTCGAGACCACTTTGTAGCTCTTTGTTTTTTTTTTTTGTCAGAAACTGTTGGTCAGGTAGCACTGGAAAAAGAAATGGGAAATTAATCTGCCTCATTTAGTATGTTTCTTTTTTCAGATGATCAGCATGGTTGTGTTTGATGTCATAGATGGTAACTCAAGATTAATTGAATATACATGAAATTTAAAAATTGGATGGGTTAAAAATCCCACCTGAAAAATAAAATTTCAGAAATTTAGTTCAAAAAAAAATAATCAACTAAAAAATAAATACATGTAAGAAAGGAAAGCAGGTTGATGGATGTGTGATGTGGATGTAGATTCGTCTGACATTATCTTCAAATCTAGTTTTCTGCAGCTATACTGTTCTACATTATTGATGCCTTTTTTGGGAGGCTGTGTAATGGTAACTACATTACCTTTTTTTTTCTGTCGAGTAAGTATCTACCGGCCTATCACCGGACAAAGAAATCTCTTAACGACTGCGTTCAACGACAGTGCAACTGAATAAAAGCCGAAACAAGCATTTTAGGGCTTCCTAAGATGCAGACATTACCATGAATTATTCACGAATGACTGGCTAAATTTGGGACTCATTTGATGATAACTTGGTTTTGAAAGGTGAGATTCCCGTAAGCTATTCATTCAAGTCTATTCTTGACAGTATGAACCAACCGTCCAAGTGTTTTTCTACCAACTTTCCTCTAATAAAGCAAGTTAAAAAAAAAAATTGAAATATCGCAAATTTAGGGCACGAAGAATCGACCCGTGTTCTCAAAATAACATCATTTTTGTCGTAACACTTGTGTTTGATGGAGTTTGGTTCACCATCAATGTCGGTTGATAAACTCGTTGAGATCTTGATTTATTAGGTCGATCCATCCAATCGATCTATAGGTGAAGAAAACTATAAAGAAAATCATTGGGAGTTATCCAATGGCGGCTATTTTGATACCCAAGTTAGTAACTGTATGCAAAAAGCAGAAGAGAAAAAAAATTGAACATTAGTCCTACCTTCATTATGTGTTTTCATATTTATAATGAATTCGGTGAGGCCGACGAATCTAATTTCTTGATCTCATTTGAGATCCTTGTCAAATTACATGCCATTATCTTTGTCATGGGTATTAGATTTCTGAAGATTGATTTTCGGGTTAACAATATTTAGAATCTTCTAGTTCAGCTGAACTTTTTATTTATACATTGAAATCCCTGAGTCCAATGTATACCCGCTGTATACTTTCTGAGAGCTTTTAGTTAGCTCAAGAAATAGATTGGACCTAGTCCCTAACTGATTTTGGTTGATGATTTGACTTGCATGAATAACTTCAGAGATGCCGTCGGGGGTGGGGGGTGGTGCATCGGCCGATATAAGGGATTTTGTATCTAAGTGTTTGAAGAAGGAAGCTAGGAAGTGATGGACGGTGGGAAAGCCGATCCACCACTCGTTTGTTGCTCGGATTCACCCCGCCAAGGTGCAGCGTGCCGTCAAAGACCTCCTACTTGATTTACACACTATAATATTTTGGGATATTCTCAGCATTTCAAAAATACCCCTAATAGTGTAAAAAACGCTGGGAAAATATTTTCAGTATGAATAATATTTGTAAAATACGAGATAAAAATATATATTGCAATATAGATTTTCAAGATTTACATGAGGTAACAAAGAACGACATAAAATTCCTCCAGAGCTTGTCCTTATATTGAATCACTGTCGATTCCATGTTCATTTGTTGTCTTTGGAACTTATATATTTACATACATATGCTATATTATATGAAATAATAGTATATAGCAAATAAATAAGTTAGTTAAATAAGAATAAATACCGTAGAGACGGAAGTGTGTACACCACCAATATGAGCATTTAAAAACGCAAATGCACTCTTAGCCTAGCTATAGTCTCTTGAAGAGGACCAACATGTGCTTGTAGTCGTTCTTCTACTCGTATGGCTACAAGTGTATCTACTTCAATGTCTATATAGCGGTGTCCACCACGGGATCCTCCGGAGATACTCAGAAACTTGTGTGAGCATGCATCCAATTCAAAAATCTGTAGTTGACCATGTCTCTCACAGCCAAATGCTTTGATATGAATCTCATTTTGAACTACAGTATTCTATTAAGAATATTTCAACAGCTCTTCTATTAAGAATCTTTCAACAGCTCTTATCACAGTTTCTTAATTTGGACCTGTACATAGTGAAAAATGTAAGCAAATAATCCATTAATAAAACATGAAAAATCTATTATATATGCAAAGATTCTCACTATTGTTTATATGGATGCCTTGTCAACCGGCTGTCCATCTTTTTTGATATGAGATGCCAAAAACACCTCAAGACTTGGAGGTTTGGAACTAGACTGCACTTAGTTGTCATGTTTGTAAAAGTATTTTTGTATATATTATGAACAAAGAGATACACTGATCCAGTATAGCATTTTGTATTTTCAAGTTGCTTCTAGCCAAGTGGAGGTAGATCCCCAAAGAGCTTGTAACTTAGAAAAAATATTGGTGCATAAATTTTCAACATAATGTTGATAAAAAACTGAGAATAAGTTGACAAAAAATCATGGCTAGTTTTTTTTAAAAATTTTGGTCAATTGCAACTATCATAATTGATTTTTCTTGATATTATTATTATTATTATTATTATTTTGAAAATTATTAATAGAGCTAAACTCATCATCAGTTTCAAATCGAGAGACTCCTTGAGATTTAGATCCATTAGATTGGTCCATGCTACAAACTTACAAGATGGAGACATCGTGAAAGGGACTGCCAGAGTGCGACAGTCCTTCCAAAGCTTAAGTTAATATCACTTTGTTTAAAAAAATAAATAATAAAATTTAGAGACTGAGTATATATAGATAGAGATATTTTCTTTTTATAATTTAATGGACTGTACTTTATAGGAATAGTATCATTGATTTTAGGAGATTTGACATGATTATTTATTAGAATATAGTTGCCTCCTTATAATGGATTCCTTCTAGATTTTATTATATGTTGCCTTATCGAATCTTGATTGAACTGGTTTAAGGGTTCACTGTGTCATTAGTGCCTCCAACTCTGGACATCGAGTCCTCATAGCTCGGTGAATAGAGTTTATTCTATATTCTTCTTGGGCTAAAATTTTTAGCTAAGTTGATAGTTTGAGCCAACATTTTATTTGATCAAATCTATACCTTTGTCATTGAGCTACTTTTTAATTAGTTTGTAACTTTCAATTGGGCCTTTAGTGGGACACCGAACTGTGACAATCTAAGCTGCAAGACAGTGGTGTATAGGAGGCCGAATCGAGGATGATATTGCTTATCTTTAAGGCCAAATTGTAAGAGGTTGTGCTGAGAATTTCATCTCTTATCCTGAAGGCCGAACTATAGGAGGTTATGCGTAAGATTGCATCACTTGTCCTGGAGGTCGAATTGTGATGTTATGCCTAAGATTACATTTGCTTGTCCTGAAGGCCTAATTGCAGGAGGCCGTGTCTAGGATTGCTTCACATATTCTAGAGGCCAAATTATAGGAGGTCATGTTTAGGATTATATCGCTTGTCCTAAAGACTGAACTATAAGAGGCCGGTGATGGCCATGCTTGTTCAATTCTGTCTCAAAAGATTGGTCTTGTTTAACATGTAATTTGAATTGGTGAAAAAAAAAATCCAATCGTTATGATATAATCAAAAGAGATGTGAATAAGTGTACCTGATTTATAAAGCCATTCAGGTGTGATTTTTGATCAAGAAACTTGGGGTTTTCTATGCTTATGTGACCTTGCTGCGGCTTCTTAATTTTCACTCCTTTATTAGTTGACCACCATGTTCTTTTTTTTTGGCTTCCCCAAGTGACCTTTGTTGGCGGCAACACAATTTTCAATCATTTTTTTTTTTTTTACTTCCTTTCCTTTCTTTTGACAGCCAATCGCACATCTCCCCCCCACCTTTTTTTTAAATTCTTTCTTTCCTCATAGTGGGCCGCCCAATCAATTCTTTTCTTTTTTTATTATTTTCTTTGCTCCCAAATAGTTGGATGCTAGCAACAACATCTTTTACCTTTTTTTTTTTGCCTTCATCTTTCTCTATCTCAAGCCCTTCTTTCTTGGCCATAGCGATTGTCGGGTGCATTGGGGCCAGCCTAGATATGGTCCAAGACAAACTTGAGTGCACTGTCTGAATACTCAGTCAAAATCAAATCCAACAAATTGGCGCTTTTATTGAGATTTACTCTACTTCTAGTCCTAGTTAATCTAAGGAGTCTGTAACAATATTCCGGTCATGTCTCATAAAAATAAAAAAAATAAAATTTTAAAGACACAAACGTAAGTTTATTTTTTTAGACAGACGTACCATTCTATAAACTCCATTTTAAATATTAAAAACCTATTTAAATATCAACATTTTACATTCATGACTTTAGTCACTTTTCCATACAGCGTATATCGCTCTCTAAACCACCATTTTCATATTTTAAAAAATGTAAAATAAAATTTTAATGCACAAAAACCGTTCGTTTGGTTTTTTTAGCTAGATATAGTTATTTGTAAACATCATTTTAAATATTTAAAAAAAAAATTTCAACACACATACTTAATTTTATTTTCTATACAGACACAAGAGTTTATAAACTATATTTCAAATGTTTTAAAAAATAAAAAATAAAATTTTAAATACACAGACTTAGACTTACTTTTCTAAACATATGTAATTGTTTATAAACACTATTTCACATCTTACAAAAAATAAAAAATAAATATTAAATACATAAACTTAATTTTACTTTTACAGATAGACACAAGTGTCCATAAACACCATTTCAAATATTTCAAAAAACATTTTAAATATAAAAACTTAGGTTTTCTTTTTCGGAGGATGTCATTGTCCATCAATACCATTTCAAATATTCCAAGAAGAATAAAATATAAAATTTTAAATACACAAACCTAAGATCACTTTTCAAGATAGATGTAATAGTCTATAAATACTATTTCAAATATTCTAAAAAAAGAAAAATAAAGTATTAACTACACAGACTTAATTTTGCTTTTCTAAATAGCTGCGATTATCTATAAATACTATTTCAAACATGACAAAAAATAATAAAAAAATTTAAAATACAATAATCAAATTTGTCATTTTAGAAATAAGCAATATCCGTAAATACTATTTCAAATAAATTTAAAAAATAAAAATAAAAATTTAAATACATAAACTTAAGTTTGCTTTTTGAGACAGGTGTAACTATCTGCAAACACTATTTTTGATATTTAAAAAAAAATAAAAAAAATTTTAAATGCACAAGCTTAAGTTTACTTTATCATATAGACGTAACTATTTGTAAACACCACTTAAAATATTTTAAAAGAATACAAAATAAAATTTTAAATACACAAGCGTTAGTTTGCTTTTCCATACAGATGCAACTCTACATAAATATTATTTCAAATATTTGGAAAAGATAAAAAATAAAATTTTGGATACAAAGGTTTAAATTAATTTTTTTAGAGAAATGCAACCATATATAAATATTGTTTCAAATATTTCAAAAGATAGAAATTAAAATTTTAGATACACAAACTTAAGTTTGCTTTCCAAATAGATGTAACTATCTATAAACACTATTTCAAATATTTTTAAAAAATAAAAATAAAATATTAAATACAAATACTTAAGTTCGCTTTTCTAGATAGATGTAACTGTCTATAGACACCATTTCAAACATTCTAAAAATTTATAAATAAAATTTTTAACATATAAACTTAAGTAAGTATTTCTCAACAAATGCAACCCTCCGTAAATATTATTTCAAATATTTCAAAAACTAAAAAATAAAATTTTGAAATACACAAACCTAAGTTCATTTTTCTGGACCGATGTAACTGTTTGTAAACATAGTTTCAAATATTTCAAAAAAATAAAAAAACCTTAAATGCATATACTTAAGTTCACTTTTCCTGCAGATGTAATAGTCTTTAAACACCATTTTAGATATCACACAAAAATAAAATTTTAACTACACAGTTTTAGTTTCACTTTTCCTAACGGATGCAACTATCTGTTAATATTATTTCGAATATCTAGAAAAAATAAAACAAAAGATTTCAAATATATAGACATAAGTTTTCTTTTTTAGACAGACAAACTGTTTGTAAATAATGTTTCAAATACTCCAGAAATATAAAAAATAGAATCTTCGATATAGACACTTAAGTTTGCTTTTTAGATGAATATACCTAATTATGAACACCATTTCAAAAATGAAAAAAATAAAAAATAAATTTTTAAATATAGAGACTTAAGTTTGATTTTTTGGACAAATACAACTGCCGTAGGTACCATTTCAAATATTTTACAAAAATAAAAAATAAAAAATTAAATATATAAAATTAAGTTTGCTTTTTCAGACAAACACAACTATTTGTAAATACCTTTCTGATATTCTAAAAAATAAATAATAAAATTTTAAACAAAAAGAATTGAGTTTACTATTCTAGATAGACACTGCTATAAACACCATTTTAAATATTCTAAAAATTAAAATATAAAATTTTAAATGCACAAACTTTAGTTCATTTTTTTAAACAGATGCAACAATTTGTAAATAGTGATTCAAATATTCTAAAAAAATAAACTTTAATACATAGACTTAAGTTTAATTTTTTATATAGATGTAACTTTCTGTAAACACCATTATAAATGCCATTTCAAATTTTTTTAAAAAATAAAATTTTGAAGATATAAACTTAAGTTTGCTTTTCCTGATAGATGCAATTGTCCAGAAACACTAATTCAAATATTCTAATTTTTTTTAAATACACAGACTTAAGTTTATTTTTCTAGAAAGAAATAATAATTTGTAAACACTATTTTAAACATTTTAAAAAATAAAAAATAAAATATTAAATACACAGAGTCAATTTCACTTTTCTAGATAGATGTAATTATTTTCAAATACGATTCTGGATATACCAAAAAAAATAAATAATAAAATTTCAAATATAATACTTAAATTTATTTTTTTAGATAGACGCAACTGTTGGTAAATACTATTTCAAATATATCAAAAAAAATAAAAAATAAAAGTTTGAATACGCATACTTAAGTTCACTTTTTCATATAGATATAACTCTCTGTAAATACAATTTCAAATATTTTTTTAAAAAATATAACACATATTTAAGTCTATCTTTTTAGAAATATGTAACTATTTGTAAATACATCTTAGATATTCTAAAAGATAAATAATAAAATTTAAAATACACAAAATTAGGTTTCATTTTCTGTACAGAAGTAATGGTTTGTAAGCACCATCTAAAATATTACAAAAAAAATAAAACATAAAATTCCAAATATAGAGACTTAAGTTCATCTTTCTAGATGGATGAAATAGTCAGCAAACACCATTTCTAATATCTTAACAAAAATAAAAAATAAAATTTTAAATAGCTAGACTTTAGTTAGCTTTTCAAAACAGACGTAACCATCCATAACACTATTTCAAATATTCTAAAAAAATAAAAATGTAAATACATATACTTAAATTTGCTTTTTTTTTGATAGATGTAACTTTCTATAAACACAACTTTAAATATTTTGAACCAATAAAAAAAATAAAATTTTATATAACACACTTAAATTTACTTCTCTAGACAAGCATAACTGTCTGTAGACACCGTTTTAAATATTCTAAAAATATAAAATAATGAAATTTAAAACGTACATACCTAAGTTAGCTTTTCTCAAGAGATGTAACTATCTGTAAATAGCATTCCAAATATTTCGAGAAAGTAAAAAAATAAAATTTTAAATACACAGACTTATATTTGCCTTTTCCAATAAACACATCTATCTATAAATATCATTTTAAATATTAAAAAAAATAAAATTTCAGATGCATAGACTTAAGTTTGTCTTGTAAATGGATGCAATTGTTTGTGAACACTATTTCAAATATTCTAAAAAAAATAAATACACAGACTTAAGTTTACATTTCTAGATTGATGAAACTATCTATAAGCACCATTTCAAATATTCTAAAATAATAAAAAATAAAATATTAGATATAGAGACTTAAGTTCACTTTTCTAGATAGATGCAACTGTTTTTAAACACCATTTTAAATATTCGAAAGAAATAGGAAAAAAGCTAAATACAAAGATTTAAGTTTATTTTTTTAGACAGATACAATTGTGCATAAACACCATTTAGAATATTTTTTTTTAAAAAATAAAACTTTAAATGCACAAACTTAAGCTCGTGTTTCAGGACAGATGTAATAGTCCTTAAATATTGGTTTGGATATTCCAAAAAAAGTAATATTTAAAATACACAAACTTACTTTTATTTTTTCAAATGAACATAATTATTTGTTAACACTATTTCAAATATTCAGAAAAAATAAAAACTAAAATTTTTAATACACAAACTTAAGTTTTCTTTTCTAGACTAATGCAATTGTCTATAAACACTATTTTAAATGCTCCAAAAATATAAAAAAAGACTTTAAATAGAGAGACTTAAGTTTATTTTTTAAACAAACACAACTACCTGTGAATACCATTTCAAATATTCTAAAAAATAAAAAACTAGAAAAATAAATTTTTAAACATACAGACTTAAGTTTGATTTTTCAAACAAATATAATTGTATATAAACACTATTACAAATATTTTAGAAAGATAATAAATAAAATATTAGATATACAAACTTAATTTTGCTTTCTCGCACAGATATAAATAGCTATAAACATTGCTTGAAATATTTTTAAAAAATAAAAAATAATATTTTAAAACACAAACATAAGTTTATTTTTTTAGAGAGACGTGCCCTTCTGTAAACTCCATTTCAAATATTTTAAAAATATGAAAAATAAAATTTTAAATTCATAGATTTTAGGTCACTTTTTTAGACAGATGCAATAGTCTGTAAACATCATTTTAAATATTTAGAAAAAAATAAAAATTTTAATGCACATACTATAGTTTGATTTTTCAGACAGATGCAACTATTTTGTAAACATCATTTTAAATATTATAAAAAATAAAAAATAAAATTTTCAAGACACTGATTTAATTTTATTTTCAAGATAGACACGAAAGTTCATAAACTATACTTCAAACATTTAAAAAAATAAAAAAAATAAAATTTTAAATATATAGACATAAGTTTGCTTTTCGAGATAGATGCAACGGTTTGTAAACATTATTTCAAATATTTCAAAAAAATAGAAAATAAAATATTAAATACACACACACACACACACACACACACTCAATTTTGTCTTTCTAAATAGATGTAATTATCTATAAACACTATTTCATACATACTAAAAAAAAATACAATTTTTAATGCAAAACTTAAATTTTTTTTTTCAGACAGAAGCAATTATTGGTAAATACCATTTCAAATATTTTTTAAAAATAAAAAATAAAATTTTAAATATACATACTTAAGTTTATTTATTTGGATAGATATAATTATCCCCAAACACCATTTTAAATATTTTAAAAAATAAAAAATAAAATTTTAAATACACATGCCTAAGTTTGCCTTTCTAGATAGACATAACTATTCATATATAGTATTTCAAATATTTTAAAAAAATAAATTTTTTTTTTAAATACACAGACTTAGACATACTTTTTCAAACAGATGTAATTATCTATAAATATTATTTCAAATTTTACAAAAAATAAAAAATAAATATTAAATACCTAGGCTTAATTTTACTTTTACATATAGACGTGAGAGTCTATCAACACCGTTTCAAATATTTCACAAAAATATTTCAAATATAGAGACTTAGGTTTTCTTTTCGTGAGAATATAATTGTCTGTCAATACTATTTCAAATATTTCAAGAAAAATAAAAAAATAAAATTCTGAATATACAAACCTAAGATCACTTTTCAAGATAGATGTAACAGTATATAAATATCATTTTAAATTTTTTTAAAAATATAAAATAATGTATTAAATACACAGACTTAATTTTGCTTTTCTAAATAATTGCAATTGTCTGTAAACACTATTTCAAACATAAAAAAAATGAAATAATAAAATTTAAAATATAAGATTCAAATTTGTCATTTTAAAAATAAGCAATTGTCAATAAATACTATTTCAAATATTCTAAAAAACAAAAAATAAAATTTTAAATACATAGACTTAAGTTTGATTTTTCAAATAGATGTAACAGTCTATCAACCATGGTTTACGGTTTCGGTTTCGGTTTCGGTTTCGGTTTCGGGACCGGACGAAACCGATACGTTTCGGCCGTTTCGGTTTCGGCCGAAAGAATTTTTTAAATTATTAATTTGGCGTTGACCAGAGTTTGACTATATTTTAACTATGTTTTGACTTCAAATTAAAAATACGATAAAATATTAGAAAAAATTTGAAAAAATTTGAAAAATTATGAATGAATTTATACTTAATTTTACAATAATTTCAAATATTATTTAAGCTAATTAAAATTAATTTTGATAGTTAGTCACTGATATTGTCCGCTTTTAATATATATTAGTGTATTAAAAAAATATATAAGAAATGATATGAATATGATTAAAATTTAAAAATTAACATAAGCAAATTTAACTTTTCATTAAAATGTATTTTACACATACATAATATATAAATTCTAAGATAATACAACTAATCATCATAGTCATCATCGGTTGAGTTTGGAACATCTGGGTGTGGAATTACAAATTTAGTACCTGAATGATCCGGACGAGTATTTATGGACATATGAATCAAAATAATTAGCTCTGCGTGATCTTATGGTAGCGGTTCTGAAGTATAACCATATATCGAAGATTTAAAATAAAAATTATATTTTGACTAAAATTTAATTTAATTTTAATTATTTTTTAACTTCAAATTAAAAAAGTATAATATATTTAAAAATTTTTAAAAATAATGAATAATTACGTGAATAATATTACGTACGTAAATAATATCTGACAGAAACCGATAAGGACGTCGAAATCAAATTGGCGACAACACTGGCCCCAGTGTAAGGCCAGCCTCATCTTACGGGAGTACAAGTCAAGTTAGCGAGGGCACGAGATAGGCGAGAGAACGGTGGTAGACTAGTAAGTGCGCAGGGTTTTTGGGTTCGAACACGAAGCCGGTGCGAGGTCCTCCCCACGACCCCCCCACCCCGCCCCCCAACTCGCGCGAGCTCGGCGAGCTCCCGCCCGGCCTGCCTGTCCGCCCGGAGCTCACGCCAAGACCGCACCCCCCCCCACCCCCCCCTGTGCCGAGCCGGCACGCTTCTCGCCCGCCGCCCTGCTCGCCCGAGCTTTCCCCCCAGCCGCCTGCCCGCCCGGAATGCTTCCCGCCCCCCAACCCGCGTGAGTCGGCGATCTCCGCCCGCCCTCCCGCTCGCATTGAGCCCGGCGAGCTCCCACGCGCCCGAAAGCCCGGCGGCTCCCGCCCGCCCGCCCGCCCGCTCGCCCGCCCGCGCTCGAGTCCGCCCGCGCGCGAGCTTGGTGAGCTCCCGCCCATGCGCGCGATCCCGGCGAGCTCACGTCCCCGCGAGCTCCCGGCCCCCCGCTCTCGAGCCCGGCGAGCTCCCGCCCCCGCGTGCGATCCTGGCGAGCTCCTGCACCCGTGTGCGATCCCGGCGACCTCCCGCCCGCCTGCGCGCGAGCCCGGCGAGCTCTCGCCCGCCCGCGCGCAAGCCCGGCGAGCTCCCGCCCGCCCGCGCGAGCCCAGCGATCTCCCGCCGGCGCGCTCGAGCCCGGAGAGCTCCCGCTCCCGCCTGCGTTCGTTGGCGAAGATGAACAGTAATGAACAGTAAACCCTAACCGATACGAAACCTACGATTTCGTTTCGGTTCCGGCCGAAACCGAACTGTTTCGGCCGAAACAGCGAACCTTGCTATAAACACCATTTTAAATATTTGAAAAAAATAAAAAAAATTTAAGTACACATGCTTAAGTTTACTTTACCAAATAGACATGACTATTTATAAGCAACACTTAAAATATTTTAAAAGAATAAAAAAAAATACAATTTTAAATACACAAATTTAAGTTTACTTTTCAACACAGACGTAACTCTATGTAAATATCATTTCAAATATTTGAAAAAGATAAAAAAAATGAAATTTGAATACTGAGGTTTAAATTTATTTTTTCAAATAGATACAACCATCTGTAAATACTTTTTCAAATATTTCAAAAGATAGAAATTAAAATTTTAGATGTGTGAACTTAAGTTTGTTTTCCTAATAGATGTAACTATCTGTAAATGCAATTTCAAATATTTTTAAAAAATAAAAAAAATATTAAATACACTTACTTAAGTTCACTTTTCTAGATAGACATAACTGTCTATAGATACCATTTTAAATATTCTAAAAATTTTAAAATAAAATTCTTAACACACAAACTTAAGTAAGCATTTCTCAACAAACACAACTCTATGTAAGCATTATTTTAAATATTTTAAAAAATAAAAAATAAAATTTTGAATACACAATCCTAAGTTTATTTTTTTAGACCGATGTAACTGTCTGTAAGCATAGCTTCAAGTATTTCAAAAAAATAAAAAAAAATAAAACTTTAAATGCACATACTTAAGTCCACTTTTGTACAGATGCAATAGTCTTTAAACATCATTTTAGATATCACATAAAAGTAACGTTTTAACTACAAAAACTTACTTTTGTTTTTCCTAATGGATGTAACTATCTGTAAATATTATTTCAAATATCCTGAAAAAATAGTACAAAAAATTTCAAATATATAGACATAAGTTTCCTTTTCCAGATAGATCAACTATTTGTAAAAAATATTTTAAATACTCCAAAAATATAAAAAATAGAATTTTTAACACAAATACTTAAGTTCGCTTTTTAGATAGACATACCTAACTATGAACACCATTCCAAAACTTTCAAAAAAATAAAAATAAATTTTTAAATACATATACTTAAGTTTGATTTTTAAATAAATACAATTGTCTGTAAATACAATTTCAAATATTTTTTTTTTAAAAAATAAAATTTAAAGATATAAAATTAAGTTTGCTTTTTTAGACAGATGCAACTATCTGTAAATATTATTTTTGATATTTTAAAAATAAATAATAAAATTTCAAACACAAAGAATTAAGTTCACTGTTCCAGACAGACATTGTTATTTGTAAACACTATTTTAAATATTCCAAAAAAGTAAAATATAAAATTTTAAATTCACGGACTTTAGTCTATTTTTTTTCAAACAGATGCAATAAGTTTGGAAAACACACGGTTCAAATATCTAAAAAAAAATAAAACTTACTCTACAGGTACTAAGCTTATTTTCTAGAGAACATAACTTTCTATAAACACTATTTTAAATATTCTAAAAAATAAGAAGAATAAAATTTTGAATATAAAGACTTAATTTTTCTTTTCTAGATAGATGCAAGGATTTATAAACATCATTTCAAATTTTTTTTAAAAAATAAAATTTTAAAGAAAAAGAATTAAGTTTGCTTTTCCTGATAGACGCAACAATGATTGGAATATTCTAAAAATAAAAAAAATTTAAATACAGAGGTTTAAGTTTATTTTTCTAGATAGAAACAATAATATGTAAACACTATTTCAAATATTTTAAATAAAATAAAATAAAATATTAAATGCACAGAGTCAATTTCACTTTTTTAGATAGATGTAATTGTTTGCAAACGCAATTCTTGATATACCAAAAGAATAAATAATAGAATTTTAAATATAATACTTAAATTTATTTTTTCAGATAGATGCAACTGTTGGTAAATACTATTTCAAATATATCAAAAAATTAAAAAAATATTTTAAATACACATATTTAAGTTTATTTTTTCAGATAGATATATCTCTCTGTAAATATAGTTTCAAATATTTTTTAAAAATAAAAAATTAAATTTTAAATACACAAATTTAAGCTTACCTTTTAGAAATATGTAACTATTTATAAATACATCTTAGATATTCTAAAAGATAAATAATAAAATTTGAAATACATAGAATTAGATTTCCCTTTCCATATAGACGTAATAGTTTGTAAGCACTATCTAAAATATTTTTAAAAAATAAGAAATAAAAAATCTAAATATAGAGACCTAGGTTCGCCTTTCTAGATGGACGCAATAGTCAGCAAACACCATTTTCAATATTTGAAATAATAAAAAAATTAAAGTTTTGAATAGATAGACTTTAGTTAGCTTTTCAAAACAGATATAACTCTCCATAACACTATTTCAGATATTTTTTTAAAACAATTTTAGATACACACTTAAATTTGCTTTTTTTGACAAATGTAACTTTCTATAAACATAGCTTCAAATATTTTGAACTAATAAAAAATAAAATTTTAAATACACATATTTAAGTTTGCTTCTCTAGATAAGCATAATTGTTTGTAGACACCATTTTTAACATTCTAAAAAAAGTAAAAAATTAAAATTTTAAACGTACGAACCTAAGTTAACTTTTCTCAACAGATGCAACTATCTATAAATAACATTTCAAATATTTTGAGAAAGTAAAAAAATTAAAATTTTTAATACACAGACTTAAATTTGCTTTTTCCAATAAACACATTTATATGTAAATACCATTTTTGATATTTTAAAAAAATAAAATTTCAAATGCACAAACTTAAGTTTGCTCTGTAAATGGATGCAACTGTTTGTAAACACTATTTCAAATATTCTAAAAAATAAAAAACGAAAAATAAAAATAAATACATAGACTTAAGTTTACTTTTCTAAATTGATGCAATTGTCTATAAGTACTATTTCAAATATTCTAAAATAATAAAAAAAAATAAAATATTAAATATAGAGACTTAAAGTTTGCTTTTGTAGATAGATGCAACTGTCTATGAACACAATTTTAAATATTCGAAAGAAATAAGAATAACTTAAATACAAATATTTAAGTTCATTCTTTCAGATAGATGCAATTGTGCTAAACACCATTTCAAATATTCTAAAAACATAATTCATTAAGTAGACCAAGTAGGCCAGCTTAGCAAGCCAACTCGGTGATTCAACTATAGCAACAACCTCGAGGAGCCTCCTTCAGACAATTCCTGAGGTACCCTCAGGTCCCTCTAACTCGTAAAGTCGGCATGAGTTTCACACCTTGGCCACCACCATGCAGTAGATGATGTAACTATTTGAGGTTTAAGTGCAAGCTATACTGAACCTACAAGCCTAGTAGCTACAAATCAAGCCCAAATAATGTAGTCTCTAAACTCATTATGCTCAGCAGCAAGCTCAAGATTATGCTCAAGTCCCAACCCGAGGTGCCACACCGAACCAATGCTATGAGTCACAGAATCACACCATGAGCCATGTACACCTTAGTAGGAACCATTACCAAAGTCATTATGACCCCTTAGTAGTGGTTTTACTTTAATATAGGGATTATAATGGGCATGACCCTACATATGATTCAGTCAACAAGGCCATATACCACACCCATGCTAGCTGAGCTTCAGCTAGAGTTGCACAAGGTACTCAAAGGGAGGCTTTGTCACACGCAACTCAGGAATGATCAGGGGTGCCAACTCACTTGAATCAGGTGAGGTATGATACTCTTTTAATTCTCGAGATAGCTTACTCTCTTGTACAATCAAAGTTTTAACAGTCACTATGAGGTGTATGATGGCTTGAAGGACATAGCGGATCATGTTAGTATATTTAGGAATGTTATAATTCTACAAGGAGCATGAGATTTCACTATGTGTAGAACTTTTATATGAAATTGCAAGACCAAGCTTGAGCTTGATACTCTGGACTTTTGAGATACTCCATCACCTATTTTGATGACTTGGTAGACAAATTCATACAATAGTTCATCTTGCTAGTGCCTATACTACTAATATTGAAGTAGAAAGAGGGTGAAAGCTTAAGCGAGTATTTAGTTTGGTTTAATAAAGCTTGGCTTGAGGTTACCAAATTGGATAGTTTCATCATCCTCACTGTTATAATTAATGGAATCTGACAAGCTTGGGTTGAGATGGCTTGCCAACCTCCTAGAAGCTTGGTAGAATTCATTCAATTAGTTTGAGAGTACATCAATGCTGAATAGGTAATCTTAGCTAAAAGAGAATTCAAGGATAGCGACAAGCTGAAGAAAGAACCTCGAAAGGTCAAACTTCTTGAGCCAAAGAAGTAGAGAACAGAGTGGAGGGAATGCAGGCTTGAGTTTTAGGCTTATACACTACTAAACAACTCATGGTCCAAGGTTCTTACTCAAATTGAACACTAAGATTCTTGTAGAGGCCTTTACTAATTTGCACTACTCGGTAGAATCTCAACAAATTAAGATATTGTCATTTCCACCAAAAGTATGGTCATGACATTGAAGAGTGCATGTACTTCAAAGATAAAATTGAAAGATTCATCAAACAGGGGCACCTTAGGTAGTTTGTTCACCGAGGTGAACAAGGTGAAGAAGGTCATGCATAGGAACCTCATCCATAGGTCTTTCCACAAAGAAATCTCAACCACAAGTTGCATAACCCACTAGTAAAAGACAACCTCAATATGATCTTGACAAGTCTACCAACTCAAAGTAAAGCCTCAATGTCTACTTGCAAATGCTAAACTATCATTAGAGGGCAAGTGTTGTCTTAATGGTGTCTCGAATCCTGAATTTTCGGATAGTCTTAATTATATTAGAAAGTAATTTAGTGTGCCTAATTCTTATATGGATTTATCTTCTACTAGAAGACTTAAATTAGTAGAAGTCTTATTTGAGTCAGTCTTCTATTTTGACTCAAAGACAGTAAGGCCACACCTATAAATACTCTATTGATGTAAGAGTTTCAATATAGAGTGAGAGAGATATATATAGATCAATACTCTCAATACGTCTTGTGACGGTTAGGCTACTTAGTCTTTTGTGAGAGTTGGTGATATTGGAGTTTTGTCTCCATCGTTGTAATCTTCTCTTCCTCTTCTCATCAATATAATATCCTCTAAATCATCTTCGATATATATATCTCTTGTGTGTTATCTTTTCTTCTTTTCTATTCTTCTTGTACATCGTGAATTATGGTGGACATCGATATTTTATGCTACAAGTGGTATCAGAGTTTGGTTCAACATGTCTACTACGAAGTTCGATATAGAGAAATTCAATGAAAAGCAAGGATTTTCTATTTGGCAAGTAAGAGTTTATGCAATTCTTACTCAATAAGGGTTGAGAAACACATTGGAGGATGTCAAGCCTGAAGATGTCACCGAAAGTGTCTGGAAAAACCAGAAGGCTAGTGCACATAGCATAATCATCCTCAGTCTCACCGATGAGGTACTCTATCCGTTTCTTGATAAAACATCACCTTCAGAGTTATGGAAAAAGCTAGAGAAACAATATATGAGTAAGTCTATCTTAAATCGAGTTTACTTAAAGTAGAAGCTCTTCAATTTTCGAATGAAAGAAGGTACAAATATAGTTGATCATCTTAATACTTTCAATAAACTAGTCTCTCAATTGTTAAGCATTGATGTTAAAATTGAAGATGAAGACAAGGTAATTATTTATTATCGTCTTTACCTCCTTCTCTTGAGAATCAAAAAACTACTCTCATGTATGGGAAGGATTTAAAATTTAATAATATTTCTATTGCCCTTCTATATAATGAATATTTGAAAAAGATTAGAGGGGATGAGTCACACTCAGAAGCATTAATTGTTCGAGGTTATACCAAAGAAAGATCAAAGACAGGTCGTTTTAGATCCAAATCCAAAGAAATAAATTGTAGGTATTGTAAGAAGATGAGACATGCAATTAAAGAGTGTTGAAAGCTCAAAGCAAAGAAAGAAAGAGAATCTCAATCTAAAGAGCAAGCCAAAGAATAAGTGTCAGTTGTTAAAGGGAGTTTTGATTTTAGTAATGTTCTCTCTATTAGTTCTAATTTTGATCGTTACCGTGATATTTGGATTCTTGATTCTGGTTGTTCTTACCACATGTGTCCTAATAAGGATTGGTTTGAAGACTACAAGTCCTATGATGGTGGTTTAGTTTTGATGAGTAATAACAATCCTGCAAAACTGTTGGAATTAGAATAGTCAAAATTAAGATGTTTGATAATATTATTAGAACTTCTTACTGATGTTAGACATGTTCCTGATTTGAAAAAGAATTTGATCTCTTTGGGTGCTTTGGATTCTGCTGGTTATAAGTATTCTGCTGAAGGTGGAGTTCTTAAGGTTACTAAAGGCTCATTGATAGTGATGAAGGGCCTAAAGCATGGAAATTTGTATGACTTAGTAGGAAAAATCGTTGCAGGTGGAGCAGCAATTTCTTAGGCTTCTTCTTCTAATATGACCCACTTATGGCATATGCGTCTCAGTCATATGAGTAAGCAAGGTTTAAGTGAGCTTAATAAAAGAAAATTACTGAAAGGCCTCAACTCATGCAAATTGGATTTTTGCAAGCATTGTCTCTATGGTAAATAGTCCAAGGTAAAGTTTAACACCAGTACTCATTACACTAAAGGCTTAATTGATTATATTCATTCTTATGTGTGGTGCTCTCCTATTCCATCAAAATCTGATGTTTGTTATTTTGTCAGTTTTATTGATTATTTTTTTCAGAAAAGTGTGGATTTATTTTTGCATCACAAAGCCGAAGTGTTTTCTGTTTTTAAATGGTGGAAAACTTCAGTTGAAAAAGAGACTGGCAGAAAAATCAAATACCTTAGAAGTGATAATGGCAGAGAGTACAAATCAACAGAGTTTCTCAAATTCTGTGAAGATGAAGGCATCAAACGCCACTTTACCATCCCAGAAAAATCTCAACAAAATAGTGCGGCTGAAAGGATGAACAGAACCTTATTGGAGAAAACACATATTATGCTCAGTACAGCTAATCTTGATAAAGATTTTTGAGCAGAAGCAGTCAATATAGCATGCTTCATTATGAATCGCTCTCCTCAAACATCCATTAATTACAAGACTCCTGAAGAGGTATGGACTGGTCAACCTACAAATTATTCTTCTTTAAAGATTTTTGGTTGCTCTGCTTATGTGCATGTTATCAAGGATAAGTTAGATGCACGTTCCAAAAAGTGTATTTTCCTGGGTTATGCCAAAGGTGTTAAGGACTATCGTTTGTGGGATCCTACTATTTCAAATGTAATTATTAAGAGAGACATAGTATTTGATGAAAGTGTTATGCTAAAATCTCTCAAGAAAGGTCCCAATGATATAATACAAGTGGAGGTGGAGCATGTAGTTCCTTCAAAAGAAGATATTCAGGGTATGTCCAACTCTTAAGAAAATTTTAAGAATCAAATTTCTGAGAAGACTCCACTTTGAAGATCTCAAAGAAACATAAAGCCACCCGAAAAGTATGATTTTGAAGACATGGTAGCTTTTGCTTTAGTTATTGATAATGGTGATCCTTTTTCCTATAAAGAAACAGTGCAGGATAAGAATTCTTCTCAGTGGCAAGCTGCTATGAATGAAGAGATGGATTTCCTTTAAAAGAACCATACTTGGGATCTGGTGAAATTATCAGAAGGTAAAAGAGAAATTGGTTGCTCTGATACTAATTGTTATAATATCAGGTGTGATGAATTAGTCCCGCATCGGATATTGGATAGATATAGTCCAATAGATATAGTGAGAAAGACCCATATCCCATGAGCTTGAGCTTTTGGGATGGTTTGGTGTCTGACTCACAATATGAATCTAGTTTGACACTCTTGCGGTTCCCCAACAAGTGGTATCAGAGCTTCAGGTTCAAAGCTGTGCAAACTCTTAAGACCAAAATTATCACGATGATGCGACTAAATTGACTTACATGTTAGTCTCATGGCAAAGATCAGCGAAAGGGCGCGGGCATCAAAGGCCGGTGCAAGGACATGAGTCACACGGTAGAAGTGATCGAGTAAAAGAGTTCTTGATTAAGAGTGTTAAATTGATGTGGTCAAATCACACCTGAAGGGGGAGATTGTTATAATGTCAAGTGTGATAAATTAGTCCCACATCGGATATTAGATAGATAGAGTCCAATAGATATAGTGAAAAAGACCCATATCCCATGAGCTTGAGCTTTTGGGATGGTTTGGTATCTGGCTCACTATATGAATCTAGTTTGATACTCTTGCGGCTCCCCAACAATTGGTATCAAAGCTTAGGAGCAAACAACCAAGATGGCAAATTCCTTACTCGAGGTGGAGAAGTATGAAAGCGGTTCTTACTTTTCAAGGTCTGCAAAAGAGGTTAGAGGGAAAAGAAAAGAGGCCGGTCAAGATAAGCGATGAAGATTGGGAGGAGATAGATCAAAAGGCATTGAATTTAATTATTCTAAGCCTGACTGATGAGGTTTTGTACAATGTCATTGACGAAGAGACGACGATGGACATCTGGACAAAACTCGAGAAGTTATACATGTCAAAAAGCCTCACGAACAAGTTCTACTGGAAACAACAGTTGTACGGACTGTGTATGAGCGAAGGTACAACTATATTACATCACCTGAATGCCTTCAATAAGATCATCAATGATTTGTTGAAAGTTGATGTGAAGTTTGAAGAGGACGATAAAGCGCTGATTCTCCTGATGTCTCTTCCTGTTTTATACGATCATTTTGTGACCAAAATTCTTTATGATAAAGAAACTCTCAAGATGGAAGATGTGATAACTAGTCTTCTTTCTAATGAGAAAAGGAGAAACTCCAATATTAATATGAATTTTGGTGAAGGATTGGTGGCTCACGAAAGAGGAAGATTAAGAGAATGTGGAGAAGGTAAACAATGGTCCAAAATAAAATTGAAGGCCAAAATACAATGTTATTCATGTAAGAAGTATGACCATATTAGACAGTATTACCCTGAACGTGGGAAGACAGAGTCCTCCAATATGGCAACGACAATAGCGGATGATACTTCTGAGAATAGTGCAGATGGAGACGTTCTTACAGTATCTGCAGAAATTGACACTTCTGGTAAGTGAATTTTAGATTCTGGTAGTTCTTATCATATTTACTCCAGGAAGGATTGGTTTACTTCTTATAAGGAGAATAAGAAGAAAAGTACTATTTGGTTGGGCGATAATTCAGCCTGTGAGATCGCCGGTGTGGGAACAGTCAAAATTCAGATGTTTGATGGAGCAATTTGTACTCTTACTGGGGTGAGGTATGTCCCCAAGATGCGAAGGAATCTAATTTCACTTGGTGTACTGGACTCAAAAGGCTGTAATTATTCAGTAAGAGATGGAGTCATGAAGGTGACACATGGCAGTAGAATCCTGATGAAAGGTGAGAAGTGCGGTAATATTTTTCGATTAATAGGGAACACCATTGCAATGGTGTTCCGATGGCTACAGTAGTGAAGAGGAAGCATGATATTAGAAGTAATTTGATGAGAGATAAATATTCTCCTCAAATTACTTTTATTACAATAGTAGACACAGGTCATCCGAAAAGCTTCCAAAAGTACAAGACTGTAGGCATGAAGAGCAAATTCAAGGTTGGCTCAAGTTCACGTCCTACAATTAGCTGAATAAGCTGGTAGCCTAGGGGCAAAGGTTGGATGAGAGATGGTGCTAAAGATTCATGATGGTGGCATGCTCGAGTTCAAGCCAAGGTGGAGATTGTTGAGTTTTAGGTGTCTCGAACTCGAATTAGAGTTTGAGTTAAGGTAGAAATCCAAAGTTGGATTTAGATTTATGATTGATTTGTATTATTAGGAGTTATAATTAGAGTAAAACTCGGATCCAATAAGAGTCGATAAATATACTATAATATATAGGGCTTATGTGTGGCGCAACATTGAGGTTGAACTAGAGAGAAATAGAGAGAGAAGAATAGAGAGAATAGAGAGAAGAGAAAGAGAGAGTGTATTGGCTCTTGTGTGTGGGTCTTTCTAGTACTTCTCAGTGGTTTCTCGTGGTGGTTCCTCGTGGTGCTCTTTTGGAGATTCTCTCTGAAGGTGGAGGCATTGCCAAGGCTTAGTGAAAGAGTTTAGTTGAGTAAGAAAGAGTGAAGTCTTTCTTATAGACTCTTGTAAAAGCCTTTTCTTTTAATAGTGGATATCTCACTGGCTTATCTTATTATTTTTTTTATCTTGTATTACTTCTTATTTCTTATATTATTTGAGAATAAGGTGATTCGTGAACCTTCCGATGTGAATCCCAATAATTTTTCGGCTCACTATATTATTCCGGTTGGACACTCTTTCGACTCCCCCAACAAATGGTATTAGAGTTTCAGGTTCGAAGCTGTGCAAACTCTTAAGACCGAAATTATCATGATGGTATGACTAAATTGAGTCGCATGTTAGTTTCTCTTAAAAATCAAAAGAATGAGACAAAAACCTGTTGGTATGGGTCACACGGTGGAACTAGTCGAGTAAAAGAGTTCTTGATTAAGAGTGTTAAAATTGATGTGGTCAAATCACACCTGAAGAAGGGGATTGTTATAATGTCAGGTGTGATAAATTAGTCTCACATCGGATATTGGAAAGATAGAGTCCAACATATAGTAAAAAAGATCCATATCCCATGAGTTTAAACTTTTGGGATGGTTTGGTGTCCGGTTCACTATATTATTCTGGTTCAACACTTTTTCGGCTACTCCAACAAGCAAGGGGAATTGAAGGAGGAGACGAAAAGGTAACACTGTGAGTCCAAACATTAGGATATAGTATTTTCCATAAAGGACTTGGAAGGAATTTCTGTGCCCCACAATAATGCATTGATGATCTTAGCAATTATGGTCGATATAAGAAACTCGGCGAATATTTTGTTCACTAAAACCTATGATGAAATAAAGACCGAGCAAAGACTAGAGTTGTATGAAGGATGCTCATTAGATTCAAGGGAGACTCAGTTACTTTGATTGGCATGATTGATCTACTTCCCACGGTTGGAGAAAATCCCAAGATCACCATAATTAGATCAAAGTTTGTGGTGGTTCAAATACACTTGGCTTACAACATAATATTGGGTCATCCAATGCTTAATTAGTTCCAAATAGTAATTTCAACTTTTTATTTAATTATGAGATTTCTAACTAAACTTGGTGCAGGTGAAGTGTGGAGTGACTAAAGCGTTGCTAAGAAGTGCGAAGCAGCCTACTAGCAAAATAACTTTGATCATAAGGGCAAAGGTCTGACAGTGGTGAAAATTAATGAGTTTGCTATCAATCTAAAGAAAGTGCATACCAAACCTATTGAGTAGCTCATCACGGTATGTTGACAACCATAGAAGGTTCTATCTTTAAAATAAATCATGACTCTTTTATCTACTTGAAAGCTTACTATTGGAAGACAATAATAAGACCTCGGTTAATACAAGGCATAAAACCTCGGCTCCATGCGAGGCACGAGACCTTGGCTCCATGCGAGTTACAAGATCTTAGTCCATATAAGGCATACAACCTTGGCTCCATGCCAGGTATAAGATCTCGTTCCACGTGAAGTGTAGGACTTCGATCCACATTAGGCACAAGATCTCAATTTATACGAGTCATAAGATCTTAGCTCCATGCCAGAACAAGACCTTAGTCTATACGAGACATAAGACCTTGACTTCATGATCAGACACAATACTTTGATCCATATGAGGCATAAGACCTTGACTATATGCTAGACACATGATCTTAGTCCATATGAGGCTTAGGACCTCGACTCCATGCCAAGAATGAGACCTCTATCCATATAAAGCATAAGACCTCAGCTCCATGCTAAGTACATGATCTCAATCCACATGAGGCATAAGGCCTCATCTCCGTGACCAAGCACAAGACCATAGTCCATATGAGGCATAAGAACTCGGCTCCATACTAGGTACAAGACCTTGGTCCATATGAGGCATAAGACCTCGACTCTATGCCAGGCACATTACCTCAATCCTATATGAGGCATAGGACCTTGTTTCCATACCAAGCAAAAGACATCAACATTAAACTGAGTAGGATCTAAATACTGAACTTAAATGCTTGACCTTATTGTCAAGTACAGTGGCTCAATTACAAAATTACTCGAACTGCTAGGATTCAACCTGAGTTAAAATACATTGAGCTGGTAAATGTTCGTTGCCAGGTTTATTACTCAAATTGAGTTGGCTGAATCACATGGGTTAGTTACCAAAGAACACCATAATGAATAAGCCTTGTCTCAAGGAAGGGCATGAGCCTAGAATCCAAGATACATCAAGCTAAGCCTTGGCATTTTTTTGTGATTTGACAAATGAAAATGCATGTTATACTCGAACAGTGAGAGCTGAGGTATTTAACTTGGAAAGCTAAGACAATTAGTCTATCTTCACTTTGGTAAAGCATTCTATCAAATTAACACTTATGAAAACAAAGTTAATAGGAAAGCCTTTTCATTGATACTAAAGCCAAAACATTAATACATTGAAACTTGAATTCTGGATTACAAATAAGTGTCTATGACCTAATTTTTCTTCCATGGACTAGATACATCCACCAAGCCATCTTTAGCTTTGGAGGAACTAAGGGAGTAGTTGGAACTTAGGTTTTTGGGGGCTTTGGCACCATTGTTGGGGAGTGGGTCGGTGTTGATCACCTCGCTATAATCCCTACATAACTATTCCACCTGATCTAGGTTGTATAGCTCAACTCGGAGGCCATGAGGGTTGAAGTTCGCCTGAGCTCCATGAGGTAATCTTTGCTCTCCTTATACTCTTGGATTGTGACTTCCTTAGTATATTTGATGAGGAGCTCATACTCCTCACTCCTCTTGAATGCCATAAGTGAGTCTTCCTTGGCTTTGATTAGCTTGGTGGCAAGGGTCTTTTGTAGCCATTTGATTTCCCACCAAGCCGAGTCTTTTTCTTTGTTGGCCTTGGCAAGCTTTGCCTTAGCCTCCTCCTTGGCCTTGCATTTGGACTCTATAGATGAATGAGTCATGGCTAGATCTAGTCATGGCTAGGCCCTCATGGTAGCCTCAGAGGTGGTTAGCTTTGAATTGTTGCTTGTAGTCATTGCCTAGGCCATTCAAAAATGCTTCTCAACATGATGGAAATATTCCACCATCTGCAAACCAAGATAAAAGTTAGAGAAAAATGAAGGAACACAACAAGTGTAAAGGCAAATTACTTATGTCACAAGAATCATTTACCATGGCGAGGAAGAGTTCCTCATTGGGTAGCTTGGCAATATGGGTTGGGGTCGAAATCCCCCTCCAAGTCATCCTTCTCATCTGCCAATTCCTTCCCATAACACAGAATCTTCTACAGGCTAGATGTGACCTGCCTCAACTTCAGATGGGGGGACAGCGAGGATGAGACATCCATGACTTCACATGGTGCCTTAGTGTTGGGAGCTGTCCTCGTTAGTTCCTCGGTAGCCTCGATTGGGACAATAAGAGGAGGGATCTGAATTTTTCTCCTCTCTTTCTTCTTCTTATTCTTCTTGCTCCCTTGTGCAACGGAGTTGTTGTCTTCACACCACCACAACCCCAACCTCCCCCCCTGTCATGGCCTCTTCTACTTTTCTTTTCTTGCCGAGGCGGTTGGTTTGAAAGCTCCACAGCTTCGTATTCTTTCTTCTTTGGTTTCCTCAAAGGTTGGGGGGAGCCACTCAGGACATGTTGGCTTGCTGTTATAGAGCCTAGTTCATAAAGGCAATCCTACTAAAGCCTGCAAGCAAAACCTAAGTAACAGTTAAAAAATATTATGAAGAATAATGTTATGAACTTAAAGTTCAAGTTATATCAGACTCTTGGGCTATAGAGAGGCTAAGTTTGAGAAGCTTCTTCTCACTCAACCACCTCAGCATAGACCTTAGCTTCCACGCCTCAGTCAACCAGTTCTGCCGCCGAACCTGCAATGACATGCAGGGGGTTTCTTGTGGTTAGTTGGCATCCCCCATTCACTTCAGAGTTCAAAGCTCTCTCTTGAGAAGACCCTCGCTAGGTGATCCTTTCAAAAATGGTTGAGGACGGGTTGACTCTAAATAGACTTGACCTCTCGTTGATGAGAGGTACCACCTCCTGTCTACTCTTGAACTATGGTTGCCTCGGAAAGCATCGTGAAACATCTATACTAAAGGAGTTACACACTTCGCAATGACCAAGAGTTGACATACAATGAAAAACCTCATCACATTGCAAATAAACTAGTCAGGTGTGATGTAGAGATCGATCAGCATGATCGAGATGAAGCTATTCATAGGGTAGTTGGGTCCCCCTTCAAACATCTCCCAGTATGTTGTAAAAACATATTTTAACTGATACTAGAGGATGGAGCTATCTTTTTCTGGTTCCCACAAGTCGACCTTGACCCTATCTAGGGAACCGAAGATTTGAATTAACTATTCAATCTTTTTATTCCAAAGAGTCTGGTCAGTTGATAGACTCGAATGGAAAGAGAACCCAAACTACCTATCAAAATTAAAGAAAACTGATACCATGTGAATGGAATTATTTTTTAAAGGAAGAGAGGTTTGATTACTCACTGAACCTCACAACGTATCTAGGCCTTGAAAACAGAGCTGCCTATGAGCTATGGTAGTTCGGGGCATTCAGTTATCTGAATCTAATGGCTATCCGAACCTAAGAATAAGTTGATATTTTGCCCAGGTCCAGGTTCATGAAGTACAAAACCTAGTTTTTCAATTTTCTAAGTAAGTGAAGACACAAAGCACTTGCAGCCACCTGAGCCGAAGTGGCTTGTGTAGGTCTTCCACATGCAGGGTTAGCCGCGATTACTATTGGAATCGCCGCTACGACTGTCCCGAGTTGCTGGAGCTGTGGTTGTTTGTGAAGAGACAATGTCGCCGGCAGGGAGTTGCTCATCACTGGCCAGAGATGCCAAAAAGACATCAAAAGATGCAACGGAAAAGGCTCAGACTCGAGAATGAAAAGCAACCCTCAGATCCAGCTTTATAGCCTCAAAAAGTCATTCGATGTTCGACACCTAGTAAAATCTGGGCCATCCGAGGTTGCTCACATTTTTTCCAAATTGTGTCCCCGTCTGTTGAACGACACGTGTCCAACATTCATGTGCAGCTGCCAACAACTGGCTGCCAATACGAGAAACCAGAATGATGCATGGGAACGAGGGAGCGCATGATAAGGGAATAGCGTGTCACATCGGATAACCCTGAAACCAAGTTGTAGTAATTCGACGTCCAAGCTTGGTATACCGATAATATACTGAGCTAAATTAGTTGAGTCAAAGAATAAATAAGAGCTAAATCCTAGATCGAGTCATAGGATGAGCTAAAGTCTTATCTCAATATTAAGTTGTGAGAAACTTGACTTGCCTCAACACCATATTGTGAGAAGTTTACTGTTCTCAGTTGACAATGAGCTCTTGTGTGGGTCAACAAATCTATAAGGAGGTTATACCAAGCTATTGCTAATTTCAAATACCTTAGTTTTGTGCGTGATGACAATTGGATAATCAAGTGATCTAATCCCTATTTATTTTTGGAAGTAAATCTCAAAAGATTTAGATCCAAAGCTATCCATTATAAGGCATCCAGTGAGATTACAATCTAAAATCATGGGATTCTAATACGTTGAATCATTAGACACATTATAAATAGCGGTATATCCGAAGAGGTAAGAGCTAATGTTATTTTTTTTCTCCACTATATTTTGAGTGATCTCTATTGACTTGAGCATTGAAATGACTGTCGTCGGAGAATTTCTGGTGGTTCTCTTCATGGTCATATCCTTTGTACAGATTGGCAAGAGAGTGGACTAACGGATTGAGAATCGAAAAATCTTTTGGACCAAAATTGATAGTAAATCAGATTTAGTAAAAAAAAATTAATTATATGACGTTTTGAAACTTGTATTTTTATTACAAGATACATATACAATGAGTTCAAATTATATAGAAAATATTGTTAAATTTTGTTTAAGAAATATTCATACAGCTAATTGCGATCTAACATGGGGTTAGCTCTTGGGCTCACGCGTTAAGCAATAGGGTAAACATTTATGTTAATTCTAGAGCAACAAAAAAATTTAGATTTTGAGTTCGCCTTCAATTTCGAAGAATCAATTGTTGATTCAGTTCCATACCCGATATTCTCTTTTATTAGCATGCACTCGTCAATTTTTCGCATAGTCCTTAATTCACACATGACCGACAATTCATCACCGAATCTAACTGGATTATCAATATAATTGATACTAATCCTCCATCTGTTTTTTGTCTAATATCACCACATTAATTTCATATAATTAGGACAACCTTGATGATATTACCACAAGCATATATATATGTTTATAATTATTGATGTCTATATTCCATTGCCTCAACTATTATATAAAAAATAATTGTCATCACTCATTTAAATTACTCATTGTATCTATTTGTTAATCGCCCCCTTTTTTATTAGCTATTGAAATAACTAAAATTAAACAAAAAAAAAGACTTGAACTTAGTGTTGGTATCACCTCTCAATTACACTTTCTTCATAACTAGTATAGTCGTTAATTATGTTATAAAATATTTTTAATTATTTATTATATAGACCGCAAATTTTTTTTTTTTTTTTGACAAAATAGTTGAAAGATTGCATATTTACGGCATTGTTTTCTTAAAAGAAAGAAAAGCTGATATTCCTTTGATAAAAGGACTTAATGTGTGTTCGATAAACTCTACAAAGAGAGGAAACCACAAATCAGGGGTCTTAATGCAAAACTGCAGCTAACATGAAATAAAATTAGAAAAATATAGGGCTATTTAGTTATAAAAAACTACTCTAGTTTTTTAAAAAATATCTCTATATAGATAAAAAATTAAAAATATTGTTCAAAAATGATTTTTTTTTCAATTAAAAAAAATTAAGGACTAGTTTTCTATTTTGTAAAATTGTATTAGATATTTAAAAATGCTTCAAAGTTGTTTTTTTAAATTTTCTCTATAACTTATTTTTATGAAAAAACATGCGTTTCTCCATATTTCTCACTTCTATGTTATTTGAATGATATATTTTGTACAAAAAATTAATAATTATATTATATTTAAGTTATTAGATGTTTATAATATTTTTAATTTGGGGTTATTATTCACTTAATAAAAATAAAACGAATACTCTTGAAAAATAGACATAAATTTATAAAATATAATAATAAAATAACATTAATTTATTTGTACTTTTTTCTTAGGTAGCAAACGACATGATTTTTACGTGTTCTCTTTTTTTAAATTAAAAAATTAGTTTCATATTTTACTGAACTAAATATATCTTTTATTTTTTCAGAATTTTTTGTAAAAATAAAAACATAAAAATCAAGATAAAAATTATAAAATATTTTTTATAACTAAACAGATCTCTAACTTTTGCACATTACGAGAATCGAACGCCAATCATGATCGTTCGAGGGTACTATGATACCACTACAACAGATGGGCTTCATGGCGTGAGTCAACTTATTTCTTTATAGTGTTAGAAAAGATCACCTTATTTTCTCTTTTCCAATAATAGCAAGTAGCCCACCACCATTCATGTCTACTATTACGCTTGTTATCATTATTCCCATTTCTTTGATAAACTATTAATATTATTGATGGAATTCGATTTACCATCGATTTTGATATAAGAGACTCATTGAGATCTTTATCCATTAGGCTATTATTTTTTTGATTTACGTAGAAAAGAATCATGGAGAACTCTCCGAGAACTCTCCGACAGTAGTCATTCCAACGCTTAAATTAGATCCGCCTTCAGAAATAAAAATACAATAAAAAATTGGGCATTAGTTCCTTGCATCTCTCATTACCTTGTTATTTATAGTGCTTCTGGGGATTTGTTGTTTTCAAATCTCATGATCTTGAAAACCATTCTGCTAATTTTTTTCATGAATGAGGAAATTATTCCCAGATTCCTTGGGATTGATTCCCGAAGAAGTTGCAGATTTGCCGACTGGTATATCAGTGTCATTAAACCGAATCTAGCGAGTTTGGTTATAGCCAGATTTTGAGATATGATTGACCTTTCTGTGAGCTCATTCTTATCCGAAGTTATTGAGTTTGCAATGGTTCAGTGTATTGGTGAATTCCTAGCTCGAACACTTCTATTCGCAACTTACCCTTTAAGTTTGATTTTATTGACTTTTTTGACTTAGGAGGTTTGGCTTGAAACTTACCCTTCAATTGCCTTGGTTAGTTATCTTAGCTACTGGCTTCACTTTCATTCTATATATATTTGGTTTCTCTAAACCACTACTTGAAAACTTGATGTAGCATCAGTGTCCCTAACTCTAGGCCCTATACCATGAGTTCGAGGTCTTGAGTTTTCGAGGCTTTCTTTCTTCTTCTTTCAGATTTCAAATTGTCATGGCTTGGAAGATCTGATGCTTTAGCTTTTCTTTTCAGGGGAATGAAGTGTCAGCCATCATGCGATTTGGAGAGTCATGCCTTCATTTAACTCAATGCCCTTAGATGCGAGGCATCAGCTATCATGTTGCTTGGGGAGGTGGGTTGCCGCCCTCTTATATCCCACATAATAATTTGTGGGTTTACTCTTTTTTGAGATACCGATTTGGAGCTTCCCACTTATTTATTGGGGCAATTCTATAGATGCTTCATGATTCTTTTTTCCTCGATTTCTGAAATTAGATGGGGAATATGTGTCATAGGATCTTAATGAAGATTTTGGAGATTCGGCTATTTGGACTTTGTTAGCTTTGATTGAGCTTTGTGGAAGTAATCGGACGATGTGGTGAGACTTATATGAAGGATAATATATTCTTTTACTCTTTATCAAATTTGTGGATTCTCCATCTTCCTCCTTTAGGCTGTGTTTGGAACGGGCTCAGGCTCAGGCTGATCTCGTCTTGACCCGATTATCTTCCAAACACTCAAAATTTGATCGCATTAATATTATTTTATTCATTTAAATTTACACCAGGTTTTGACTAAAATACCCTTACGTAATCTGAACCGTTAGATCAAAATCCAACGGCTCAGATTAGGGTCATGTGAAACCCTAACTGTTTAAGTCCCACGGCGCCCGCCCCCCCGCACGCCCCTCGGACGTCGCTGCCCGCAGCAGACGCCGCCCTTCTTCCCCGCCGCCAAGCTCTGCGGGCGAGCTCTGCCGGCGAGCTCCGCGCGCGAGCTCGGCCACCGGGGAAGATGAACAGTACTGTATCAACAGTACTCAAACGGAGGGTATTTTGGTCCACAAAAAATTTTAACCATCTGTTGACCAGATCAGTAACCAAACACGATTTACTTGACCACATTAGCATTTTACACTTTACCCCTTCCTTTAATCTTGAGCTTGACCATGAGCCCGTTCCAAACACACCCTTAGTATGTTCATCTCTTACCAAAAAACTCATTCATCCATGGCTTCCTCCTCTGCTCCATTTGGCTCTTGGAAGAGAACTTTCACCATTGAGAAGGAGAGCATTCTGGGGTAGGCAGACTATGCTCTGAGTAAGTCCTCGGGCCCCCATGGTGTCTTGGCACCATCATCTAGAGGCCAGAACTCTATGCTTATGCCAAAGAGGTATGTGGGACTGCCATCTCCATCTCTTCACTCGTCTTGAAGATCACTTCTTCTTTCATGACATCATTTGCCACAAGGACTACTGCATCCTCCACTGTGCCTTCCACCATACCATCAACCATAGAGGGGGCTCATGAGGGCTATTTCCAGAGACTATGACTATCATGTTGTTGCTTATAAGTAAGTTCACTCATTTAAGTTATTTTTCTTTCTGCTCTTAATGATTCTAGTGTAAGTATTTTGTTAGGTGATCTCGAGATAAAGGTTTAGATTTCTAAGTCTACCCTCCAAGAGAAAAATCTCAAACAGTTGGCCAGCACCTTCGGCTTCCTAGATAGAGTTGAGTTAGACTTGTGGGGGTAGAAGGAAGATAGTAGAAACCTTAGGGAGAGGATCAACTTTGAATTTTTTACTTATTGGGAGATATTTGAGAGTAGACTTAGGTATCCTTTAGATTCTTTCAACTGAAATATTTTGAGTGATTGGGACTTAACTCCAAATCAGATTATTTCCAATGTTATAAAGTTTATCACAACCTTCCAAACCCTAGCCACATTCAAAGATTATTCCCCAACCATAGATATATTTAGGGATATCTTTAAGGGTTTCTGAGGTCCTAACATAGGAGGGAGGTGGTATTTCACCCCAAAGAGGTATTTTAAATTCTTTGCCTCCAACCCCAACTCCATTCATGCTTGGAAGGATCATCCTATTAGGGACCTTTTCAAGGTTGATTAGGGCCTCCTGTGTGAGTGGGATAATTCTTTCTTCCATAGGGCTGACCCTAAAATCTCTCCCTGCTGTCTTTTAGTATCTTGGGTTGAGGACGTAGAAAAGGTTAGGTCTATCCCCACATGGTTTCGACAAGGCTTGTTTGGAAGAGCATGGCCTATCCATTGCTCAAACAGGCCATATGGAACTTAGCCCTTAATGCTCAGGCTTCCTTTATTTTTCAGTAGGCTTTTCTACGGTTTAATAAAGTGGTGTTGTGCTTACTAGAATCACTGAGCTTAGCTTCATGAATGAGATCTTGAAAGAGTACGAAGGGCCTCCTCGGATATCATCAACTCAAAAGAAGCCCGCCATACTAGAAATCCCTACTCCTCCTACTACTGTAGCTCTAAGTTAAGGGAAGAGGAAGAAAGTAGAGGAGAAGAAGAGTCAAGGAATTGATGCAGAGCAGCCGAAAAGAAAAACAAGTGCCACCTCGTTCCTCTTCTCCTCCTTTTGGAGCTGCCTCCTTAGGAGACCTCTCCCAATCAACTTCTTGCATGATGAAGAAGGTTGATCGCAGCAAGGGAGTCTCTTTGGCCCCTTATCCGACTCACTCTGAGGTGCAAAGGCACTCTCCTCCTAAGTCCCAAAGTGCTCTGAGGGAGATCAATGTTGAGGAGTATTTTCTTGGCAAATTTGGGGAGAATGAAAGTTCTTCCATTGCCAAACTCCTTGCTAATAAGTTCTTCCTCAAGGAGGCAAGAGCTTGTCACGATGTAAGTTTACATGAGCTTGATTTCTCTCATTCTTTCCTTATTTTAATATTCTAATTTTTAGTTTAGCCATAGGTCCTACACTTCTTCCACTTTATAGGGGGCCACTTCTATGAAGCTCAGAGGGATACATCCCCTGAGAAGACCAAGTCTAAGGAGGAGGTGGATCTACTTCGCTCTCAACTCACATCCCTCCAAAGCAGCATGGAGGAGTTGAAGAGGAAAGTGGAGGATGAGGAGAACCTCCTCATTGCCGACCATGACTTGGCCTTATTGAACATGGAGGTGACAAAGACTGAGATGGAGGTGATGAAGACTCGGCACCAAACCACTCTAGAGGAGACCCATGCTACCACTGTTGCCAACTACCTCTAGAGAGCAAAGAGCACACCAATGCCTTGAAGATGACTAAATTGCATGTTGTTATAGAGTTCAAGGCTAGCAATGAGTATTTGAGTGACCATGCCAAGCTCTACACTAGATGCTTTATTGAGGGTTACCTCATTTGTAGGGACGCAATGAGGCAAACCCATCATGACTTTGACTTTGACCTTGAAGATCTTTGTGTTGAGCTCTACAACGATTTGAGCGTTCGATGCCTCAAGTAGGAGTATGAGGTGCTTCTTCAGAGGGAGAAGGAGGCTGCTACTATGATGGTGAGCGAGGGCTCAGAGGGGGAGGAGGTAGCGAAGACCAAAGTTTAAGTTCAAGGGCCTGGTGGATCAGGAGAGTCTTTAGCACCTTTGAACATCTTTGATTAGTCTCCTATTTTTCTTTTTCCATGTAGTGAAAATTTTGTATTAATGTCTTCTCCTAGCTCAATAAAATTTTTCTTTTTTCCTATATCTTTGTATTTCTTTGAGCTTGTTCTTTTGACTTTTTTTATTTTATCCAATTTTGCCCTAACGTTCCCAACTGCTACAATGGTGGTGCGTGTTATAATGTCAAGTATGATGAATTAGTCCAACATTAGGTATTGGATAGATAAAATCCAATATATATAGTGAAAAAAGCCCATATCCCATGAGCTTAAGCTTTTGGGATGGTTTGGTATTCGGCCCACTATATTGATCCGATTTAAGATTCTTTCGACTCCCCCAACAAGTGGTATTAGAGCTTCAGGTTTGAAGCTGTGCAAACTCTTAAGAATAAAATTACCGTGATTATGTGACTGAATTGAATTATATGTTAGTCTCTCTTAAAAAAATAAAAAATTATGACAAAAATCCATTACTATGTGTCACACGATAGAATTGGTCAAGTAAAAAAAGAATTTTTGATTAAAAGTATTAAAGTTGATGTGATCAAATCACACTTAAATGGGGAGATTTTTATAATATTAGGTGTAATAATTTAGTCCCATATCAGGTATTGGATAGATAGAATCCAATATATATAGTGAAAAAGGACCATATCACATGAGCTTAAGCTTTTGAGATGGTTTGGTGTTTGGTTTACTATATTATTCTGATTTGACACTCTTTCAACTCCTCTAACAGGTGCATACCAACTTTCTTCAATGTAGTTTTCCTAAGTATTGGGTTGGCACAGACCAACTTGAATTCTCTTCGAGAACATTTCTAGATGGAGATGCCTTAACCGATATCTGTGGCCAAATTGCAAACTTGACTCCATCCTTACGATTTTGTAGGTGCCTTGTATCATGACTTCTTTTATCTAATACGAAGCTCGCATTAGATTTTATTTGGATCTAAACCTTTTGCTTGGCATGAGGCTGAATCCTTTGCCTCATCTAGATTGAGGTCCCTGGTGCATTATATCAAGCTCTTATGCCTTGATATGAGATCTTTGTGCCTTGCATTAGGCCAAAATCTTATACATCTTGTCTGATATGAGGTCTTAGTGCTTACCATTAGGTCGAGGTCTTATATACCTCATCTGATTTGAGGTCTTAGTGCCTAGTATTGGGCTGAGATCTTATATGCCTCATCTGATTCAAGATCTTTGTGATTAGCATAAATTTTATTACAAATAGGGGAGACATGGTTTTAAAGATAGAACCTTCTAAGGTTATTGATGTGCAATATCCTTGGAAGTACTTGGATATTTGCGTGTTCGAACTTGAAGGCTCTTGGTCTCACAACTTGGGAGACTCTGACTGGGCCAACCTAATTTGGAGAGGGTTACCACAAGATTTAGTCAACGAGCTTGGATCAATGGAGTACCCAATTGCCTATTTGTAATTCTCAACTACAGACTAGGGCATTATAGTAGCATGCCACCTGCTGTTGATACTCAATAATCCTAGTGTGTGCCCCCTCTCAGACCTCTAACACCAAGTCCTTCTTAGCCTGGTTATTTTTCTCATTCAGTAAGGGATCATAACTTTAAACTCATGTAGAAGTGAGTCTAATTTCTACAGGGATGACTACCTTAACCCCAAGGCTAGCATATAGGGTGACTTCTCAGTTGTTATTTGAGGAGTGATCTAATAAGACTACAAAACATGTGGCAACTCTTTGACCTAAGTGCCCTTTGTCCTTTCAAGATGCTTTTTTATTCTTGAGAGCAAAATGCAATTCATTACCTCAGCCAAGTCGTTGGCTTGGGGATGTGCTATTGAGGTAAACCTTCGCTCAATGTAGAGGTTAGTGCAATACTCCTTTAACTTTGAGCTATTGAATTGCTTCCCATTATTTGTGACTAGCACTCATAGAAGTTCGATCCTACAGATAATGTTCTATCAGAGAAACTCTTGGATCTTCTTCTCAGTGATTATGCAAGTGGTTTGGCTTCCACCTACTTGGTAAAGTAGTCAATAGTGACTAGCAAGAATTTTGTTTGTCCTAAGGCTATTGGAAAAAGACCTAGGATGTCCATTCCCATTGGTCAAAAGGCTATGCCGCTTGAGTCTGTTGAAGCTGAATTGTGAGACTATGGTAAGCCAAGGTGTTTCTTGTTTGAGGTGATTTTTGTCACAATCAAATTTGATTGAAATATGATTAAAATTGAGACTTATATGTCATTAAATTATGGCTCAAATGTGCATCTTAGTCAAACTTAAATCACCTTTGAGTTTAACCAAAAATTTAGTTCAATTTGGATTAGAAATCTTAAAAAATTTAGGCTCAAACCAAAGTGGGCTTAGCAGGTTGGATACTTGGATCCAAAATTAGGCCCAAAATTCACGTAAAATTTATACCAAAATGATAAAATGTAAGAATTTTACAAATAAGCTCTAGATTGAATAAATCTTTATAAATGAATTCTTAACCAGATTTTTCTTACAAATAGGTTCTTAAAATAAGAATTTTACAAAAAAATCTAATATAATTCTAAAATTATTAATCAGCCCCGCAAAATTTAGAGTTTGAAAATAAACCTCTCAAAAGATCACTAATTATAATTTGATCCTATGAAATACAAGATTTACAAATAAACCCCTCCAATTTCTAAATAAACCCCTATAATTTTAATTTTTCGCAAATAAATCCCTCAAAAAATTTTATTTATGGATACGTCCAAAATTTGTTTGAAAAGAACTTTAAAAGGTTTAAAATTTTATAAATAAGTATTTTTTATAAAAATATCCCTAAAAATTATAAAATTACAATTTGCTAATTTTTTAAAAAATATTGCAAGTAGCTCCCTCTATAAATTCAATATCTAAGATGAATACAACTTTCAAATCATTATTATCTATAACAACAAACACTCATCTATTTCTTTTCATAAAGTTATCCAATTTCAAATCATCCATATCTATATCTATCTATACAAATATCCATTATTCGAAATTTGAAAACAAAGAGATTTAGCTTCAACCCAACTTCATCTCTTCAAACTCTACATAGATCTTGTTAATACCTAAAAAAAGAGAGGAGAATACAATGAGAAGAGATCAGAATAAGGAGACAAGTATCTCAACAAGCTAAAAGGCAATCTTGGAGAGGTTAGTATAGTTAGCTTTTTTTTTTTCTCCTCCCTATTTTTCTCTTTGGTTGCTTTGCTCTTGAAGGGGACCCGAGTATCTCCTTCATTGAAGGCTACATGATCCCAATTGATACCTACGCCACCTCCTCACCAGAATCTGAGCCTCACTTTGACCCTAGCCCCTGCCTGCTTTCCCCCCTTGTTAGAGCCCTATCCTCACCGGAAGCCAGGATGTTGTTGCACTTGTGCCCTAGCCTGTGAATCCCATGCCCTAGCCTTGCAAATCTGGCACCCACCTGTCCCTGCTCTAGTGCATCGATGAGCTTTGCATTGCCTCTAGCCATCTTGCCACCAAGCATGGGCCTTGATCTCTTTGTTGCCCTATTGTCCTCCACTCTGAGTCACTGGCCTTCATTCTTGGCCACTCGAAGATCTCCATCATCAAGTCCTTCGTTGCTTGAGCCTCTCAGGTTACTCCCCACAACAACTACTATCATAAGATTTTGGCCAGATCTAGCCATATCCCATCAGATCTAGCTAGGAAGATCACCAAGCTACCATGGCCAGATAGCATTTCAAAAAAGAAGAGAAAAGCTTAGTTTTGAGGAGAAAGGAGAAGAAAAGAAAAGGAAAAAAAATATAAAAAAGAAGTTGTAGCAAAAAAATAAAAAAGAAAAATTTGGCCTAAAAAAAGGGAGAGAAGTTGATATGCTAAAAGAAATAAAAAAAAATAAAAAAAAGGCAAAAGGAAGGCATCAGAGGTGCATTGGAGGAGAGGATTCAAAGGAAGGAGGAATTGGTTCACTTCATGCTCGCGGCCACTCTTAGCCTCGCTTGTCTCCACTGCATCCATGCCAACTGTCATTTTCATGTTCACGGCCACTCGTAGCTCCCATGTGCAATGACGGACCTCTACCATTGACCTAGGGGCAGGCTCGCCCAAAAGTCAATTTTGGTCTAGGACTAGTCTATGGGCTCTCTCAAAATCAATTTCAAACTTAGGCCAGTTTGTGAGCTCGCCGAATATCTATTTGAAGTAAGGCTAGCATGCAGGCTTGCCAAACATCTATTGAGACTAATGTTAGCTTGCGAACTTACCGAACGTCTATTCAGACTAAGGCTAGTTATAGGCTTGCCAAATATCTATTCAAACTAAGACTACCTTGTGAGCTTGCTGAATGTCTATTCAGACTAAAATTAGCCTACAGACTTGCCAAATGTCTATTCAGATTAAGGCCAGCTTGTAAGCTGCTGAATATCTATTCGAACAAAGGCTAGCTCATGGGCTTGCTGAATATTTATTTGAACTAAGGCTAGCTCGCAAGCTCACCTAATGCCTATTTAGACTAAGGCTAACCTGTGGTCTCGTCGAATGTCAATTCTAACTAACATTAGCTTATGAGCTCAATGAACATCTATTCGGACTAAGGGCAGCTTGTGAGCTGGCTGAACATCTATTTAGAGTAAGGCTAGTTTGTGAGCTCGCCAAACATCTATTCGGACTAAGGTAGGCTAGCTTGTGAGCTCACCGAAGATCTATTCAGATTAAGGCCAACCTACAGGCTTGTTAAATATCTATTTGGACTAAGGCTAGCCCATTGCTTGTTGAATGTCTATTCGGACTATGGTCAGCTTGTGAGCTAGTTAAATGTCTATTTAGACTAAGGTTAGTTTATGGGCTCACTGAACTTTTATTTGAACTAAGGACAACTTGTAAGCTCATTGAACATCTATTCGGACCAAGGCCACCCTACGGGCTCACCCAAATTCATCATAACAATCCAAGGACTCTCAGGCTAAATGGTTTCATTAAATTGATTAAATTAAAGTTATTTATTCATATTGAATAAATAAAATCATATTGACTTAAATGAATTACTAAATGGACTTAAGTTAATCAAATACATGGATTAAAACTCATATTGAACTAGACTCAAATCCAAATTTAGTTAATCCAAACCAAATCAATTCAGGCCTAACCCCAATCATGTCCAAATCGAGTCAGTTCGAGATTAAATTAAATTTGAACTAAACCCTAATCGAGTCAAACTAGATTCAAATCAAATCCTAGTTGGGTTAAATCAAGTTCTAACTAAATACTAATTGGGTTAAAGCAAATTCAAATTAAACCCTAGTTGGGTTGAACTAGCTGGAATCAAACCCTAATTGGGTTACATCAAGATCAAAATCAAACACTAATTGAGTTGAATTAAGTCCAAACCAAACCCTAATTGGATTAAATCAAGTTTAAACTGAACCCTAATTAGGTAAATCAAACTCAACTTCAATTCAAATCCAAAGTCAAATCATACCTGAACCAAACTAGGTTGAACCAGAACCAAAACCAAGTTGAGCCTGAACTAAAACCAAGTTGAACCTAAATTGCCTTAAACAGCCTAGGTCCGCTAAGGTTCAAACCCAAATTCATTAAGAGTCCAACATGGGTCAAACCCAAACCCATTAATGGGTTGATTAAAGATCCATTAAGAGCCCATTAAGGCTCAAATCCAAAATCCATTAAAGATTCATAAAGAACCCATTAAGGGTCGGATCCAAGATCCATTAAGAATCCATTAAGAGCCCATTAAGGGTCAGATTCAAAATCCATAAAGATCCATTATGAACCCATTAAGAGTAAAATCCAAAATCCATTAATGATCTATTAAATTTTCATCAAGGGTCAGATCCAAAATCTATTAAAGACCAAATAATAGCCTATCAAGGTTTGGATCTAATCTAATAAGAACCCAATGAGGGCCCAACACAAGGTCGAACCTAACCTGAATTGAATCAAATTAGACTCAGATTAAAATTGAGTTTTGAATATTGAACTAAATCAAATTAGACCTAGATCAAAATCAATATTACTTCTACTAGAGTTAATGATCAGTATTTGACAAATGTTCTTCTGAAAATCAATGCCAATTTTGGTGAATTGAATTTATTATTGTGAATTGAATATTCATCATCAAAGCCAACATTGATTTTGGGAATGGATATTTCACATGGTTCCCCTAATTATGCTATAAATATCAGTGTGAACCCCAATCACTAAAAATTCTAGGAAGAAAAAATTAGAACATATCATTATCCCTTAGGAAGGGGTTAGTGAATTGCAATTCAACCAAATTCTAAACATTGAATTGAATCAAATCAGATTTGAACCAAAGTCAAGTCTAAACTTTAAACCATGCAAATCAAATTTAGGCGGGCTTGAACTCACTTAGTTAGTCAGCCACAATTGCTTGTTCAATTAAAGTCAATCAATAACATGCTTGAGATAGTCGGCCATAGTTGAAAACTAAGCCAACCCAAAAGCATTGACAATGCTCCAAATTTAATCGACAATACACCTAAGAGGCCATCAATTATCAAAATCAAACTAAACTAGGATAGATTTAAACTTGCTTAATTAGCCAACCATAATGCCTTGTTTAAATAAAGTTATTGCTTACGTCTCATTTGCTATAGAAATACTTCAAAACCAACAAAGTTATCACCTATGCCTTATTAGCTATGGAAATATTTCAAACCATGAAGTTATCACTAATGCCTTATTGGCTAATGAAAAATACTTCAAATCATGAAGTTATCACCACTCCTTATTGGCTAATAAAAATACTTTAAATCATCAAATTGAACTAAGTAAGCTTGCACTCGCTTAGTCAGTCAGTTACAACGCCTTGTTTAAATGAAGTTATCATTTATGCCTTATTAGCTATTGAAATACTTCAAACCATGAAGTTATCATCTATGCCTTATCAGCTATGGAAATATTTCAAATCATGAAGTTATTGCCTATGCCTTATTAGCTATGAAAATACTTCAACCATGAATTTATCACCTATGCCTTATTAGCTATGAAAATACTTCAAACTAAGAAGTTATCACCTATGCCTTATTAGCTATTGAAACACTTCAAACCAAGACATTATCACCTATGCCTTATGGCTATGGAAACACTTCAAACTAAGAAGTTATCGGGTATACCTTATCAACTATGGAAATACTTCAAACCAAGAAGTTATCGCCTATGACTTATTGGCTATAGAAACACTTCAAACCAAGAAGTTATTGCCTACACCTCATTGGCTATGAAAATACTTCAAACCACGAAACTATCGCCTATGCCTTGTTGGCTATGGAAACACTTCAAACTACCAAGTTATCACCCATGCCTTATTGACTATAGAAATACTTTTAAACTAAATAAAGTTATTGCCTATACCTCACTAGCTATGGAAATACTTCAAATAATGAATTTATCATTGACACTTTATTGGCTAATAAAAATATTTCAAGTTATGAAGTTATTGCCAAATCTCAAAGTTATAAAAAGCACTTCAGGCTAATCCTGACAAACTACCGGCAACACCATTTGATAAAGTTATCACTAAGTTCAAAGTTATTGGAAACACTTCAAACTCCTCTCATCACCTTTCATGTCTTGTTAAGCAGCACCATTAAACTAAATCATCAACTTCTACCAACAATCAAGTTAAGACCCATTTGAATCTAATTCTAGTCAGTCTAGCATGCAGAAGTGAGGCAGTAGTAAACATCAAGCTGTTCCCATTCCATTTCTTATTTCATATTCAAATTCATTAAAATGTAAAGTGAGGGTATGCCTTTACTTAAGCCATACAATCTCTTTTTTAAGTCAATCAAATTATGCTTTCTTCTTTCCTTTGTGTCTCTATTTTATTAGATAGGTCTCTCACTTTAGGAGGTTCTTGATGATTATTGGAGTAATTAACAACAGAAGCTTGCACTTATTGGAAGTCATGTTCCCATAATACTTGATTATGCACTTAAACCATCATACTTTTGATGTTATTTCGAGGTTACTCCTTGGGATCTTTGCTATCTTGGTGGTCAGTTGTGATCCCACATATATCTATCACTATTTGCATTTAGATATGAAGTCGGAGGCCTTGATGGGCCATATTGATCCAATAATACCCTTGACTAAGGAGTTTGTGGGCCAAGGCTCACCCCCCTCCATGACTTCCACATATCCTCTCATGGACTTCTCAGAGGGCATAATTAGCCTCCTCGAATCTCAAGTAGCAAAGTAGTGATCATGTGAGCGACCTCTTCTATAGGACTCCATTTACCAAGATGAAGTTCGGAGCTAGCCTTACAATCCTCCTAGCTTCAACTACTTCAGGAAGTTTCTCTTTTTCCAAATAAGTGATAATAGGGTCCATCCAACCTAGCTCTGAGTCTACTACATTTGCCTCAACATCTTCTGAATAACTAGGCCGTTGGAGATTCTCCACAAAAATCTACATCAGTTTTGAAGTTGAGGAAGTTGAGGAGAGTCGTGTGAGGGCATTTACCTTGGTGTTTCTATTCCAAGGTATGTGGCATTTCTCGACTTAGTCCATCCTTGCTAAGAGATTTCATACCTTGGTTAGGAACTCCACCATAGGAGTATCTTTTGCCTTGTACTTTTTGCTAACCTGTAGGCACACAAGTTGGTAGTCACTGAATACCTTGAGTTCTTTAGCTCCTACTACCAATATTATATGCAATTCAAGGAGAAAGGCTTTGTATTTTGCGGTATTATTCAAAGCCTTAAATTCTAGCCAAGCTGAGTACTCGGCCACTCTTTCCTCCTAGCTTTGGAGGATTGCTCCAATGCCTCACCTTGACTCGCAAGATGAGCTATCAACCCAAACCTCCCATTATTCAAATTCTGACCAGATGGATATAACATAGTTTCCACTATGAAGTATGCCAAGCCCTATGCTTTGATAGTCTTCTAAGCTTCAAACATCACTTTGAATTGGCTTAATTTAATTGACCACTTGAGCAGTCTCCCTGAGATTTTTAGTTTTTGTAGCATTTGCTGAAGTGGGAGATTGGTGAGTGCTATGACTGAATATGCTTGGAAGTATGGGTAGAACTTTCAAATTGCTAGCATCATGGCATATGCAAGCTTCTCTAGAAGAGGGTACTGAGTTCTCACTCTCATGAGCGCATATGGCTTATGTAGTAGATGGAATGCTGCTCCCACCTTGATTGTTTATCAGCACTAGACTCGTTGCTTGATTGAAGCCATAATATAGAGGAAAGGTACCTCATTTGGCTCAGGTTTCACTAGTAGAGGAGGCTCAGCCAAGTATTTCTTTAGGTCCTCGAAGGCTTGGCGCAATCCTTGGCCCATTCAAATCCTGAGCCTTGCTTGAGGGCTTTGAAAAAAGGGAGGTATGTTTTCTTCCGACCTTGATAAGAAGTAGTTGCGTGCTGTCAAATGACCTATGAGTCTCTGTATTTTTTTAATAGAACTCGGGGGCTTCATTTTCCTTACTACCTCGATCTTCTCCAAATTAGCCTCTATCCACCACTCTGAGACAAGATACCTAAGGAACTTTCCTAAACCTACATCGAATGCTTATTTCTTAGGATTCAGCTTTGTCTTGAACCTTTCAGTGCGCTGAATGTTTCTTCTAGATCTTTTAAATGTCCTTTGATATGGACACATTTCACTATCATGTCATTGACATAGGCTTCAACGTTCTTCCCAAGTTGAGCCTTGAGGATCTTGTTCACCATTCTTTGGTATGTCGCACCTGTATTTTTCAGCCTAAATGACATGGCAACATAGCAAAATGTACCTTGGTTCATGATGAAGGCTATTTTCTCCTTGTCCTTGGGGCGCATTTGTATTTTGTTATAACTCGAGAATGCATCTAAGAAACTTAGGAGTTGATGGCCAGAGGTAGAATCCACAAGTTGATATATCTTGGGTAAATGGTAGCTATCCTTTTGACAAGCTTAGTTCAAGTTGATGAAATAAATGCACATTCTCCACTTGCTTTTGGCCTTTTTCATCATCACCATGTTTGCCAACCACTCAGGGTATAAAACTTCTCTAATGAATCTTGCATTGAGCAATTTGCTTACCTCTTTGGCAATGGCTCTTTCACACTCAAGAGCGAAGTGCCTCTTCTTCTATTTGACTAGTTTGTGGTCTTTTGTCACTGTAAGTTTGTGCCAAGCAACCGATGGGTCTACGCCAGGTACATCATTTGGACGCCATGCAAAGACATCTTGACTCTTTTGTAGGAACTCTCTTAATTTTGTGTGAAAAGGCTCCACGAGGTTTGCACTGATCTTTAATATTCTTCTCAAGTCTTCACCGATGATGAGGTTGACAAGTTGCTCCATGGATTTGATGTGAACCTTCTTTAGTTCGAGGGAAGACTCATTGATTTTGGCCACTACCAAACCTTTGCCTTTTAGGTTAGTGTTGTTTTGCCAATAAGAGGCCTCTCACCTCTTAGCAAGACTGTGGTCAGCCCATGCTTCACCTGTGCCATGTTTAGTTGGAAACCTCATAACTAAGTAAAAGGTTAATATTACTGCTGGGAGCTGGTTAAGCACCAGGCATCCTAGTATCACATTGTATGTTGAACATATCCAAACTATGATAAACTTTGATTTTATCATGGTACTTTTGGGGCTTCCTCCAACTATAAGGAGTAGGTTGATCATGCCGATCGGAGTGACCATGTCTTCAGTGAATTGAATGAGTATCTCGACATACAACTCCAACTTTTGCTCTATTTTCATTTGGTCATAGGCCCTAGTGAATAAGATATTAGCCAAGCTTTCTGTGTTTACCATGATATGTTGTGTAGTATAGCCGTTTGTGACTACCGAGATCACCAGTGCATTATTATGGGATGTCAAAATCCCTTCTAAGTGCTTCATAGAGAAGATTATATCCCGATACCTAGGTTCATGATGTCACCTCTTCATCAGCTTTTCCTGAGCCTCTTGCCCCCTAGTGATGGTTTGGCATTTGCTGTTTGACTCCAGAGCTTCACTTTGGGTTGGTGGGCTTACCAAGATCATATTGTGGTTCCCTTTTATTGGGAGGTTATGCAGCTCCTGAGTGAGATTCCTTTGTGGGGAGTCCGAGGATGAGGCTCTCTTGCATGAGTCTCTTCTGCTCTCTCACCTTGGTGAACACTTCAAAGTTAATGAAATTATTGTCTACACCTTATTGTCTATGGAAACTCTTCAAAGTCAACAAAATTATTATTTATGTCTTATTAGTTATGAAAATACTTCAAAGTTAATAAAGTTATTGCCTACACCTTATTGGCTATGGAAGTACTTCAAATCCAATAAAGTTATTGCCCATAGATTATTAGCTATGGAAACACTTTAAAGTCAAAAAGTCATCGCCATGCCTCATTGACTATGGAAACTATCACTTATGTCTCACTGGTTATGAAAATACTTGAAACTCATGGAGTTACCTCCAATACCTTATTTGCTTATGGAAATACTCCAACTCAATGAAGTCATCTCCAATGCCTTATTGGCTAATGGAAATACTTTAAGTCAAAGAAGTTATCACCTACGGCTCATTGGATATGGAAATACTTCAAACTCATAGAGTTATCTTCAATGCCTTATTGGCTAATGGAAACACCCAAAGCCAATGAAGTCATCTCCAATGCCTTATTGGCTAATGAAAATACTTCAAGATTAATGAAGTTATCACCTACGCCTTATTGGCTATGGAAACACTCCAAACTCATAGAGTTATCTACTACACCTTATTGGTTAATGGAAACACTCAAAACCATGAAGTTATATCCAATGCCTTATTGGCTAATGAAATATTCCAATCCAACGGAGTTATCATCTAAACCTCATTGTCTATAGAAACACTTCAACCAATGGAGTTGTCATGGACACCATAGGGCTAATAGAAATAGTTCAATTAAAGGAAGTTATCATTAATGCCATAGGGCTAACATAAATTCAACCAATATAAGTAAAAGCTATTAAAAACACTCCAAATCCCTCTTATTTTCTTTTGGACAACTCCACAAAACCAAATCATCAACAACCGCCAAGAATCAAGTTAGGACTCATTCAAGTTAGAATCCATATGGTCCAACACACGAGAGTAAGGTAGCAGCACATATCAAAGCTTGTTTCCCATTTCTCTCTCTTTTTTTTATTTTATTTCCATGATCTTCTTATTATAAAGTAAGGGTATGCCCTTGCTTAAGCCATTTACCAGATCTTAAAATAAATTGAATGCTTTCTTCTATTTTTTGTGTCTTAATTTTATTAGCTAGGTTTCTCATTTTAGGAGATTCTAGATAATTGTTGGGGTAATTAATAATAGGAGCTTGCATATGCTAGAAGTCAATATTTGCACAACATCTAACAGCACACAAATTAAATACACTTTGACTTGAGTATCGAGGTGTCTCCTTGGGGTCTTCGACACTTGGGGGCGCTGAGATTGATCCGACAAATTCTGGTATGCCCTGTGGGACTTGACTTCTCCTCCAAGTGCAAAAACATAGCTAATATGATAAAGACACTACTAAAGTAGAATTACAACTAAAGATTAATCAATTATGTTCTCCTTTATAGAAGAAAGCATCACACGACATCAACGAGGAGCATCTCCATCCCAAGATGCACCATCATCTTAGGAATAGGATTGGTTGTGTGTTTACCTCAGTCGATAGATTCCACAAGGGCAATCAAAGTTTAAATCAAGTTTGGAACCATCTCTGAGATTGTCTAATTTAAGCAAGCACTTGCTACTATGCCAACTGAAGTTTTTGTCATGCAACATAGGCACACTTTGGCCTTCCATCAAGGGAGAAAAGGCCTAATGTCATCATTCCCATTCCTAATGAGCAGAGTCATTCTGATGAAGAGCCAGAAGCTGTGCCTAAACCAACAAGGACATTAATTTTCTAGAGGATAGGTGCCAAGCGAGTTTCAATCTTTGATCATCTTTCCTCACCTTCTGACAAGGGGCAACAAAAATAAGTCCAAACATATGCATGGATGAAGAAGAACCCATCCTAATTATCACAAGTAAAGAAAAGGCTGCTAGGATCTTTAACCAACTTAGCAAGCCTTCCCCTGAACAAAGTCAGTTATTTCCATTCTCACCTCCAACTCTTTCGGTCCATTAAGTAATTTAAAAAGGGATAAAAGCAAATCACAAAGGAAACAGTCTTACCTTAAGACTGTGAAAATGGGGCGAATAACTAAGCAAAATCATAAGAGTCACCGTAAAGCTATAACTTAGCATAAGGACTTAGAAAGGGAGACCACTCATATTGTCATAGTCATTTCTCACCATGACTCTAGGAGAGATTGTGAACCCGCACCCCCACTAGCCAAATGCCAAAATAAGATTGCGTGAATTAGGCTTACCGATGAAGAAATTTAGGAGGAGAGGGCCCTTGTGAATCAATCCTTACTGCCATGTCAAAAAGAAGGTATGAGACCCACTCCATAAGCAAGCTCTTGAATGAGGCAACCCGACATATGGGAGAAGTTAACCTCAACCCAAAACCTATATCTAACTCTTAAGACACGGACTGTCATGTCCTGACAGAAGTCTTGGTCATAATTGAGAGCTCTAATCAAGAAGTGATTATAGAAGTACTATAAGAACAACTAAGACAATAAAGGAAGGAGAAAAATTAAGCTCAAAAGAAAGTTATGGAGTTGATAAAAATGATGTTGCAAATGAGTCAAAAACTTAATAAGCTAGAATGATCTCAACAACTATCTTAAGTTGTAGAGATGGCAGAGGATGCACCTCCCATAGATGAAATCCACAAAATATTGGCCCTTAACAAGAACCTCCTCCATTAGCAAGGGATACTTAGTCGGCAATTTTGGGGATCCCTAATAATATGAAACTGCTAGTATATATACAATAGTAGGTGCAATAAATGATAGCTGCATAATTGAGATAAGAAAGTAAGATGAGTATGGTAAATAATGTTGACAAACCATACCCTAGTCATTATGACCGAGTGCCATATCCTAGAGGCTATGCAATGCCTAGTTCCAAATAGTTTAATAGTGCCATGTGGAGATTTAAGCAATAACCCCTCATTGTCACTCCTCCAATTTTCAGCAAGCTTAACAAGAGTAGCATTCAAGTGGTATGTCAGTTTAGCATTAGAATATCTACAAACTTGGGCACAAATGAAGGAGGCTTTCTGAGTCAAATTTGGAGGGATTAGTGATAAGGTGATCATTGCAGACCTCATCTCAACACTGAAGCATAATAATGAATCAGTCTTGGACTATATTACATAGTGGAGAAATCTTAGTATTAAGTGTAAATAATTCACGAGCCAGTTTGAGGCTACAAACCTAGTCCTCGGCAATATAAGAAAAGAATGGATAGCATCCTACTTAAGAGCTTCTTTCATTCACACCTTCCAAGACCCCATTATGAAAGTCAAGAAGTTAGAAAGGATTGGCCCACTAGCTTTACCTAGTTCACAAAATTTCAAACAAGAAAAAGACAAGGCAAAGCACGGAGAACCTTCCAAAAATGTAAAGGCAACATTCACAACAACTAAATAGAAGAAGCCTCCGAATCCCACTGTGAACAAAGATAATTCTCAAAAAGTACCAAGTCTTAGAAGAGATGGAGAAGTGAAACCATCCAATGATCTCCAACGAAAAATCTTTTCCAAAAGGAAATGGTAGGAAAAATCTTCCAGGATGCTTTAAAATTGGTCCCTCAATTGTCAAAATGCAGAAGGCCGAATGAAACCAACAAAAATGACCACCCAAATTAGTATTCTTACCATAGAATTTTGGGTCATATCATTGAAGACTACTTTATATTCAAAGATCATATTGAAAAGCAGTACCAAGAGGGCAAGCTGATTCTCTTGAAGTTAGTTTTACTTGAAACACGTGCTGAGCATATCAATCACATCACAGTGTTTGAAACACATGAGCTTCTTGTTGGACTCCTCTTTAGAGAAGAAGCATAGCATGCCCCCGAACAAGAGCACTTATGGAACATCTATATTTTAAAAATGTTGAAGAAGATGGTGAAGAAGATGACTAAAAATCCTAAAGAATCCTAGAATGGTGATAAGAAAAACTTCATTAGAACAAGCTTTCCCACTTGCTCAAAGCATCAAAAAGAAAACAGATAGTAATAGAAAGAAGAAGTTAGTTCAACTGGATGAATACAACATCAAAAAATTAGCCATCCAAGAATATATCAATGTTTTGGAGGAATATGTCTAAGGAGAAAGAAGTCAAGTAACTCTCAAGAAGTTCCTCCCTAATTAACTCAGAGCATTGCTTCAAGGCCTTGATCTAGTAGCAACATGTGCTACCACTTTTATTGTTAGACGTCTACAATCAAGACAACCATTGAAGTCATCCCATCATTCTAGTGATGATGAAATTTAGAATGCAAGGTAGAAAGAAGCAAATAATTTTCTGAGGGATGTCATTGATGAAATGAAAGATCCCACGGACTTCCCCAAGGGCTACTCCAAAGATGACTATCTTAGATAGCGGTTTACCAGTGAATGTGATTATGGTATACTCAAATTATACCTAGATACTATAAAAGAACTAGCTATAACTAACATGAAGTTTGTCAAGAGACAAATACAACTATTGAACAAATGTATGCATTCTATGGTTGTCCACAGGGAAAGCATGTCAAATACGACTACCATGCTCAGTGAGGAAATGAGAGAGTGGAGGAGGTGCTTGCAAAAAGGGCAAAACCATATAAAAGACCCTATAGGAGTGGTGGGAAATTACTTATCAACTCTCCTTACGATCAAAATGATCACTCTTGCCACCTACTCCAGAGACGAGTTAAGAAAGCTAGATATTTTCAAAAATAATTATCTAAGTTTAGTGCCTCTTATTGCATGGTGACTCACACATCTAAGTCAAAATATTGATGAGTAGCTATCCCAGCCTCTATCAGGCAATTCAACAACAAATGCTCAACCAATTAGGTTTGGTGATATTCCAGTTCTATAACCTATGGAAGGATGCACTCTATTGACTTTAGAGAAATTATACATACAAAGTACGAATAATGAATATGACTCTATGTTTGAGTCAAAATAACTTCATGACCACTTCAATAGGCCTTATATTAGCAAGCTCAAAAGAAAGAAGTAGGCATTCCTACAGAGGATTAAACATGCTAATGCTAGGGCTTACTCAACTCTTGCATCGAGCCAACCAAAACATCCATGAAGGAAATGCCCTAAGTATAAAATCCCGAGGAAAGTCATGATAGCTAACAAAATAAAAGGGTTACTCTAAAGAGTCTTCAAAGATCTCTCTACAAGGAAGGATTCCTCCAAAGAGCTTTCAAAGATCTCTCTACAAGGAAGGATTCCTCCAAAGAGTCTTTGAAGATCTCTTTACAAGAAAGCCCTATGTGCCTAATTCTGACATTAAGAGGGATGATTATTAGCCAGCCACATCCTCTGAGGACATCCAAAGAACTATCAATAGGGGACAAAGTTTTACTATCTCCTATCACATAATTAGCCTTGGTAGTGATTTTGAAGATGAGCCTTATTGGTCTCATTACACCAAATTTTACTAAGTACAACTTCAAGGTGGAAAGGTGCTGCACTTGAGGTAAGCTCCAATACTTAGGGACAATAATATGTCTAAGGACAACAGAAAGGAAATTTAGATAAATGAGGGCATCAAGCCTCTGTAAGTTGAACTTGCACTTAAGAAGGTGAAATATAACATAGTAGCCCACCTTAAGAAGATCCCTACTATGCTAAGTGTATTTGATGCCCTAATGTTGTTATAAGATCTCAGGGATATACTGGTACACATCTTGTAAAAATTAGCCAATTACTAAACATACTTTATGAAGAGAAGATGAAAGAGTCTTTGTATATACATCAAACTCCTACAATTATATTCACAAATGATGACCTATTGTCAGGAATGACAAATCATAATAGGCCATTTATGTCATGGAGAATAATGATGGGATCAGGATTAATCGCATCTTGATTGACCTAGGTTCATTAGTCAAATTAATGACTCACCAAACTCTAAGAGCTCTAACTCTAGATATGTGCCACCTGTCATCTGAGTTATAACCATCCAAGAGTTTAATCAAAATAGTCAAACAACACTGGGGGCTATAATCATGCCTTTGAAAGTGGGCAAGTTAATGGCAGATGCTAAGTTCTATGTGATCAATACCAATGTACCTTACAAAGCACTGCTAGGGAGGCCATGGCTACATAAAAATAAAGTAGTGCTATCAACCCTACATCAATGCCTCAAATACTTTAAGGAATGTGAAGAACACCAAATTGATGGAGATGTACATCTTTTTGATGTTCATGAGATGCATTATGATGATGCAAAATACTATCAGAGATCTCATACTGATAGAGGGTTGCTTCTATCAGTCAAGTAAAACAAAAGATCGCTAGTCTGATTTTCACTCCTCCTCATCTAGGAAGTGACACTAACCCAGACTCTTCAGATAATAAAACCCTATGAATTTGCTTAGCTAGTTACACTCCTAATGCAAATGACAATAGGTGTTGAACTGAAACTACTCTCATTGTTACTAATGTTCCAGAAGGCTTATTTAAGACGTTAGATGAGCTGAGCATCAATGTCATGGAAGAATTAATGACCTTTTATATTCCTCCATGATGTAAAGAAGAAAAGAGAATACTATTTTATAAGACAATTCTTGTATCCCAATTATACATAAAATTCTAAAAACTGAGGATCTAGAGAATAATGGTGATTGTCAGCTAGTGGTTATACCTAAATACTTTTCTAGCTAGTTTCATCAAATAATCAAGAAGTCCGATTGTGGATGTCCACACACAAAAAAGAGAGCCATTTCTTCAATAATCGATGGGATACACCTTAAGGGCATGCTTACATTCCTACAAAACCAAATAAGAAAATCAAAGGATTGGGCTATATCAATCCAAACATCCATACATGCCTCATAGCCACCATTAGACCTCTGTCTAATATTTAGGATAACCAAATAATATTAGCACCCTCTAACACATGCACTGAGGTAGCCACAACTCTTTAGACATTGCAAGAAGATGATGACCCTAGCAAAATTACATCAAGACCAAATCTCACTCCACATGATGAACAACCTAGCAAAGAGATGATCCTTAAACTAAAAGAAGCTCCACCATAACTCGAGGATGGGGGACAAGCCATAGTTAATGAATTGGTGAAAATCAACCTAGGCTCAAAAGAAGACCTCGAGATAACCTTTATTAGCACATAACTTTCAAAGGAAGGCCAAGCCTAACTCAAAGCAATGCTCCAAGAGTATATTGACTACTTTGCTTGGAACTACAAGGAGATGCTTGGACTAAATCTCAAAGTTGTAGTCCACAAATTGGCTATCAATCCTAAACTTTCACCTATTAAACAAGCACTTAGGAAGATAAAACTCATCTTAGAACAAAAGGCAATAGATGAAATAAAAAAAATAATCGAAGTAGGCTTCATCAGGGAAGAGAAATATCTAGATTAGGTAACAAGTATTGTACCAATTAAGAAGAAAAATGGCCAAATCCGTATTTGTGTGTACTACATGGACTTGAATAAGTCATGTCCAAAGGATAATTTTTCATTACCAATTATGGAAATCATGATTGACAACATGGACAATTTTGAACTATTCTCCTTTTTAGGTGATTTATTGGGGTACAACCAAATCAAAATGGATCCTAATGATTAAAAAATATACAGCCTTTTGAACTCCCATTTGCATTTATTACTATAGGGTGATGCCCTACGGGCTTAAGAATGTAGGTGCCACTTATCAAAGGACCATGACCCAAATATTTGATGACCTCTTATACCAATTAGTGGAATGTTATGTGGATGACTTAGCAGTCAATACTAAATCCAAAGACAAGAACATTCAGGACCTAAGAGTGATTTTTGACCATCTTAGAAAATATAACCTAAAGATGAACCCCATGAAATATGCCATTAGGGTATCATTTGGAAAATTTCTTGACTTCATCGTCAGACACCAAGGGATTGGAATTGATTCATCTAAGATCAAAGAAATTTTGTACATGCCACCTCCCTCTAGCTTGAAGCAATTGAGGTCACTCCAAGGTCGAGTCGCATAAGGAGATTCATTTCAAACCTCTCAGGAAAATACAAATCCTTTTCCAAGTTGATGAAAAAGAATGCTCCATTCATTTGTGATTGAGACTACCAATAAGCCTTTGATGAGATTAAGCAATATCTATTAAGGCCACTAGTCTTGGCAACACTCGTGCTTGCTTGAACCTTGATCCTTTATATAGCCACAATGGAAGGGGGGCTCTCCTTGCCCAAAATAATAAAGATGAAAAGGAAAACACACTCTATTATTTGAGTAGAATGCTAGTGGGGACAAAAAGCAACTACTCTCTCATTGAAAAGTATTGTTTAGCACTTGTCAAGGCTAAGATATTATTTGTTCTCTCATCAAGTTACTTTAATATCAGGAATTGATCCCATAGAATACTTGATGACCAAACTTGTACTCAATAGGAGGCTGGCTAAATAAGCCTTAATTCTCATGAAATATAAGTTCACTTCCCAAATGGTAGTTAAAGGACAAGCCCTCATTGATTTGCTTGTAGCTTATCTAGTGCCAGATGACTCTCCATTGAGTTGTGAATTCCCTGATGAAAAGGTCCTTTTTGTTGAGAAAGGGAAACCTTGGTGGAAGTTATACTTTGATGAGGCATCATCAATCAGACCAAGGATTAGGCCAAAGCTTCCACAAATTAAAGTATGCATTAGACTTGTATTTGTCACCCCAAATGGGGGCATCTTATGATACTCCTACTCCCTCTAACAACTATGCACAAACAATAAAACTGAATATGAGGCCCTAATTATAGGGCTAAAAATGGCCTACAATATGAGGATATCTCGCCTACATGTTTTTGGTAATTTGCAATTGGTCATCAGCCATATGGAAAGTGAATATAAAGTACACAAATATGAGCTACTAAAATACCATGAAAAGGCTTGAGGGCTCATGAGATAAATTCCACATGTTCAAATAACTAAAATTCCCCAATCCATCAACATAGAAGTTGATTCCTTAGCCAAGCTAGCCAAAGCATGGGCCAATCCTAACCAAGGTGAAATTCTGGTCACATTCCATAGCAGAAAAGTGATAAGTTCGCTTTTCAGCATCGAGCACAAGATGGCTGAATCTAAATTGATAGAAGAGACCATAGATTAGAGAATACCATTTATCAACTACTTTAAAAATGGAGAACTCTCATAATGTAAATCAGCTCGAATACAACTCAGAAAGAGAGCCTCATGATTTTTGCTTGTCAATAAAACTCTTTATAGAAGGTCCTTTGATCAATTATTTCTACATTGTCTCTCAAAAAAAAAGTAAAAGAGGTCATGTATGAGGTGAATTCTTGGGTTTGTGGGGCTCATCGTTCAGGCCCAAAAAGGATGATGAAGATTAAGCATATGGGCTATTATTGGCCTATGATGGTGAGAGATTGCATCCAATATGCAAGAAAATATCACCCATGCTAAATTCATGGTAACTTTATTCATCAACACCCAAATCTTTTACATCTAACTATATCCTCATGGCCATTCAAGGTATGAGAAATAGATATCATCAGCCCAATTGAGCCATCTTCCTTAAAAGGTTATCGCTTCATATTAGCAGAGACCAATTATTTCTCTCGATGGATACAGGCAATCCTATTGAAAGAAGTGAAAGCAGATACTATCATCTATTTCTTTGGAAAAAATATTCTATACTGATTTGGTATCCCTTGAAGGATTATTTCTGACAATGGGCCATCCTTCAAGTTTCAAGGTAGGACAATTTACATATTACCATAAGATAGATTGGAGATATTTATCCATCTATAATGTGAGAGTGAATGGCCTTGTTGAGGCATTCAACAAGACCCTCTCTAAGATATTGAAGAAAGTCGTTGCTAGAAACAAGAGAGATTGGCACCAAAAATTTTCAAAAGCATTGTGGCTTATTGCACCATGTATCAAGCTCCTACTCAATCAACAAAATAGGCATTGGTGTTTGCGACTGAGGTAGTCTTATCATTGGAGGTACAAATTCCCTCCCTAAGGATCACTTTACAAGAGAAAATTATAAAGGAAGATAACGTTTGTCTTCACCTAGATGAGTTACATTCCTTGGATGAAATGAGACTTGTAGCTCAACAAAACCTAGAGATGTATATTGCGCACAAATATCCAGGGCCTACAATAAGATGGCCTAGCTTAAATCCTTTCCAAAGGGAGAAATAGTTTTGGTTTTGAGGAGACCTATAATCCTAAATCAAAGCAAGAAGAGCAAATATGAGCCTAATAGGGAAGAACCTTATATTATTGAAAGAATATTCGAGGAGGTGTCCTACCAACTAATTGATGAAAAAGGGGAAAGGCTTATCCCACCAATCAACATCCGATTCCTCAAAAGGTATTATGCCTAAGCCTTTGGAGACAAAAATAATAATATAAAGTATTTATGTTTTTTCTATGATGGAACGCCCTACTTTTTCAAAAGAGAATACCTGGTCAAACATACACTTCATGTTTCTTGAGGCAAAACATGGACACAAGACCCCACCTAATTTGTGTGGCACTCGAGTCCACGATCCCATGATAAATTAAGTCCACTTCTTGCTACAAATCAATCTTATTTCTTATGGCAAATCAAGTCCACTTCTTGTGGTAAATCAAGCCCGCTTCTTATGGTAAATCAAGCCCACTCCTTATAGCAAATTAACTCCACTTCTTGTAGCAAATCAAGTCCACTTCTTGTGGTAAATCAAGTCCACTTCTTATGGCAAACTAAGTCTTGTGGAGAATTAAGTCTACTTCTTGTTGCAACCCAAGTTCACTTTTTGTGGTAAATCAAGTCCACTTCATGTGCAAATTAAGTCCACTTCTTGTAATAAATTAAGTCTACTTCTTGCGATAAATTAAATCCACTTCTCGTAACAAATTAAGTCCACTTCTCATGACAAATCATGTCCACTTCTTTTGGCAAATCAATTATACTTCTTGTGGCAAATCAAGCCCACTTCTTGTGGCAAATGAAGTTCACTTCTTGTGGCTACTCAAGTTCACTTATTGTGTCAAATCAAGTCCACTTCTTATGGTAAATTAAGTCCACTTATTGTGGTGAATGAAGTTCACTTCTTGTGGCAACTCAAGTTCACTTCTTATGGCAAATCAAATCCACCTCTTGTGGCAAATTAAGTTCACTCCATGTGGCAAAGTAAGTCCACTCCTTTTGGCAAATGAAGTCCACTTCTTGTGGCAAATTAAGTCCACATCTTGTGGAAAATTAAGTCCACTCATTTTGACAAATTAAGTTCACTTCTTGTGGCAAATTAAGTTTTCTTCTTGTGGCAAATCAAGTCCACTTCTTTTGGCAAATTAAGTCGACTTCTTGTGGCAAATCAAGTCCACTTCTTTTGGCAAATTAAGTCGACTTCTTGTGGCAACTCAAGTCCACTTCTTGTGGTAAATTGAATCCACTTCTTGTGAAAAATTAAGTCCACACCTTGTGACACATTAAGTCCACTTCTCATGATAAATTAAGTCCATTTTTGTGGCAAATTAAGTCCACTTCTTGTGGAAACTCAAGTCCACTTCTTATGGCAAATAAAGTCCACTTCTTGTGGCAAATAAAGTCCATTTCTTGTGGCAAGTTAAGTCCACTCCTTGTGGTAAATTAAGTCCACTTTTTGTGGAAAATTATGTCCACTTCTTGTGACAAATTAAGTCCATTCATTGTAGCAAATTAATTCTATTTTTTATGTTAAATTAAGTCTGCTCCTTGTGATAAATTATGTTCACTCCTTGTAGCAAATTAAGTTTACCATCATGTGGCAAGTTAAGTCCACTATTATATAACAAGTCAAGTCCACTGTCAAGTAAAAAAAATCAAAACTCATTTTTTAGGGTTGGGATGTGAAAGAAAAAACAAATACAAAGTTGCAAAATCTGGTGCAAAGTAAAGAAATTCCATAAAAATAATATTCCTAAATAAGTTGGACAAAAACAAGCAAAAGTTCTAGATAAAGGGGATAATAATAATCCTAAGATACATAAAGCCTAGTGGCACCTTCCAATGTCCATAGCAACTCAAAAGCCACTTGTTCACATTTCTCCGTCATCATCTAAGTAATCAAGTGATATATCAGCAAAAGGGGTTTTGAATCAAAATTTCAAACTAAAAAAGGAAGATGGTGAACCATCACTTGATGATAGTAAAGGTGGATGGATACCCATGTATGCATGAAAGCAAATAAATTGCCTAAGAAGAGGGGAGGGGGGGAGGAGGGGGGGGGGGTGTTGAATTAGGTGTTGAAAGCCAATACCACTTGTTTCTAGTAAAATTCAAAATTGATTCAATCCACAATTAAATACGCATCAAATAAATAAGATACAATAAGGAAATAAGGATAGAGTGCATTGAAATTTAACGTGGTTTAGAGACCAGCCACTCTTACTCCATAGCTCTTGCCTCGGTCTTGAGGACTTTTAACTCTTCCACTAAGAGTGCCACTTCGTCGGTGAAGCACTCCCGTACAATTTCCTTGCTCCAACCAATAAGTATACACCAAACTGGAGTTAGTATCTCTCTACCACTCTGAACAACCTTGGAGTAGATTACAAGAATAAATTCATAAAAATTGGAACAACTTTATGTTCACACAAAGTTCTCTCAAGACTAAAGGAAAGGGCAATGAGAGCTAGCTTGAAATTAGAAGGTTTAGAGCTCAAGATTGGCTAGTGAGTTGAAGAAGGCTTTGATCTCTTTGCCTTTGAGCTAGATCCTATGCCAGCCTTAGCCCTCACCATCATGCTAGCCTTCGAGCTCACCTTTATGCCACCCTTTGGGCTTACCACTTTGCCAACCTTTAAGCTCATACTCAAGCCAACCCTTAAGCTCTCAACTAAATCAGCCTTCAGACTTGTATTCAAGCCAGCCTTCCAGCTTGCACTCAAGCTAACACACGAACTAGCAACTAAGCTAGCCTTTGGGCTTGCATTCAAGCTAGTCTTAGGGCTCGCCACTTTGCTAACCTTAGGGCTCACACTCAAGTCAGCCTTCAAGTTCGCATTCAAGCTAGCCTTAGGGATCTAGCCAATCCTTAGGCTTGTTCATCTAAGTCAGCCCTTAGCTCACTCATCTAAGCTAGCCCGCAGACTCGCCCAAAGTTATTATGACAGTCCAAGAACTCTTGAATCAAAGTGAGTAGCATGAATCAATAAAACTAAAGGGCCTCAATCAAATTAAACTCAGCTAGAACAAATGAGCAAAACATAATTGACTCAAATAAACCACCAAATGGACCTAAATTGATCAAATAGATAGATGAAAACTCAAATTGAACTGGACCCAAAATCCAAACCAAATTAGCTCAGATCTAACCCTAATTGGGTTCAAATTGGGTCAATTCAAAATCAAGTTAAGTTCAAATCAAACCCTATTTGGGTCAAACTAAGCTTGAATCAAACTCTAATCGGGTTAAATCAAGTTCAAATTGAAAGCTAATTAGGTCAAATCAAACTCAAAGTCAAACTAAAACCAAGCTGAACCTAAATCGACTTGAACTTGATCAAAGCCAATGAAGATGTAAACCCAAACCCAAGGAGGGTCCAACATGGGTCGAGCCTAAATCCATCAATGGGTTGAGATAGGCTCTAATAAGAACACGTTCAGGGTTGGATCCAAGAAGGATCCATCAAGAACCCATCAAGAACCCATTAAAGATCCAATAAGAATTCGCGAAGGGTTTAGATCCAAGATCTATTAAGGATCTATTAACAAACTGATAAGGGTCCAACACAAGGTTGAACTTGACTTGAATCAAATGAAATCATAATCGAGTCAAAATCGAGTTTTGAATATTAAACTGAATCAAATCTAATTTGGATTAAAATCAATATTGCCCCAACTAGAGTCAATGATCAATATTTGATAAATGTTCTTCTGAAAATCAATGCTAAGCTTGATGGATTGAATTTATTATTGCAAGTTGAACATTCACCGTGGATACCTTTGGTTTTGAAAATCCCAATAGTTATTTTAGAAATAGATGTTTCATATGATTTCCCTAGTCAATATGATGTTCCCTTTATAATTATGGTAGTCAATTTATGGTAGTAGCCTTTGATTTCACGTTATAGAGCATCAGTGTGAACCTAATCACCAAGGTTGAGATGAGTGATTCACTATTCAAGCTGGCAAAAAAGAATGATATGGGCATAGGTTTAGAGTCATCAATGATGCCTTAAGTCTTAGATGATTAGCACAAGCTACAGTCCCTTGATCATTCCTTCAAATCAAATCAATTTAAGCCAGGCTCAAACTCACTTAGTCAATTAGCCAAGATGACTTGTTCTAACACATCAAAGTCAACAAAGTTATTGTCTACACCTTATTGGCTATGAAAATATTTCAAAATTGATGAAGTTGTTGTTTGCACCTTATTGGCTATGAAAATACTTCAAAGTTAATGAAGTTATTGTCTACACCCTATTGGCTATGGAAACACTTTAAACCCAATGAAATTATTGCTTACTCCCTATTAGCTATTGAAATACTTCTTATTAAACTCAATGAAGTAATTGCCTGTGCCTTATTGGATATGTAAACTATCGCCTACGCCTCATTGGCTATGAAAATACTTCAAACTCATGGAGTCATCTCCAATGCCTTATTGGCTAATAGATACTCTCCAATCCAATGAAGTCATCTCTAATACCTTATTGGCAAACAAAAATACTTCGAAGTTAAAGACATTATCAACTATGCCTCATTGGGTATGGAAATATTTCAAACTCATGGAGTTATCTCCAATGCCTTATTGGCTAACAGAAACACTCCAACCCTATGAAGTCATCTCCAATGCCTTATTAGCTAATGAAAACACTTCGAAGTCAAAAAAGTTAGCACTTACATCTCATTAGTTATGAAAATACTTCAAACTTATAGAGTTATCATGTATGCCTTATTGGCTAACAAAAATACTCTAAATCATAAAGTTATCTCCATTGCCTTATTGGCTAACAGAAATATGCTAAGCTAACAAAGTTATTTCCTATGTCTCATTAGCTATGGAAGCACTTCAACCAACAAAGTTATTACCAATGCCATAGGGCTAATGGAAATACTTCAACTAAAAGAAGATATCATCAACACCACAAGACTAATGAAAATACGTCAACTAATAGAAGTTAGTGCCAAAGCTCAAAGCTATTGGAAACATTTCAAATCCCTCTCATTTCCTTCCATGTCCTCTTGGATGACTCCACCAAATCAATCAACAACAACTGCCAAGGATCAAGTCAAGACCCATTCAAATCAGACTCTATATGGTCCAATGCACGGGAGTGGGGGAGCATCACATATTAGAGCTTCTTTCCCTTTTCTCTCTCTTTCTTTTATTTTATTTCCATGATTTTCTTTTTGTAAAGTGAGGGTATACCCTTTCTTAAGCCATGTACCAATTTCTTAAAATCAATCAAATTTTTTGTCTTTTCTTTTTTGTGTTTCTCTTTTATTAGCTAGGTTTCTCATTTTAGGAGATTCCAAACAACCATCAAGGTAATTGACAATAGGGTCTTGCCCCTGTTGGAAGTTAATGTTGTCACAATACCTAATAGTACAATCAAATTAAACACACTTTGATTTATACATCGAGGTCACTTTATAAGGTCTCCGCCACTTTAGGCCACCGAACAAGATCCCACATCCACTTTTCCATCTTCCTTCTCTTTTTATTTTCACTTTTTCATTTCTCTTTCTTTGTTTCTATGTTCATTTTCCACTGAGAACTCCTTTGTGAAGACAAGAGAAGCCAACCCTAATTTTTCATTGCTTGATCTTATTTGCTCCCTCTCTCTTTCACACCTAGTGCCTCTGTTTATAGCTATAAACCAAATCCTAGAAGAAATCCTAGCCATATTCTAACTCCAATTCAATGATTATTATTGAGTTTGAATTCTACCCTAGCTTGGAGTCCTAAATATAGTAGTGGCTAACCAAAATATCAAATTCTAATCCAAACATGTTCTTAGTCCAACTGAAAATCTAATACGAGTTTGAGACACCAAATCTCAATATTTTGCAACTTATCTAGGTATCTTGTCTTGCAGGTATATCTTGAAGGTAGGGTCATGTTGGCTAATTGGTGATGCCTCAGAGTTGCACATTGAGAATTCTTGGATTCCAAACGATCCTAATTTCCAAGTTGCCAAGATTCAATCAAGCTTGAATATTGTAAAAGTTGGTGATTTAATAGAGTCTCAAACCAATCTTGGAAAACTTCACTTATACTATCATACATGAATTATTTGATTCTGTCAGATCAATTTTGGTGGCTTGAAAGTGGCGGAGACCCTGGGAGTGACCTCAATTCATAGATCAAAGTTTATTTTAATTTCAAGTACACTATTAAGTGTTGTGAGAATATTGACGTTCAATAAGTGTAAGCCCTTGTTGTTAATTATCCCAATAATTGTCAAAAACCTTCTAAAGCAAGAAAACTATCTAATAAAATAGAGACACAAAAAGAAAATAAAAATGCATTTGATTGATTTTAAGAAATGATACATAACTTAAGCAAGAATATACACTTATTTCATAATGAATTTCAATATAGAATTACAAAAAATATTAAAAAAAGAAAGAGAAAAAAAGAGTGGGGAAGAAGATTTGATATGTGCTGTTGCCCCACTCCCCCGTGTTGGACCATATGATGTCAATTCAAATGGATATTGCACCTAATCCTCAATGAATGTTATTGATTTGTCTCCGTGGTATTGTTTGGTGGGACATGGGAAGAGAATGAGGGGTGAAGTGTTTTCAATAACCTGAGCCTAGGTGATAACTTAACTTAGTTTTAAAGTATTTTCATAGCTAATAAAGTGTAGCTAATAACTTTATTTAGTTTTGCAGTGTTTTCATAGCCCATGGGGCATAAATAATAACTTCATTTGCTTTGAAGTGTCTCTATAGGTAATGAGGTATAAGTAATAACTTCATTGATTTTGAAGTATTTTCATAACCAATAAGGTATAAACAATAATTTCATTTAGTTTTGGAGAGTTTTTATAGCCCATGAGGTGCAACTGATAACTTCATTTGGTTTAAAGTATTTTCATAACCTACTAATTTTGAAGTATTTCTATAGCTAATGGGACATAAGTAATAACTTTATTTATTTTGAAGCTTTTTCATAGCCCGTGGAGCATAAGCAATAACTTTATTCAATTTTGAAGTATTTTCATATCCCGTGGGGTATAAACAATACCTTCATTAATTTTGAAGTGTTTCTATAGCCAATGAGACATAAGCAATTACTTTATTTATTTTAAAGTGTTTCCATAGCCTGTGGGGTATAAATGATAACTTTATTGATTTTGAAGTATTTCTATAGCTGATGAGGCATAAACAATAACTTCATTTAGTTTTGAAGTGTTTCCATAGCCCGTAAGGTGTAAGTGATAACTTCACTAATTTTGAAGTATTTTTATAGCTAATGAGGCATAAGTGATAACTCTATTTAATTTTGAAGTGTTTCCATAGTTCATGGGGTGAAGCAATAACTTTATTAATTTTGAAATATTTTTATAGCCAATGAGACATAAGCAATAACTTTATTTAGTTTTAATGTGTTTATATAGCCCACGGGGTATAAGCAATAACTTCACTGATTTTGAAGTATTTCTATAGCTCATGAGGCTTAAACAATAACTTCATTTATTTTAAATAGTTCTATAGCCCGTGGGACATAAGCGATAACTTCATTGATTTTGAAGTATTTCTATAGCCATTGAGATGTAAGCAATAAATTCATTTGTTTTGAAGTGGAATTACTCACTGCTTATGAAACTGGGCATAGTTTTGGAGTGCTACCAAAGGCTTTTGTAGAACACCCAATAAAACTTAGCTTGACCTAGTTTAGTTCCACTCAAACTAGTTTTGGTTCTAGTTAGAATGGTAACATCACTCGCTATTCATAGCCTTGAATGTTCAGCACATCCAATGGGACCCAATTTAACAATATTTAGTTCCATTGGACTAATATGGTTCAGGTTCAAGTTTGGTTTGGAATCAATTCAATGTTCAACACTTATTTTTAATTCAAGTTTGAATTGATTCAATTCGATGTTTAAGACTTTATTGAATTGTGATTCACAAACTCCTTCCTGAATAATTGTGAAATATTCTGGTTTTCTATTCTCAAAACCTTTGGTGATTGGGTCCCTATTATTGCTTTATAGCATGGCCAAGGGAACCATGTGAAACATCCATTCCAAAATCATTGTGGCTATCAACAATGAATGTTCAGTTCACAATAATGAATTCAATTCATCATGCTTAACACATATTTTTAGAAAAAAAATTTGTCAAATACTGATCATCTACTCTGGTTGGAGTAGTGTTGATTTTTAATTTGAGTTCCACTTGATTCAATTCAATGTTTAGAATTCTATCTTGGCTCAAGTCTGATTTCATTTGATTCATATCGAGTTCAACCTTGTGTTGGACCTTTATCAAGTTTGGTTCTATATCTTGATGGACTTTGGTTCATATTAAAGTTGATTTAGTTCAACTTAGTTTTAGTTTAGGTTTGGCCTATTTTTGGTTTGACTTCAAGTTTGACCCTTTAATTTGAACTTAATTTAACCTAATTAGGGTTTTGATTTAAGCTTAGTTTGATCGAGATTGGATTGGATTTGAAAGGACCTTGGCTATTATGATAATCTTGGGTGAACTTGTGGGTTGGCCTTAAATGTGTGAACCTTAGGGTTGGCTTAGTTTGTGAGTTCAAAAGCTAGCTTAGAGGTGCAAGCTGGAGGGTTGATTGAGTGCGAGCCTGAAGGCTGGTTGGGTGTGAACTCAAAGGTTGAATTAGATGCGAGCCTAAAGGCTAGCTTAGATGTGAGCTTGAAGGCTTGCTAGGTACGAGCTCAAAGGTTGGTTTGGATGTGAGTCTGAAGGCTGACTAGATATGAACTTGAAGGTTGGCTTGGGTACGAGCTTTTAGGCTAGCTAAGTGTGAACCCAAAGGATAGCTTGGATGCAAGCCTGAAGGCTAACTTGGATGTGAACCTGAAGGTGGCTTGGTATAATCCCAAAGGCTGAGTGTGAGCTAAAATGATGGCTTGGGTGTGAGCCTGAAGGATTACTTGAGTATGAGACTGAAGGATGGCTTAAATGCGAACCCAAAAGTTAGTTGGATACAAGCTTAAAGGCTAGCGGGACTCGAGCCCAAAGGCTAGCTGAGTGCAAGTCCAAAGCCTGGCTTGGGTGCAACCCCGAAAGATGGCTTGGATATAAGCTTAAAGGTTGGCTTGGATACAAGACCGAAGGTTGATGAAGTTCTATTGTCATGCATAGGGCCATGGGCATCCACAGTATTAACAAAATTTATTAGTATGCAAAGTTGCAGATGGCCACAGTGATAATAGGGTTTTGTCAATGTACCAAAGATCACATATGACTACGGTGGTGATAGAAAAAAAAGAGACAAGGGAATTCCTACTACAAGTCTTCTTTTTATTTTTTTATTCCTAAACTTCTCTCTTCCTTCTTCCTTTCATGCCCTAACTAGCCCCTTCTTTCCTAATTGGTTCTTTATCGGAGCAAGGTCGTGCCTTACTCCCTTGAAATTAGGTTGGATCCGGCCTGACATGGCTCGAAAGAAGGTCGGCCCCCCTTTACCTTAGATCCTGGTTAGGAGGCGAAGGCAGTGTGAGCCAGGGATGATGGGATGGCATGCTGTTTAGTGTAAGCATAGAGGAAGCCAGAGTTGGTGGGTGTGGTGGTAGAGCAACTGCTCAGCACAGATCATGCAGGAGAAGTAGGCTATCTGGTGAACGGGAATGGTGCAAGGAGGGGAGGAGCATCTTTGACGTTGTTGGGTGGACTGGGGAAGTGCAAGCTGATGATGAGGGGGGCTCGGTGGTTGGGCTAGCAAGTGGTGCAGGTGAGGCACAAGTAAGGTGCTCTAAAGGTAGAGTTTTAGGTAGCAGTGTTGTGGGTGGTGGTGGGGGTGGTCCAAGCTAGTGGTGCTTGGCTAGCAAGGAGGTTGGCAGCAAGGAGATGGTCACCGGATGGGCGAAGCAGGGCCAAGACACAACTTCGGCAAAGTTTGGGAGATTATCAGAGAGGGGTTGGAGGGTCAATGACAGGTCGCCTTGTGATTGTGGGAGATCAAAATGGGGGACAAGATAGAGTAAAGGATTACCACTCTTTTCTTTTGTTTGCTTCTCATTTCCAAGTCTATGTCTCCAAGTCTCGATGACTTCTAATTTTGATCTCTCTCCTTTTTTGTCTTTATTTGCAGGTTTCTTGGTCAATTTATAAGTCCTCAGGAGAATAGAGATTAAATTCATGATTGGCTTATTTTTCAATATTGTGTTTGTGATGGATTATATTTTGCTCTCTTGTGAATGGCATGTAATCCATTATTTGAAATTTATTTTTTTGATGGTGAGATTTGAAATATGTACTATTTTTGGATGATGAATTTTCAGGGGATTATTTGTAAACTTTTTAGAAAATTTGGACCAAAATATAATTTCATAAATTTCAAAATTTTTTGCAAAAAATCTTATTTAAAAAATTTTAAAATTTTCAAGGTCCTTTTTTAATAAAATTTAGATTTATTTATAAATAAAAATTTTCTAGAGGTTTATTTACCAAAAGTAGAAATTTCAGGGGTCTATTTGTGAAAATAAAATTTCGTGGGGTTTATTCACAAACCCTAGATTTTGCAAAGGGATTGATTTGAAATTTCAAAACTTTCAAAGATTTATTATAAAATTTTCATTTTGGGGACTTATTCATAAAATTTATTTGGTCCAAGGACCTTTTTACAAAGATTTTGTATTTTTATTTTGGTTCAAATATTTGATGATTTTTTGGGCCTAATTTTGTTCTAAATATCGGTCCCAATCAGCTTGCATTGAATTAAGTCCGAATTTTCCATCCATTCAAGTCTAAATTGAACTCAATTTTTGATTGAATTTGATCATGATTTAGGCCCAATTGAACCAAATTTGGATCATAATTTGGTAGCATTCAACTCTATATTTTGACTGAATTTTAATTAAATTTGATTTTTGGTTAAAATTGACTCAAACAAATGCCCCATTCGCATTCTCTTTATCAGTTTTTTCAGCGAGGGGAGTGGTTATAAACAAATTCCTCAGGTGCTCACCATTTGTATCAACATCCCAAGAGTTGACCATATGAGTTTAATTTATCACACAGGTGGACTTAATTTACCATGATAAGTGGGCTTAATTTGTCAAATAATTCAACTTTTATGGGGGCGTGGACCTACTATCACACTATTGGGCGGGTTTTGTTTCTATGTTTTGTCTCGAGAAATATGGAGTGCATATTTGACTAGAAATTCTATTTTTGAGGAACTCAGACATTCTATCATGGATAAAACATAGATACTATTAGGTTTTTATTGTTGCTACCCCCAAAAGCTTTGACATAGGACCTTTTGAAAAATTGGGCTTTGATTGGTGGCATAGGCCTTTTTCCTATGCCATTGATTAGCAGAGAGGATCCCCCTTCAAATATCCTTTTGATGATATAAGGACCTTCCCAATTAGGCTTAAACTTGCCTTTCTTGTTTTGATTTGGGATTATGGGTCTTTTCAAGATCAAGACTATTTCTCCCTTATGGAAGGATTTTTGCTCAATATATTTTCAGATTTGTTGGGCTATTAGCCGCATCTCATCTAAGGAGTCTAGCTAGTTAAGCGAAAGATGAACATTATCTTCTTTCATGATTTCTTCTTATAAGACAATCCTTGGAGAGAGAATTTGTACCTCCAATTGTAGGACTACTTCTGTCCCAAACACTAATGCGTATGGTGTTGATTAGGTAGGGGTTCGATATGTGATGCAATAAGTCTATAGTGCTTTAGGAAGTTTTTGGTACTAGTCTCTCTTGTTTCTAATGATGACTTTCTTCAATACTTGGAAAGGGTTTTGTTGAATGGCTCAGCGATCTTGTTGGCTCTCACATTATAGATGGATGAATATCTCTAATCTATATTATGATAATGCACGATTTATCCTATCTTGAAGCTTCTGAAGGACGGTCTGTTATAAAAAATGATCCTTCAAGGGACATCGAATTGATATTAGATATTTTCTCGAAAGAAGTGAATAACAGTATCCACTTTTACTTTTTTCAATGAAATCGCTTTAGCCCATTGAGAGAAATAGTCAGTTGCTACTAGTATGAAGTGATAGCCTCTAGAAGAAGATGGTTCAATTAGGCCGATGATATTTGTACTTCATACCTCAAATGGCCATGAGGATACTATTGGATATAGAGGATTTGAGTGTTGATGAATAAAGTTACTATGGACTTAGCACAAATGACACCTCCTCGGGTATTCAATACAATCTCTCACCACCGTGGATCAATAGTAGCCCATACGCTTAATCTTTATTATCATATTTGGACTTGATTGATGAGCCCCATAAACCCCATAATGCACCTCATACATAACTTCTTTGACTTCTTTATCTAAGAGACAGCGTAGAAGTAGTTGATCAAAGAACATTTTATAAAGAGTATCATTGATATGCAGAAAGTGTACAAATCTCTTTCTAAGTTGTGCCCATGTGGATTTATCTTCTGAGAGTTCTCTACTTTTGAGGTAGTTGGTAAATGATATTCTCCACTCTGTGGCTTCTTCTATTAGCCTAAATTTATTCTTTTGTATTTGATGCTGAAGACTAAGCTTATCACTTACCTGTTGTGGATTGTGATTAGAATTTCTCCTTGATCAAGATCAACAAGTGCCTTGGCTAATTTGGCTAAGGAATCAACTTCCACATTAATGGATCACGGAACCTTAGTCATTTGAACATGTGAGAATTGTCTCATGAGTTCTTGAGCCTTTTTATAGTATTTCAAGAGCTTAGATTTATGGATTTTATATTCACCTTAGACTTGATCAATAACAAGTTACAAGTTACTAAAAATATGTAGGCATGGTATTTCTATATTGAGAGCCATTTCCAATCCTGCTATTAGGGCCTCATATTCAACTTTGTTGTTTATGCATGGTTTTGAGAGAGAATAGGAATATTGTAAAATGCCCCCATTCAGAGTGACATAAATAAGTTCAATGCCTGCTTTGATTTGCAGAAGCTTTGGTCTGATCCATAGTTTGATAGATGATACTCCATCAAAGTATAGCTTCCAGTAAGGTTTCCCTTCTTCAACCAAAAAGATCTCTTTGTCATAGAGTTCACAACTCAATGGAGAATCATTCGGTACTAGATGAGTTGCGAGAAAATCAGTGAAGTCTTACCCTTTGACCCCTTTTGGGGAGTGAACTTGATATCATATTCCATGCATATTAAAGCCCGCTTTGCTAGTCTTCCTATTAGTATAGGTCTAGTCATCAAGTATTTATGGATTTATCTTTGATATTAAAATGATTTGATGAGAAATAAAATAATGCCTCAGCTTCTTGATCATGGATATAAGCACCAAATAATGCTTTTTGATGGGAGAGTAGTTGCTTTCTACCCCTACTAGCATTATACTCATATAGTAGAGTGCATTTTCTTTGCCCTCTCCATTATTCTGGGCAAGAAGTACCTCCAGGGATCCTTCCATTATGGCTATGTAAAGGATAAGGGGTTTATCATGTAGAGGTGTTAACAGGACTGGTGGCTTTAGGAGATACTACTTGATCTCTTCAAAGGCTTATTGGCAATCTTGATTCCAAATGGATGGAGTGTCTTTTTTCATCAAATTGGAAAAAGACTTATATTTTTCAGAGAGGTTTGAGATGAATCTCCTTATGTAGGAATGACCTCAATTGTTCTAAGTTGTTGGGTGGTGGCATATCCAAGATAGCTTTAATCTTTGATGGCTTGATTTCAATCCCTCAATATTTGACAACAAAGTCAAAGAACTTTCCCAATGATACCCCAAAAGCATACTTCATAGGATTTATCTTTAAATTATATTTTCTAAGATAGTTGAATACTACTCTTAGGTCTTGGATGTGACTATCTTCGAACTTAGTTTTGATCACTAAGTTATCCATATAACATTCTACCAACTGGTGTATAAGGTCATCAAAGTTTTGGGACATGGCCATTTGATAAGTGGAACCCATATTCTTGAGTCTAAAGGGCATTATTTTATAGTAGTAAATGCCAATTGGTGTTTTAAAGGCCATATGTTTCTCATCATCAAGATGCATCTTGATTTGGTTATACTATGAAGGAGAATATTTCAAAGTTGGTGGTATTGTTAATTATGATTTCTATTATCAGTAATGAAAAATCATCTTCAAACATGCTTTATTCAAGTCTCTGTAGTCCATACAAATGCAAATTTGGCCATTTTTTTCCTAACTAGCATGATACTTGCCACCCAATTAGGGTATTTTTCCTCTATGATGTAGCCTACTTTAATAAGTTTCTTTGTTGCTTTTATCACCTTCTATTATAGGTTGAGTTTCATCTTTCTAGGTGCTTGTTTGATAGGTGAAAGCTCGGGATTGGTGGCTAACTTGTGGATTGCAATTTGAAGCTCTAGTCCAAGCATCTCATTATAGCTCCATACGAAGCAATCAATACACTCTTGGGGCACTACTTTGAACTAGGTTTGGCTTTCCTCTAAGAGTTGAGTGCTGATAAAAGTTTCTTAGGGTCCTCCTCTGAGCATAGGTTGATCTCCAGCAGTTCATCGACTGTGGCTTGTCCTCTCATCCTTAAGTTCTAGTAGAGCTTTTTTGGTTTGAAGATTATTTCTTCACCAAGTGGTTTATGATGTTTAGTGAGATTTGGTGAAGGTTCGTCTGAGGGTGTTTTGGCTGCATCATCCCCCTTTCTTCTAGTCCTAATAAAATTCCACTGAGAATGTTATCTTCTTGTGATGTCTAGAGAGTCATGGCCACCTCAGTGCATGCCTAAAGGGGTATTGATGTCATTTTGTCATCCTAAATATCAAAAAGAGGTCTAATGGTGATCATAAGGCACGTGTGGGCATTTGGAGTATTATAGCCCAATCCTTTGGTGCTTTTATTTCATCTTCCAAGAATGTAAACATGCCCTTGGGGTGGATCCCATAGATTCTTGAAGAAATGACTTTCTCTCTTTGTTTGTAGTTGTCCACATCCAGACCTATCAATTATTTGATAAAGCTGGTCCAAGAAATATTTAGGCATGGCTACTGGTTGATGGTCACTATTATCCGCTAGATCTTCGGTTCTCAAGATTTTATGTATGTTTGGGACACGAGGGATTGTCTTGTAAAATAGTATTTTATTTTCTTCTTTGTGCCCTGGAGGAATGTAGAAAGTCATTAATTCTTTCACAATATTAATGCTCAACTCACCTAATGGCTTAAATAAGCCCTCTAGAACTTTAGTAATAAGGAAAGTATTTTTCATTTGATATTTGTTGCCATCTTTGTTAGAAGTATAACCACCCAGGTAGAGTTGCAGGGCTTCTCCATTTGAAGAGTTTGGGTCAGATTCACTTCTTAGGTGAGGAGGAGCGAAGATCATGCTGACAATCTTTTATTTTACTTGGCTGATAGAAGCAGACCCTCTATCAGCATGGGATCTTTAATGGTATTTTGGATCATCATAATCAACCTTATAAACATTTAAAGGATATACATCTCTATCAATTCAGTGTTCTTCACCATCCTCGAGATATTTGAGGCATTGATGTTGTGTTGAAGGTACTACTTTATTTTCATGTAGCCACGGCCTCCCTAGTAGTGCTTTGTATAACACATCAGTACCGATCACATAAAACTTAGCGTCTATCATCAACTTGTCTATTTTAGAGGGATAATTATGGCTCTCAAAGCTCTTTGGCTATTTTGACTAAACCCTTGGATTGTTATAACCTAGGATGATAGGTGACATACATCCAAAGTTAGAGCTCTTAGAGTTCAGAGAGTTATCAAATTGATTGAGGAACTTGGGTCAATTAAAACATGATTGATCTTGCTCCCATTGCTATTTCCTATGACATACAATGGTCTATTGTGATTTGTTATTCTTGATAATAGGTTATCATTTGTGAAAGTGATGGTGGGAGTTTGGTGTGCATACAAAGACTCATTCATCTTTTTTTCAGCGAATTATACTTGGAAGTTGGCCAGATTCTACAAGATATACACTAGTATATCCCTAAGTTCTTGTAACATCATTAAGCCATCAAACACACTCAGCATGGAAGGGATTTTTTTGAGGTGAGCCACTATGTTTTATTCCACCTTTTTGAGTATGGGTTCAACTTTTGAAGGCTCGATGCCCTCATTTCACCTCAGAAATAGCACTCTTTCACTTAGAGTTATATTCAGTTTGTCCTCCTTAGTTAAAATTTGGCATCATGAGACTAGTAAGGCTTATCTTCGGAATCACTACCAAGGCTAATCATGCGATAGGAGATAGTACACTTTTGCCTTCAGCCATTAGTTAATTGGACATCCTTAGAGGATGTGACTGGTTGATAATCATCCCATTGAACATCAAAATTAGGCACATGGAGTCTCTTTGTAGAGAGGTCTTCAGGGACTCTTTCAATGAACCCTTCTATTTTATTTGCTGGCATAACCTTCTTTTGGACTTTATACTTAGGATATTTCTTTTGCAGATATTTAGATTGGCTTGATGCATACAGAATGAGCCTTAGCATTAGCTCGTTTGATCCTCTCCTAAAATGCTTATTTCTTCCTTTGGTCCTTGCTATTGTGGGCCTTCCGAACCGGTCATAAATTTATTCTGACTTAGACATAGAGTCATATTCATCGTCTGTACCCTGTATGCATAATTTCTCTAAAATTGGTAAAGTATATCCTTCCCCAAATTCTAAGACTAGGACCTCACCAAACCTAGCAAGTTGAACGTTTGTTGTTGGATTACCTGATGGAGGCCGGGATAGCTACTTATTAGTGTTCACCTCGAATGCATGAGTTGCCATAAGACAAGAAGTCACAAACTTGATAATTTTCTTTGATAGTACCTAGCTTTCTTGACCCACCTTTGGACTAAGTGGCATGAGTGATCATTTTAATCTTGAGGAAGGTTGATAAATGATTTTTCACCACCCTATAGGGTCTTTTGCATGGCTTTGCCTTTTTCGCTAGCACCTTCTCTATCTTCTCGACTCTCTCATAGAGTATGGTAGTCATATTTATCATGCTTTCCATGTGGGCAGCCATAGCCTTCATGTTCTCATTCAACATTTGCATTTGCTAGTTGATAAACTTCATGTTAGTTGTAGCTAGTTCTTTCATAGTATCTAGCCATAGTTTGCGCATGCCATAGTCATACTCATAGGCAAACTACTCTCTAAAATAGTCACCTCAGGAGTAGCCTTTGGGGAGAACCCGTGGGATCTTTCATTTCATCAATAACATCCCTAATGAATCCATTTACTTGCTCTCACCTTTCACCTGAATTTCATCATTTTTGAAATGACGGGGCAGGCATTAGCTTTGTTGTACACCTCCAATAGCAAATATGGTAGAGCATGTTGCCACTGGGAGTTCACTTTCTTCATCTCCCATATCAGGGTCCTCTAGTAGAGCTTTGATTTTGTTAGAAAAGAATTCCTCAAGGGTTACCTAGCACTTTTCTCTTTAGACATATTCCTCTAGAGCATCAATATATTCTAGGATGGCTGATCTCTTGACATCATATTTATTCGGTTGAAGTAGCTTCTTTTTCTTACTTCTGTTCTTTTTCTTCTTGATGTTTTGAGTAGGTGAGGTTGTTTGCTCTGATTCATCACCATCCCAAGCTCTTTAGGCTTTCTAGTCATCTTCTTCATCAGCTTCTTTGGCCCTTTTGAAATGTAGATGTTCTATAAATGCCCTTGTTCGGAGATACATTGTGCTTCTCCCTTGAAGAGAAACTCAGCAAGTGGTTCATGGTCCTCGAACATAGTAATGTGATTGATGTGTTTGATGGGTATTTCAAATCTTTGAGAGAGTCAACTTTCCCTCTCAGTATTACTTTTTGATCCAATCTTTGAATAAAAAATAGGTTTCAATAGTATGACCCAACATTTTGTGTTAAGGACAGTAATTTGGGTGGTCCTTTTTGCTGGCCTCATTTGGCCTTTTGCATTCTGAAAGTTGAAGGCCTAATTTTAGGACATATTGGAAGATTTAACCCACTCTCTCTCTTTTGAAAGAATATTTCTTTTTGAGCCTTTGTTGGAGATTATTAGATCATTATACTTCTCCATCTCCTCCAAGAGTTGGTGATTCCCAAGGATTACCCTTGTTCATAGTGGGGTTTGGAGGTTTCTTTTGCTCAGTTATTGTGAATGCAGCCCTCACATTCTTGGAAGGCCCTCCACGTTTTACCTTATCCTTTTTTGGTTTGAAATTTTGTGAACTAGATAAGGTTGGTGGGCTAATCCTTTTTAACTTCTTGACTTACATAACGAGGTCTTGAAAGGAATGAATAGAAGAGGCACTCATATAAGATGTCATCCACTCTCCCCTTATGTTGGCGAGGACTAGGTTCACCACCTCAAATTGGCTCATGGATTGTTCATACTTAATACTAAGACTTCTCCATCATGTGATATAATCTAGAATCAATTCATTATCACATTTTGGTGTTGAGATAAGGTTTTCAATGGTCACTTTATCACTGACTCTTCCAAACCTAATTCAAAAAGTCTCTTTCATTTGTGTCAAAGTTTGTATGGATTTTGGTTGCAAATTGGCATACCACTTGAATGCTACTCCTATCAAGCTTGCTAAAAATTGGTGGAGTAATAATAGACTATTATTTGAATCCCCACACAAAGTCACGAAGTGAGTTATGTGCTATTTAGGGTTACCCATGCCATTAAATTGTTTGAAGCTAGGAACTGTATAGCCTCTGGGATATGGTACTCAGTGATGATGACTAGAATATGGTTTGTCATCATCATTTATCCTACCTATCTCACTTCCTTGTCTCAACTGTACTGCCATGATTCATTGCACCTATTATTATATGTATGATGAGAGTTTCATGTTATTAGGGATCCCTAAAATCAGGGACTGAATATTTCTTGCTGAAGGAGGTGCTTGTGATGGGCCTATAGGAGATGCACCTTCCACTGCCTCTACTGCTTGAGATGGCTATTGAGATCATTCCAACTTGTCAAGCTTTTGACTCATTTGTAATATTATTTCTATTAACTCCATGACTTTCTTTTGAGCTTTATCTTTCTATTTGCCTTGCTGTCTCAGTTGTTCTTGCAGTGCTTATATGGTCACTTCTTGACTAGAGCTTTCAGTTATGACTAAGACTTCTATCAGAACATGATGGTCTATGTCTTGAGGATTAGATTTGGGCTTTGGATTGAGGCTAACTTCTTACATCAATATAGTTATCTCATTCAAGAGTCTACTCATGGAGTGAATCACCACACCTTTTCTTTGATGTGGTAGCAAGAATTGGTTCACAAGGACCCTCTCCTCTTGGATTTTTTTCATTAGTAAGCCTTACTCAGGCAGCTTTTTTTGGCATTTGGCTAGCTAGGATGTGGGATCATGGTCACCCCCAAAGTCATGATGAGAAATAACTTTGATAGTATGGGTGATTTCCCTTTATGAGTCCCCGTGCTAGGTTGTAGTCTTATGGTGGCTCTTATGATTTTGTTTAGTGATTCACCCCTTTGCCATAGTCTTAAGGTAAGACTGTGCCCCCTGTGATTTCCTTTACTCTTATCTAAATTATTTAATGGAGCAAAGGAGTTGGAGGTAGGGATGGTAATGACTGACTTATTTCAAGAGGCAAGCTTCCCAAGTCAGCTGAAGATTCCAGTAATTTTTTATTTACTTGTGATAGTTAGGATGAGCTCTTCTTCATTAATGCCTGTGTCTAGACTTGGTTTTGATTGTCCCCTATGAGGAGTTGGGTGAAGGTGACCAAAAACTGAGCTTTAACTGATGTCCTTGTTGGTTGAGGCATAACTTCTAGATCTTCATCTGAACATCCCTTCTCATTAGGAATAATAATATTGGACCTCTTTCCCCTTGATGAAAAGTGAGAAATAGGCTAGTTTTGTATGACAACAACTACAATCAGTGCAATAGTAGGTGCCTTCTTGAACTAGATGATGTTAGAGATGGTCCCGAACTTGATCTAAACTTCAGCTACTTTTATGGCAACCATTGATTGAGATAAATGCATAACTGATCCTTCCCCTAGGATGATGGTGCATCTTGGGGCAGAGATGTTCTTCGTTGATACTATTTGCTTCTTTCTTCTGCAAAGGAGAACACAACTAATCAATCTTCAATTATAATTCTACGATGTCACTATCTCTATTATATTAGCTATATTCCTACACTTGGAGAAGGAGTCAAGTTGCATTAAGCATGCAAGAATTTGTAGCTAACTAGTGTCATAAAGTGTATCATTCACATAGCACACAAGTCTACCACAAATCAAAGAAAAGAGTTCTACCAAGATAGAACTGAACTGAGTCAATCCATGTCCCACCAGGTATGCCAGAATTTGTGGGATCGATTTTGACGGCCCAAAAATGGCAGAAACCCTAGGAGTAGTTTCGATGTACAAATCAAAGTTTGTTTTAATTTGAAATACACTATTAGGTGTTATGAGAACGTTAGCTTCTAATAGGCACAAGTCACTATTATTAATTATTTCAATAATTGTTAGAAACATTCTGAAGCAAGAAAATTAGCTAATAAAATAGAGACACAAAAATAAAAGAAGAAAGCATTTGAGTGGTTTTAAGAAATGGTATATGGCTTAAGCAAGGGTATACCCTCACTCTAATATGTGCTGCTACCTTGCTCCCCCGCATTGGACCACGTGATGTTTGACTCAAGTGGGTCTTGACCTGATCCTCAACGGATGTTATTGATTTGGCTTGGTGGTATTGTCTGGTGGGATATGGGAATAGGATGAGGGGTGAAGTGTTACCAATAATTTGAGTGTTGGTGATAACTTCTTTTGGGTTGAAATATTTCTGTTAGCCAATAAGGTGTTGGTGATAACCTTATTTGCTTTGAAGTATTTCTGTTAGCCAGTTAGGCTTTGGTGATAACTTCATTTGGTTTTAGAGTGTTTCCATAACTGATGAGTTGTAAGTGATAACTCCATTTGGTTCTAAAGTATTTCCATAGTTGACGAGGCGTAGGTGACAACTTCACTTGATTTTGAACTGTTTCTATAATCAATGAAGTGTAAGCAATAACTTTATTTATTTTTGAAGTTTTTTCATAGCCTGCGGGATGTAAGCAATAAAATTACTAATTTTGAAGTGTTTCTACAACCAGTGAGGTATAAGCAATAACTCTATTTAGTTTTGAAGTATTTCCATAGCTCATAGGGCATAATGATAATTTTATTAATTTTGAAGTGTTTCTATAGCTAATGAGGCGTAAGTAATAACTTCATTTGGTTTTGAAGTTCTTCCATGGCCTATAGAGTGTAAGCGATAACTTTAGTAATTTTGAAGTGTTTTTATAGCCAATAAGGCATAAGTTAATTTTTTTTAAAGAATTTCTATAGCCTGTGGTATGTAAGTGATAATTTATTGATTTTGAAGTATTTCTATAGCTAATAAGGTGTAAGCAATTACTTCATTTATTGTGAAGTTGGTCATAGTATTGGAGTGCTGCCAAAGGTTTTTGTAGCACACCCGACAGAACTTTGTTTGACCCGGTTTAATTCCAGTCAAATTAGTTTTGGTTTAGGTCAAAATGGTAATGTCACTTGCTGTTCATAGCCTTAAAGCTTCAACACACCTAATGGAACTCAATTTGAATTTAGTTTCATTGAAACTAATATGGTTTGGGTTCGAATTTTGCTTGAAATCAATTTAATATTCAACACTTATTTTCAATTTGAGTCTGAATTGATTCAACTCAATGTCTAAGAATTTATTGAATTGTGATTCACCAACTCCTTGCTGAAAGATAGTGCAATGTTCCTATTTTCTATTCCCAAAACCTTTGGTGATTGGATTCATACCAAAACTTTATAGCATGACCAAGGGAACTATGTGAAACATCCATTCCAAAATCACTATCAGTATTGATAATAAATGTTCAATTTGCAATAATGAATTCAATTCATCAAGTTTAGCATTGATTTTCAAAAGAACATTTGTCAAATACTGATCATTGACTCTAGTTTGAGTAGTGCTGACTTTTAATTCAAGTTCAACTTAATTCAATTTAATGTTCAGAACTCGGTCTTGGCTAGAGTCTAATTTCATTTGATTCAAGTTGAATTCAATCTTGTGTTGGACCTTTATCGAGTTTGGGTTTGCATCTTAATGAACTTTGATTCAAGCTCAAGTCGATTTGGTCCAACTTGGTGTTAGTTTAGGTTTGGCCTAGTTCTAGTTTGACTTCAAGTTTAACCCTTCAGTTTGAACTTGATTTAATCTAATTAGGGTTTGATTCGAGCTTAATTTGATCTAGATTAGATTTTATTTTGAAAAGTCCCTGGATGTTATGATAATCTTGGGTGAACTTGTGGAGCAGCCTTAAATGTATGAACCCAAGGGTTGGCTTAGTTTACAAGCCCAAAAGCTAGCTTAGAGGTGTAAACTCGAGGGTTGATTGAGGTGCAAACTAGCTATGTCGAGTCAATCTGACCTCAATTTTCTCAGAAAAATGAATACCAATATACAAAAAAAAAACATTTATTCAAAAAATAAATACAATTAAACATAAAAGTAAAACTGAATCTTATTGTAAATTCAAAACCCTATCGGCATGCTATCAAACATATCATATATAAAATATCTTGTCGATATTATATGAAAGTTGAACTCAGTAACTCATATACAAACCCTATACACATAATTAAATACTGTATTACACAAATTCAATAATTACTTGTGAAATTCCACAAGGTTATGGCAAATATACACTCTATGAGTAAATTAGAAATAATCAATAAAATTGGACAAGTGAAAGCCTTGTATCACAAAGTAAATAGAACACTGAAATGGATTAGTTTGGAACCTATTGAGTTTTGGATGTCTCAAACTCAGATTAGAGTTTGAATTAAAATAAGAATTCAAAGTTAGATTCAGGCTTATAATTGATTTTAAATACTTATTATATAATAGTAGGAGTTATAATTACAGTAAAATTCAGATTTAACAAGAGTTTATAGATATTCTATTAATATGTAGGGTTAAGGTATGGTGTAGTATTGAGGTTGAACTAGAGAAAAATAGATGGAGAGATGAATAAAGAGAATAAAGAGAAGAGAAAAATAAAGAGTATCGACTCTCGTGTATGTGTCTTTCTAGTATTTCTCGGTGGTCTCTCGTGGTGGTTCCTCATGGTGTTCTCTTGGATATTTTCTTTGAAGGTGGAGACGTTGTCGAGGTTTGGTGAAAGAGTTTAGTTGGGTAAGAAAGACTACAGTCTTTCTTTTAGACTCTTATAAAGCCTTTGATAATGGATTTCTCAATTCCCTTGTGGCCGTAATCCGATTTTAGGTGAATCACGTATATCACTATGTCTTTTTTCTATTATTTTCTTTTATCTCGTATTACTTTTCATTTTTTGTGTTGTTTGAAAATAAGGTGATTCGTAAATTTTTCACAGCAAATCATAATAATTGGTATTAGACTTAAGAGCAAATAGTAAAGATGATAAAATCTTTATTCAATGTGGAGAAATTTGATGGCAAGATAAATTTTGCCTTATGGCAGAAGAAAAGGAAGGCGATTCTATTTGTCAAGATCTGTAAAATATGTTAGAGGGAAATGAAAAGAGGTCGGCTAAGATAAGCGATGAAGGCTAGGAGGAGATAAATCAGAAGGTATTAAATTTAATTACTCTAAGTCTAACTGATGAGATTTTGTATAATGTCATTAATGAAAAGATGACGGTAGATATCTAGACAAAACTTAAGAAGTTATACATGTCAAAAAGTCTCACGAATAAATTCTACCTAAAACAACAGTTGTATGGACTACATATGAGCGAATGTACATCTATATTACATCACCTTAATACCTTCAATAAGATTATCAATGATTTTTTGAAGGTTGATATAAAATTTAAAATGGATGATAAGGTGCTGATTCTCCTAATGTCTCTTCCTACTTCATACATCATATTGTGTCCACAATCCTTTATGATAAAAAAACTCTCATGATAAAAAATGTGACAGCTAGTCTTTTTTCTAATTAGAAAAAGAGAAATTCTAATATTAATATAGAGTTTGATGAAGGATTGGTAGCTCACGAAAGAGAAAGATTAAGAGAATGTAAAGAAGACAAATAATAGTCTAAATCAAAATTGAAGGTGAAAGTACAATGTTATTCGTGTAAGAAGTATGACCACATTAGACGGTATTACACTGAATGTGATAAGATAAAATCTTCCAATATGGTGACAGCAATAGCAGATGATACTTCTAAGAATAGTATAGATGAAGACATTCTTACAGTATTTGCAGGAATCGACACTTCTGATCAGTGAATTTTAGATTCTGGTAGTTTTTACCATATTTGCTTCAGGAAGGATTAGTTTACTTCTTATGAGGAGAATAAAAAGAAAAGTACTATTTGGTTGGACGATAATTCGACTTGTGAGATCACTGGTATAGAAACAGTCCAAATTCAAATATTCGATGGAATGATTCGTACTCTTACTGGAGTAAGACATGTCCCCAAGATGCAAAAGAATCTGATTTCACTTGGTGTACTGGACTCAAAAGGCTGTAATTATTCAACCAGAGATGGAATCATGAAAGTGACACACGGTATTAAAATCTTGATGAAAGGAGAGAAGTGCAGCAATATTTATCGATTAGTAGAGAATACCATTGTCGATGAAATTCCAATGGCTACAATGGTGAAGAGGATGCATAATACTCGGAGTGATTTGATGGGAGATAGATGCTTTTCTCAAATTATTTTCACTATAGCAGTAGACACAAGTCATCCAAAAGGCTTTCAAAAGTACAAGAATGTAGGCATAAATAGCGAATTCGAGAGATGATAGTTGAAGCTTCGTCGTAATGGTGGCACGCCCGAGTTCAAGCCAAGGTGGAGATTATTGAGTTTTGCTATCTCAAACTTGGATTAGAGTTTGAGTTAAAGTGAAAATTCAAAGTTGGATTCAAACTTATAATTGATTTTAAATACTTGTTATGTAATATTAGGAATTGTAATTAGAGTAAAACTCATACTCAATAAAGGTCTATAAATATTCTACTAATATATAGGGTTAAGGTGTGGTGTAGTATTGAGATTGAATTAGAGAGAAATAGAGAGAGAGGAATAGAGAGAATAGAGAGAAGAGAAAGCAAGAATGTGTCGGCTCTCATGTGTATGTCTTTCTAATGCTTCTCGGTGGTTTCTCATGGTGGTTCCTTATGATGTTCTCTTGGAGATTCTCTTTGAAGGTGGAGGCGTTGCTGAGCCTTGGTAAAAGAGTTTAGTTGGGTAAGAAAAAATACAATATTTTTTATACTCTTGTAAAGCCTTTTGGTAGTGGAGCTCTCGCTCTCTTCGTGGATGTAACCTGATTTTGGATGAACCACGTATATCGCTGTGTCATTTCTTGTTATTTTTTTTTGTCTTATATTACTTCTTATTTCTTATGTTATTTGAGAAAAAGGTGATTCATGAATCTTCTGTTGTGAATTCCAAAAGAAACCCACCACTGCCAGAGGCAATATAGTAATTTAAAACCTTGATCTTAATAATAACATCCACCGAAAATGGAGATTTAATCCAAATGATAAACAAATTAGAGATTTATTTCGAATTTCCACACTTGTAAAGTAAAACACTTAAATAGGAGGATAGCGAGAAGTATTAGTATACCTTTGCTTCGCAAACTACTAGAGACTCAACTATAGATACATGTATGCTTTATTTTTTTGAGCTCTTTAGTGCAATTTGAAACTAAGTTTGAATATGCACCCGATGTGGTCATGTAGTTAACTTGGTTAAACGTATTTTAATTTACTTATTTTGGACGAAATGTATAATTCTTGAGGATCTCTTTGTAAAGTTGGCTATTTCTTATGATTTCTTATGTTTTGAATACTTGATGATTGATTTTGATTCAAGTTTATAAGAGGAGAGTGCAATTTTTATAATTTTCTTAATCTCATAATTTTATTTAGAAAAATACTTTATTTTTAGTTGATATCAAAACTTAGGAGAAAACAACTAAGATGGCAAAGTCCTTACTCGAGATGGAGAAGTTTGCGGTAAGATAAATTTTACCTTATGACAGAAGAAAATAAAGGTGATTCTTATTTGTTAATGTCTACAAAAGATGTTAGAGGGCAAAAAATAAAGAGGCCGGTTAAGATAAGCGATGAAAACTGGGAGAAGATAGATCAGAAAATATTGAATTTGATTATTATAAGTCTGACTGATGAGATTTGTATAATATCATTAATGAAGAGATGACGGTAGATATCTAGACAAAACTTGAGAAATTGTACATATTAAAAAATCTCACGAACAAGTTTTACCTAAAATAATGTTGTACGAACTGCATATGAGTGAAGCTAGAACTATATTATATCACCTGAATATCTTCAATAAGATTATCAATGATTTGCTGAAAGTTGATGTGAAGTTTGAAGAGGATGATAAGACGTTGATTCTCCTGATATCTCTTTCTATTTCGTACGATCATATTGTGATCACAATCCTTTATAGTAAAGAAATTCTAAAGATGGGAGATATGATAGCTAATCTTCTTTCTAATAAGAAAAGGAGAAATTCTAATATTGATATAAAGTTTGGTGAAGGATTGGTGATTCACGAAAGCGGAAGATTAAGAGAACGTGGAGAAGGTAAACAATGGTCCAAACCAAAATTGAAGGCAAAAGTACAATATTGTTTGTGTAATAAGTATGACCATATTAGATGGTATTGCTTAGAACATGGAAAGATAAGTCTCCTAATATGGCGATAGCAATAGTGGATGATACTTCTAAAAATAATACGGATAGAGACATTCTTGCAATATCAGTAGGAATCGACACTTTTGGTGAGTGAATTTTAGATTCTGGTAGTTCTTACCATATTTGCTCTAGGAAGGATTGATTTATTTCTTATGAGAAGAATAAGAAGAAAAATACTATTTGGTTGGATGATAATTCGACCTGTGAGATCACCGGTATGGGAACAGTCCAAATCTAGATATTTGATGAAGCGATTTGTGCTCTTACTGGGGTAAGACATGTCCCCAAGATGTAGAAGAATCTAATTTCAATTGGTGTAATGGACTCAAAAGGTTGTAATTATTCAGTGAGAGATAGAATCATGAAGGTGACACATGGTATTAAAATCCTAATAAAAATAGAAAAGTGCGGCAATATTTATCGATTAGTAGAGAATACCATTGTAGGTGGAGTTCCGATGGCTGCAGTGGTGAAGAGGATGCATGATACTCGAAGTGATTTGATGGGAGATAAATATTCTTCTCAAGTTACTTTCACTATAGCAACAGACACAGGTCATCCAAAAGGCTTCTAAAAGTACATGACTATAGGCATGAAGAGCGAATTCGAGGCTACCTCAAGCTCGTGTATTACAATTTGTTGAATAAACTAGTAGCCCAGGGGGAGGGACTGGATGAGAGATGATAGTTGAAGCTTCGTAATGGTGGCACACCCGAGTTCAAGTCAAGGTGGAGATTATTGAGTTTTGGGTATCTCAAACTCGGATTAGAGTTTGAGTTAAAGTAGAAATTCAAAGTTGAATTCAAACTTATAATTGATTTTGAATACTTATTATGTAATATTAGGAGTTGTAATTAGAGTAAAACTCAGACTCAATAAAGGTCTATAAGTATTCTATTAATACATAGGGTTAAGACGTGGTGTAGTGTTGAGGTTGAACTAGAGAGAAATAGAGAGAGAGGAATAGCGAGAATAGAGAGAAGAAAAAAAGAGAGTGTGTCGACTCTCGTGTGTGTCTCTTTCTAATGTTTCTTGATGGTCTCTCATGGTAGTTTCTCGGGACGTTCTCTTAGAGATTCTCTTTGAAGATGGAGGTATTGTCGAGATTTGGTGTAAGAATTTAGTTGGGTAAGAAAGAGTACAGTCTTTCTTATATACTTTTGTAAAGCCTTTTGATAGTGGATCTCTCACTCTCTACGTAGATGTAATCTAATTTTGGATGAACCACGTATACGTTGTATCTTTTCTTGTTATTTTATTTTATCCTGCATTATTTCCTTTTTTGTGTTATTTGAGAATAAGGTAATTCGTGAATCTTCTACTACGAATCCCAACAGGAACCCACCAATGCCAAGGGTATTATAGTAATTTAAAATTATGATCTCAAGAATAACATTCACCGAAAATGGAGATTTAATCCAAATGATAAAGAAATTAGAGATTTATTCCGAATTTTCACAATTGTAAACCAAAATGATTAAATAAGAGAATAGTGAGGAGTATTAGTATACCTTTGCTTCATAAACACTGGAGACTTGATTATAGATACAAGTATGCTTTATTTTTTTTGAGCTCTTTAGTGCAATCTGAAACTGAGTTCAAATATGCACTCAATGCGGTCATGCAGTTAACTTGGTTAAAGATATTTTAATTTACTTATTTTGGACCGAATGTATAATTTTTGAGGATCTAATTGTAAAGTTGGTTATTTCTTATGATTTCTCATGTTTTGAATACTTGATGATTGATTTTGATTTGAGTTTATAAGAGAAAGAGAGTGCAATTTTTATAAATTTCTTATTCTCATAATTTTGTGTAGAAAATTACTTTGTTTTCATGTGATGCCCCTTGTTCAAGTAATTTGAAATGGTATTTGAACTTGATTTCTAAAAGCTTAGACATTTTCTTTGCAAAATCATGTTGTTTTCGTATCTATCCTTAAATATTTGGATTTCAAGATTACATTTGCAAAATGCATAGTGATTAATTTGATTTTTGATTTAGATTGATGAGAAATCTTTTTTTAAAACTTTTATTCTCAAAGAAAAGGAAAAATTCGCTAGTCTCGATCATTCATCGAGATTTTGGAACTTCTCATAAAATTGGAAAATTTATGAATTCTCCGATAAAACTCGGATTTGGATTGAGCGCTGAGCTCTAGGCATCCATAGGGTTCTCAAAGCTCCTTAGAGGGCTTCCATACCTTTTCCCTCATAAATAGTTTGCAATTGTTGGGGAGCCGCAAGAGTGTCAAACCAGATTCATATAGTGAGCCGGACACCAAACCATCCCAAAATCTCAAGCTCATGGGATATGGGTTTTTTTTCACTATATCTATTGGACTCTATCTATCCAATATCCAATGTGGGACTAATTCATCACACCTGACATTATAATAATCTCTCCCTTCAGGTGTGATTTGACCACATCAATTTAACACTCTTAATCAAGAACTCTTTTATTCGATCACTTTCACCGTATGATCCATGTCCTCGCACCGACCTCTAGTGCCCGTGCCCTTGCATCGGCTTCTGGAGCCCACACATGTGGGCTCGCCATCCTGACGCCAGTGCATGCACCCTCTCTTCGGCATCAAGCTGGCCTCGCGCAAGCGCCCGAGCCCTTGGGCCTGCACGCCCGTGTCCTCTCGCCAGTCTTTGCCATGAGACTAACATGTGACTCAATCTAGTTGCATCATCATGGTAATTTTGGTTTTAAGAGTTTGCACAGCTTCGAACCTGAAGCTCTGATACCACTTGTTGGGGAGCTGCAAGAGTTTAGATGTCTTGAACTCTAATTAGAGTTTAAGTTAAAGTAGGAATCCAAAGTTGGATTTAGATTTATGATTGATTTATATTATTAGGAGTTGTAATTGAGTAAAACTCAGACTCAATAAGAGTATATATATATACTATAATACATAGGGCTTATGTATGGTGTAGTATTGAGATTGAACTAGAGAGAAATAGAGAGAGAGGAATAGAGAGAATAGAGAGAAGAGAAAGAGAGAGAGTGTCGGCTCTCGTGTGTGGTTCTTTCTAGTGCTTCTCGGTGGTCTCTCGTGGTGGTTTCTCGTGGTGCTCTCTTGGAGATTCTCTCTGAAGGTGAAGACGTTGCCGAGACTTGGAGAAAGAGTTTAGTTGAGTAAGAAAGAGTGAAGTCCTTCTTGTAAACTCTTGTAAAAGCCTTTATCTTTTGCTAGTGGATCTCCCGTTGTCTTATCTTGTTATTTTCTTTTATCTTGTATTATTTCTCATTTCTTGTGTTGTTTGAGAATAAGGTGATTCGTGAAACTTCTGCTGTGAATCCCAACAATTGGCATTAGAGCCTAGGAGCAAACAACCAAGATGGCAAAATTCTTACTCGAGGTGGAGAAGTTTGACGGCAAGATAAATTTTGCCTTATGGCAAAAGAAGATGAAGACGGTTCTTACTTTTCAAGGTCTGTAAAAGATGTTAGAGGGAAAAGAAAAGAGGCCGGTCAAGATAAGCAATGAAGACTGGGAGGAGATAGATCAAAAGACATTGAATTTAATTATTCTAAGCCTGACTGATGAGGTTTTGTACAATGTCATTGACAAAAGAGACGACGATGGACATCTGGACAAAACTCGAGAAGTTGTACATGTCAAAAAGCCTCACGAACAAGTTCTACCTAAAATAACAGTTGTACAGACTGCGTATGAGCGAAGGTACAACTATATTACATCACCTAAATGCTTTCAATAAGATTATCAATGATTTGCTGAAAGTTGATGTGAAGTTTGAAGAGGACGATAAGGCGCTAATTCTCCTGATGTCTCTTCCTGCTTCGTACGATCATATTGTGACCACAATTCTTTATGAAAAAGAAACTCTCAAGATGGAAGATGTGACAACCAGTCTTCTTTCTAATGAGAAAAAGAGAAACTCCAACATTAATATGGAGTTTGGTGAAGGATTGGTGGCTCACGAAAAAGGAAGATTAAGAGAATATGGAGAAGGTAAGCAATGGTCCAAATCAAAATTGAAGGCAAAAGTACAATGCTATTCATGTAAGAAGTATGGTCACATTAGACGGTATTGTCCTGAATGTGGAAAGATAGAGTCCTCCAATATGACAACGACAATAGCGGATGATACTTCTGAGAATAGTGCGGATGGAGACGTTCTTGCAGTATATCCGTAGAAATCGGCACTTCTGGTAAGTGGAGTTTAGATTCCGATAGTTCTTATCAGATTTGCTCCAGGAAGGATTGGTTTACTTCTTTTGAGGAGAATAAGAAGAAAAGTACTATTTGGTTGGGCGATAATTCAGCCTATGAGATCGCCGGTGTGGGAACAGTCAAAATCCAGATGTTTGATGGAGCGATTCATACTCTTACTGGGGTAAGGCATGTCCCCAAGATGCGAAGAAATCTAATTTCACTTGGTATACTAGACTCAAAAGTCTGTAATTATTCAACAAGAGATGGAGTCATGAAAGTGACACGTGGTATTAGAATCCCGATAAAAGGTGAGAAGTGCGGCAATGTTTATCGATTGATAGGGAACACCATTGCAGGTGGAGTTCCGATGGCTACAGTAGTGAAGAGGAAGCATGATACTCGGAGTAATTTGATGAGAGATAAACGTTCTTTTTGAATTACTTTTACTACAGCAGCAGACACAGGTCATCCAAAAAGCTTCCAAAAGTACAAGACTGTAGACATGAAGAGCAAATTTGATGTTGGCTCGAGTTCGCATCTTGCAATTATCTGAATAAACTAGTAGCCCAGGGGCAGAAGTTGGATGATAGATGACGGCTGAAGATTCATGATGGTGGCACGCCCGAGTTCAAGCCAAGGTGGAGATTGTTGAGTTTTATGTGTCTTAAACTCTAATTAGAGTTTGAGTTAAAGTAGGAATCTAAAGTTGGATTTAGATTTATGATTGATTTATATTATTAGGAGTTGTAATTGAGTAAAACTCAGACGCAATAAGAGTCTATAAATATACTATAATATATAGTGCTTATGTATGGTGTAGTATTGAGATTGAACTAAAGAGAAATAGAGAAAGAGGAATAGAGAGAATAGAGAGAAGAGAAAGAGAGAGAGTGTTAGCTCTCTTGTGTGGTTCTTTCTAGTGCTTCTCGGTGGTCTCTCGTAGTGGTTTCTCGTGGTGCTTTCTTGGAGATTCTCTCTTAAGGTGGAGACGTTGCCGAGGCTTGGAGAAAGAGTTTAGTTGAGTAAGAAAGAGTGAAGTCCTTCTTGTAAACTCTTGTAAAAGCCTTTATGATAGTGGATCTTCCGTTGTCTTATCTTGTTATTTTCTTTTATTTTGTATTACTTCTCATTTTTTGTGTTGTTTGAGAACAAGATGATTCGTGAAACTTCTGCTGCGAATCCCAACATGTGATACCAAAGTTTGAGCATCAAGTTTTCAGTCCAACACATCGCTCGAATTCCAATAGAAAATCTTAACAAGATTTTGAAACTTCTCAAAAAAATCCTAGGAAAATACCATTCAATCTTCCCTGGGTATACAACCAAAACTCTGTGAAGGTGTTTTACAACTAGTAATACGGTTACGACTTATTTGAGTAAAAAGAAAGATCATGAGGTCCCCAAAATTCTTCTCTTTTTTTTCTTTTCACTTTACGTCATTATGTTTTTATATTTCGAGATTAAAACTTTCATTATAGAGTTTGTAAAAGTAAATTACATATAAATTTTCTTATTATTAGGCAGAACTAAAAGAGAGAGATTAGGGATGGGGTCATGATGCAGCGGGGAGAGGGGGCACGAGGGGTCGGAAGAAGATTATCGTCTTCTCATCATGATAATCTTTGAATCCACAAGGAAGATAGAAAGGGAACAAACCCAAAACAAGAGAATATTATTGATAGAAAAATTTTTTTTTTGTTACAATCTTGAGCTGTATATATAGCCCTCTAATCAACTTAGAATCCTACTTGGTGTAGACTAAAAATAGGACTTAGACTCCACTAAGAATTATACTTAACATATCTTAAATAAAGATATATAAATCCTATTCCTTATTGGGCTAGGATTGTTATTGACTTGGACTGATAAATAAATCCTAATTTTGATCAATACAAAGTTCGAATTATCCAAAAATAGTAAAAAGAGACTTGTAAGAATTGATCTTAACTTTTCAATAGATAGTTATTTGCTAGATTTGGATCAGTATCTTAGGAGATATGGCCTTCAGACTATAGCTATACGAATCTTGATAGATCCTAATTAGAGTTGAAATTCAACTTGAACTGGATCTCTAATTTTATTGTAAAAGGAATGTAGTTGTCTTACATCAGATCCCTCCACTTGTAGAAGACTTGTCCTCAAGTCAAAGATTGAAGTCTTCATTGTTGCAGTTGTGCTCCTCTTGAACTCTTTCCATTGCAAAACTTGATGATGAAGACCAACTAGACTTTGCCGAAACATGTTAATTGTTTGATCCTTATTCTTCCAACGAATCAACCGATTTGCCTCAGCTATTAGTCGGTCCTTGCACTTCTGCTCAACCCCTAAAATAGTCTTTATGGCATGTAGACTTTTATATTTAATTCTGCACCTCGACTAATCATAATAAACTTTTGGGTATGATGAATAACAACTCATCATCCTTAAGTGGTGAAAAATTTTGTGGCATTTTCACATCTTCACTAGTAAATTTTGGATAAGATAATTGATTCTCTCCAAAGATAATATTGTGATTTGTATCACTAGTAACTTTGCAGCTTTGATTGAAATTCTCAATATGTGCAGATGACTTCTCTTGTAAACTGAAAATTTCTTGAGAACTATTAGTAGGCATGTACAAATCCTCATTTAGACTTACTTCATCCATAGGAAAAGTATTTAAAATTACTTTTTCACTATCATCTTTTTCTTTGGCATTCATCATTATAGAGGAACAAGGTGTAAGAAGAAATTATAGTAGAATTCATGACAAGACTAACATCTGAATGATTTATCTTGAGATTTGTTATTTTCTTTTGAAATTTTTGAGAAGCTAGATTGAATTTTACCTTTCCTTGAATTCTATGCTTCAATTTGATGCGTACCTCCTCATAATGAACAAAGTAGTCCTCTTGTAGGAATTTTCTTTCTAAAAGATACCGCATCTCTAACCATGTTTGGAGTTTTTGATGACCTTCTTTTGCACGTTGTTGTTGAAGTTACTCCCACCATGCTGAAGCTTGTCCCTTGAGTTTTAATTCAACAATCTTAATTTTCATTATCTCAGGAACTTTAGATGCCTAAAGAAGTCTTCAAGTTGTTTTACCCAATCGAGAAAGTTTTCATATCCATGAAAATTAGAAAGCTGATTTGAAGAAGCTGTCTCATGCGATAATCTCCAAGATGTCGGACCACGAGCCTCTTCGATGATCAATTGACAAACTTAGTTCTTGTTTCCAATCTGCTTCAAAGCCTCAGACTTCCTAGTGATAGAAGCAAGAAAATTTTGTTTGATCAAATCTCGAATTTGATAATCTGCTAAATCACCGTCCATGGAGTTGTCGCTACTAACTACAATCAATGGAGTTGAGCTCAGGAACAGCATCACTCTGATACCACTTGATGTAGCGGAAGGAAGGGGGAGAGGAAAAGATCACCGTCTTCTCAGCATGATAGATCCTTAAATTCACAAGGAAGATAGAAAGAGAATAAACCCAAAATAAAAGAATATTATTGATAGAAAATCTCTTTTTTTATTATAACCTTGGGCCGTATATATAGCCCTCTAATCAACTTAGAGTCCTACTTAGTATAAACTAAAAATAGGACTTAAACTCTACTAAGAATTATACTCAACATATCTTAAATAAAAATATATAAATCCTATTCCTTATTGGGTTAGGACTGTTATTGACTCAGACTGACAAATAAATCCTAATTCTGATAAATAAAAAATCCGAATTATCCAAAATAGTAATAAGATATTTGTAGAAATCAATCTCAGCTTTCCAATGAATAGTTATTTGGTAGATTTGGATCAATATCTTAGGAGATATGGCCCTCAAATTGTACCTATACGAATCTTAACGGATTTTAATTAGAGTTAAATTTTAACTTGAATTGAATCTCTAATTTTACTGTAAAAAAAATATAGTTATCCTATATCAGGTCATAGGACCTATTTCTCCAAATGATAAATTGATTCTTAACCCATTGTTGGTGTACTCTCTTTTGATTTTTATGAGCTTGATTGTATACAGAAAATCTCAAGGAGTCTTTTTTTTTACCGTAAGTATGCACGAAAATGAGTTGAAGACAACTAAGGCGACAAAACTTCACGTTTGGTGAAAAAAATATCCACAAAATCCTGTTGAAGGTGCTTTGTAAGCTAAAAGTGTGAATCTCGAGAGATGAAGAGGCACGCATGGTCATTGTGGGCATTGAATATCGTACACAATCAACACTAAAACACCACAACAAAAAACCCAAAATTCCAGAAGACCTACATCGATCGTTGAGAAAGGGAGAGAAAAATCACCTGGAGAAGGATGAGTCGTCAAAGGAACACAGAAAAATGTTCTTGGCGCCGCCACGACCTCTTCGCCCTCAAGCTCCTCAACGCCCCACAGGCAGTCGACATTCTCCGCCGCGCTGGAGACCACCTGGCCTTGGTCCGCTTCCACGGCGCCGTGCCCTTCCCCTCCAGCGACCACGCCGTCCTCCTCGAGCTCATGGACTGCGGCTCGCTCGACTCCCTCATCATCCGCCACCGCCGATTCGGACCAATCGCGGAAGCTCCCGTGGCCAGCGTAGCCTTCCTGGCCCTCCTCGGGCTCGCACACCTCCATTCTCTCCGCATCGTCCACCGCGACATCCAGCCGGCAAATCTTCTTCTGAACAGCGCCGGCGAGGTCAAGATCGCCGACTTCGGTGTGGGGGAGATAATGCAGTGGGGTTCGATCATCGGTGCCTCTCCTACGTCGACACTTGCGCTTAGATGAGTCCTGAGAGGTCCGATTCTGACGGTGCTGGGTACGACGTGTTCGCCGGCGATGTCTGGGCGGTGGGTGTGACGCTGATGGAATTGACGATGGGGAGGTTTCCCTTGTTGCCGGAAGGGGAAAAGCTGGACTGGACGGCGCTAATGTGGGCCATCTGCTTCAGGGAGCTGCCGGAGATGCCGCGTGGGCGTCGCTGGAGCTGAGGGATTTTGTGTCCAAGCGTTTGAAGGAGGAGGCCAGGGAGCGGTGGACGGTGGGGCAGCTGCTCGGTCACCCGTTTATTCCCCGGATTCACCCCGCCAAGGCGCAGCGCGGGGTCAGAGAACTCCTTGATTCAGAAGAATAGGTTGCAGTTGCAGTTAGGCAAAACACGAGGGGTTGTAAGTGAAAATATTATTTTATTATACAGGAGATAACAGCATAGCATCTTGTATTTTTCTGAGTATATCCCAAACCAAAGGAGCTTGTGGTTTGTAAAAAATACTGTCTAAATTATCAATATATTGTTGATAAGATACAGAGAACAAGCTCAGGAAAACGTGGTCAGGTGGTGCCATGGAAATTATCAGATTGGTATTGTATGTCCTCAGCCTCTATAGGTTTCTGAGATCTTTAGGATTCCTTCTCCACTATGGTCTCTGGATCAGCGATTTGTTTAGCTTGCTGCCCGGACGCCTGCGACAGGTAGAAAACACTTGGGCCCAGATCACTCAAACCGGCCAACAAATCGATTTAATATAGACATACGTTGAGTTTGGTCCAAATGCTCTGCGGACACTTGTCGATCTTGCCGGAAAAATGGCAGAGTTCCCATATTTGGTTCCCAATCTTTGAATGGGAAGAGAGATGCGAAATTCAATAGTCTCTTCTACTGAGCAATGCAGAACTGGATAGGAATTATATCAACAATATTTTGGTTTTCCAACTACCTTTAGAAACCCAAAAGACCCAGTATCGTACCTCATAATGTTTTCAATCAAGTTACAAAAATCAGTCGTATCTTCGAATCAACAATAATGCAACTGGAATGCAAATCGCCTTTAGCTACCTCTTTGATGCCTGTTCGGATAGCCAATCAGTTCAATGTGAAAGCTGGACTCTGTTCGGAGTGGGTGGCAACCAAAGCTCTTTGTCAATGGCACAAGTCTTGACCCAAGAAACAACCTCCCAAAATAAAACTTTTACCGATAATTTCTCGTAACTTTCTTATCAGCCCATCAGGGTTTTGAAATTTAGTTTCACTTTTTTTGACAAATTATCAATTAATTTTTTCAGCCAACCATTTAATTCATTTCATACTATCATGTAAAATTTTAAATTTATCCTCATCAATTAAAAAGTAAGTGTACAAATATTGAAGCTTACACTAAATAATATGCAAATGTATATGAACAATACCAAAATTAATATAAAATTATAGCTAATTTTAGTCTCAGTTTTGATTTTTCTCATCTATATTTATATATTATTAAATGAAAACTTGAATATTTTCAATCTTACTCTCCAATATTTATCCATTAATTATTTTTTTATTTTTTAGCGTTAAATTTTTTATTAACATGTTACTTTAATAGCTTCACAAATGGTCAAAATGGTGATATCAAGTGAGGAAGGAAGAGATGAGATAATTAGGATGATGGTGATAATCAATTCATGATATTTATTTATCCAATTTTTTGTCTATTTTTGTTTCAAAATTTCATTTAAGTTAATTTTTTTTTAGTCCTAGTGTTGTTATCCTTCATATACATTTGCATATTATTCACTATAACATGAATATTTTGGACTTACTCTTAAATATTTATCTATATAATTGTATTTTTTTTATTATTGTTAAAGATCATTTACTTTTTGTAACTCATTTTAGTAGGTTCACAAATAGTCAGAATCATGACATCAAGTGAGTGAAAGAAGGTAAGGAATAATGAGGATGATGATGATGGTCGGTTTTTGATAATTCCTTTATCTATTTTTATTTTAAACTTTCATATAAGTCAATTATAATTTTAGTCTCAATTTTAGTGTTTTTCATATACATTTGTATATTATTAAGTAATCATGAATACTTTCAGATTTACTCTCTAATATTTATCGATATAACTATATTTTTTATTTTTATTGATATTAAAATTGTTTATTTTTTGAAAGATCCTTCGATAACTTAACAAATTATTAAAATGGTGGCATCAGAGGAAGAAAAAGCAAGGACAATGAGGATAATAGTGGTGATCGATTTTTGATATTTATTTATCTATTTTTGTTTCAATCTTTTACATAGATTAACTATAATTTTAGTCTCAGTTTCAACATTTTCATGTACATTTGCATATTATTAAGCATAGACGTGGATACTTTTGAGCTTACTTTCCAACATTTATCTATGTAATTGTAATTTTTTTTGTTGCATTAAACATTATTTATTTTTTGTAAATCTCTTTAATTGCTTAACAAATGGTCAAAATGGTAGTATTGATGGAGTCTAACTCACCATCAATTTTGGTTTGACAGACCTCTTGAGATCTTAATCCACCGAGTCATCCTTCAGTCGGATTTGCAAAAGGAACAACTGTGAAAAAAGCTACCGGAAACTCTCTAACAATGATCACTTCGACGCTCAAGTTAGATTTACTCTCTAGAATTGGATATAATCTAGAATTGGGCAGTAGTCCCTTACTTCTTTGGTTATCTTTGATTTATAGTGCTCCTGGATATTTGGTGCATTCGGATCCCGTGATCTCGAGTAACCGTTCCATTAATTTCTCTCACGAATGGGGGATTAAATATGGATTCCTTGATATTAACTCCTAAAGATGTTGTGGATTTGCTGGCTAGAATATTAGTGCCAACAGACCAAATCTAATAAGTTCGATTTTAGATAGTGTTTGGGACATGATTGATCCTTCTCGTGACCTTATTCATATCCAAAATGACTGAACTCACAATGGCTCAGTATATTGGTAAACCCTCATCTCGGATACTTTTATTTGTAATCAACCCTTTGAGCTCAACTTCATTGATTTTTTTGACTTAGAAGGTTCAATTCAGAACTCTCCCTCTAAAGTCGTCTCAGTTGGCGATTTCGCCTTCATTCCATGCATACCTGGTTCTCTGAACTACTACTTGGTGAGTTGATGTATCATTAGTACCCTTTAACTCTAGGTATCATACTATGGGTTCGAGGTCTTGAGTTTTTGGAACTCCTTTCTTCTTCCTTCAAGCTTCTAATCATTGTAGCTTTTCTTTTAGGAAAACAAAGTGTCAACCACCATGGGATTTGGAGAGTCATGCTTTTATTTAAGTTGATGCCATTGAGCACAGAGCATCAGTCATCATGTTGCTTGTGGAGGTGGGTTGCCACCTGCATAATCATTTAGAGTTTTTTCCTTTTTGAGGTACTGATCTAGATCCGCCTACTTATTTATCAGGGTGATATATCTGACGCCTCATGATTCATCTCCCCTTTAATTTTTGAAATTTTATTAGGGATATGCATCACAGGATATGGATGAAGATTTTGGGGATTTGGCCTTTTGGGCTTCATCGGCCTTGATCAAGCCATGTAGAAGCAATCGATAGCGTGGTAAGATTTATATGAAGGATGATATACTCTTTTCCTCTTACTTTAGCAAATTTGTGAATCCTCTATCTTCCTCCCTCAACATCTTTATCCTCAAAAAGCTTGCTCATCTATGGCATCTTCTTTTGCTCTATTGAGCTCTAAGAAGAAAACTTTTGTTATTGAGAAGGAGAGCATTCTGGGGCAAGTAGCCCATGTTTCAAAGAAGTCCTTGGCCTCCATGGCACCCCAGCATCATCATCTAGAGACCGAAGTTCTACGCCTGCACTAAAGAAGGTGCATGGGCTCGCCATCTTTGCCGCTTCACCTGCCTTAAAAATTGCCTCTCCTTCCATGACATTATTTGCTGTAAGGGCTGCTACATCCTCCATCGCACCTTCCACCATGTCCTCCATTGTAAAAGGAAGCTCACAGGAACCATTCTTGAATATTGTAGTCATTTTGCCATTGCCTACAAGTAAGTTCACTCATTTAAGTGATTTTTTCTTCTCCTCCTGATGATCCTAGCACTAGTATTTTGCTAGGTGATCTTGAGGTGAGACTTTGGATTTTTGAGTCTACTCTCCAAGAGAAAAATCTAAAGCAATTGGTCAATACCTTCAGCTTCCCAGATGGAACTGAGTTGGACCTGTGGGGGTCAAAGGAGGATAATAGAACCCTTAGAGAGAAGTTCAGCTTTGACTTTTTCACTTATTGGGATATGTTTGAGAGTGGATTTAGGTATTCTTAGATTCTCTCACCCAGGGCATTTTGAGTGATTGGGACTTAGCTCTAGACCAGATGTTCCCAATGCTATGAAGTTTATCACAGCCTTTTGAACCCTAGCCAACCCCAAAGGTCATTCTTCTACTATAGAAATGTTTAGGGATGATTTTAAGGATTGACAAGGTCCCAATATGGGAGGTAGGTAGTACTTTGCCTTAAAGAAATGGTGTAAGCTCTTTGCCTCCAACCCTACCTCAATTCATTCTTGGAAAGAGCACCCAATTAGGGTCTTTTCCAAGGTTGATTTAGGTCTCCTTCATAAGTAGGGTAACCCTTTCATCTATAGGGCCAATTCTAAAATCTCCCTCGAAGTCCACCTTTTTTTAATATCTTGGGCTAAGGAGGTAGAGGAAGTTAGATTTACCCTCACATAATCTGACAAGGCTTGTTTGAAAGAGCATGGCCTATCCATTGCTCGAACGGATGGTATGGAACTTATGACTCAAAGCTTGGGCTTCCTTCAGTTTTTAATAGGTTCTTCTTCAATTTTAATGAAGTGGTGTTATGCTTACAAGAATCACCGAGCTGAACTTCATGAACAAGATCCTAAAGGAGTAAGGAGGGGATCCATAGGTATCTTTAGCTTGGAAGAATCCTGCCATACCAGAAGTCCCCATCCCTCTTCCTGTTGTAGCTCCCAGCTAGAGGAAGAGGAAGAAAGGAGAGGAGGAGAAGAGCCAAGGATTGGAAGAGGAGCAGCTAAAGAAGAAACAAGTGCCACTTCATTCCTCTTCTCCACCTTCTTGAGTTGTTCCCTCGGGCAACTATGCCCGATTGCCTTCTCGCATGATGAAGATGGTTGATCACTGCAAGGGAGTTATGTTTGTCCCTTCCCCTACTCTCTTCAAGGTGTGAGGGTGCTCTCCTCCTGGATCCCAAAGTGCTCTAAGGGAGATTGATGTTGAGGAATATTTTCTTAGCAATTTTGGGGAGAACGAAGGCTCCTTCATCACCAAACTCCCCACCAATAAGCTCTTCTTGAAAGAGGTGAGAGCTTGTTGCGATGTAAGTTCACTTGATCTTGATTATTTTTATTTTTTCCTTATTTCCTTATTTTGACTTTTACTTTGCTCTCAACTCACATCCCTCCAAAGTAGCATGGAGGAGTTGAAGAGGAAAGTGAAGGAAGAGAAGAACCCCCCTCATTGTTGAGCCAGACTGGGCCTTGTTGAATATGGAGGCAACGAAGATCGAGATGGAGCTAATGAAGACTCGACACTAGACTGCCTTAAAGGAGACCAACACCATCGCTATTGCCAACTACCTTAAGAGCAAAGAGCACACTAACATCCAGAATATGACTAAGTTCCATGTCATTACTGAGTTCAAGGCTAGCAATGAGTATTTGAGGGATCCAAGCTTGGTGTCTGAGGCTTCATTGAGGATTACCTCATTTGTAGGGATATAGTGAGGTAGACTCATTGCGACCCTAACTTCAACCTTGAAGGCCTTTGCATCAAGTTCTATAACAACTTGAGGGTTTGACGCCTCAAGTGGGAGTACGAGGCACTTCTTCAAAGGGAGAAGGAGGTTGCTACTATGATGGCAAGTGAAAGCTCAGAAAGGGAGGAGTCAATGGAGGCCAAAGCTCCAATTCAAGGGCTTGGTGAGTTGAGAGAGTCTTCAATGCCTCTAAATGTTTATGATTAGTCACCTTTCATTCTCTATATAATAAAATTTTGTATCAATTGCTTCTTCTAGCTCTATATAGTATTTTTGCGTTTTCTTCAGTATTCATGTGTTTCTTCTAGTTGTTCTTTCAAATTTTTTAACTTTATCCAATATCATCGGAATGATTTTCTTGAGGTATTAGCTTGGTGCTGACCCACCTGAACTTTCTTCAGGGATGTTTTTAGATAGAGATACCTCAACTGACATCCCTAGTCGATCTCTAACTTGACTCCATTCTTATGATTCTGTAGGCACCTTATGATGTGGCTCCCTCTGTTTGAACCTGAACATTTTGTTTGAATCCTTTGCTTCATCTAAGCTAAGGTCCTTGGGGCTTGGCATTGTACTAAGGTCATATGCCTTGACTTGAGATCTTTGTGCCTGGCATTGGGTTGAAGCCTTATAACTCATCTGACCTGAGATCTTTATGCTTGGCATTGGACTGAAATATTATGGCTTGTCCAATTTGAGGTATTTGTGCCTGGTTTTAGGCCTAGATCTTATGCCTCATCTGATACGAGGTCTTTTTGCTTGGCATTGGGCCTCAATCTTCTACCTTATCTAATTTGAGATCTTTGTGGTATTGGGCCAAGATCTTTTGTCTCTTCTTATCTGAGGTCTTTATGCCTGGTATCAGGCTAAGGTCTTATGCCTCGTCTAATCTAATGTTTTTGTGTCTAGTATCGGGCTGAGTTCTTATATCTCATCTGATTCAAGGTCTTTGTACTTGGCATAGGGTCAAGTCTTATGTCTCATTTAATTCTAGGACTTTGTACTTAGCATTGGGCCAAGGTCTTATGCCATGTCTAATTCAAGGTCTTTATGTCTGACATTGGGTTGAGGTCTTATGTGCTTCGTTTGATATGAGGTCTTTATATCTGACATTGGGTTGAGGTCTTATGTCCCTTCGTGATCTAAGGTCTTTTTGGTGCTCTCCTAGGCAAAGATTTGTTTGCAAAGCATAAATTTTATTAAAAATTAATGATATATGATTTTAAAGATAGAACATTCTAAGATTGTTGATGTGTCATATTTTTGAGAGTACTTAACCATTTGGGTATTTGATCTTGAAGGCTCCTGGTTTCATAGCTCAAGAGACTCTAAATGGGCCAATCCAATTTGGAGAGAGATTCCTTGAGTTCCGGTCATCGAGCTTGGCTCGACAGAATACCCAATCACCTGGTTGTAGTTCTCAACTATGGACATAGGTATTATAGTATGTCACCCGACAGTGATACTTGGTGATCTTGGTGTGTGCTTTCTCTCGAACCTCCAACACAAGGTCCTTCTCAGCTAATTATTTTTCTCATTTAGTAAGAGATCATAACTCTAAACTCATGGAGAAAAAAGTCCAATTTCCATAGGGATAGCTACCTCGATCTCATAGGTGAGCATATATGGTGACTCCTCAGTTGCCGTTCGAGGAGTGATCCAATCCACAAAACATGTGGTAACTCATTAGCACATGCATCCATCTTTTGCCCTTTGGAGATGCTTCTTTATCTCTAGAAGTAAGGTTTGATTAGTTACCCCAGCCAAGCCTTGGGAATGTGCCACCAAGGTAAACCTTTGCTCAATGTAGAAGTTAGTGCAGTACCCCTTGAATTTGGAACTATCGAACTACTTCTTGTTATCCCTGACCAGCACTTGAGGGAGTCTGAACCTGTAGATGACATTATGTCAAATAAATTCTTGGATCTTTTCTCAGTGATTGTGGCAAGCGGCTCAGTTTTCACCCACTTGATGAAGTAGTCGATGGTAGCTACCAAGAACTTTCTTTGTCCCAAGGCTATTGAAAACAAACCTAGGATGTTCATTCCTCATTGATTGAAGAACCAGGCCACTTGAGTCTATTGAAGCTAAACCATAGGGCTATGGTAAATTGAGGCGTGCCTCTAGCACTATTCACATTTGGATATGAATGCAAATGTCTCGGTAGCCATGTTGATCCAATAATATCCTTATTTGAGGATTTTGTGTGCCAGGACTCATCCTCCTTTGTGAGTACTATAATTGGATGTTCTTGGAAGTATGAGCAAAGCTTCTGAGTTGCTTGCACCATGGCATATGAAAGCTTTTCTAGAGGAGGGTACTAAATCTCTACTCTTGTGAGTACGTGGCTCATGTAGTAGATGGAATGCTATTTTTCGCATCGGTCACTTATTAGCACCAAACTCACTATTTGGTCTAAAGCTATGATATAGAAGAATAGTATCTCATTTGGTTTAGATCTTACCACTACGAAAGGCTCAGCAAGTACTTTTTTAGGTCCTCAAAGGCTCAATCACACTCCTCGATCCATTCAAATCCCAAGCCTTACTTGAGGCTTTGAAGAAAGGGAGGCATTTTTCTCCCAACCTTGATAAGAAATGGTTGAGTGCTACCAAGCAGCTTGTAAGCCTCTACATTTCTTTAAGGGAACTTGGGGGCTTCATTTTCCTCACTACCTAAATCTTCTCAGTTTGCCTCAATTTCCCACTTTGAGACAAGTTATCCAAGAAATTTTTTTGAACCTACTCTGAATGTATATTTTTCAAGATTTAGCTTCATCCCAAACCTCCACAGTGTGTTAAAGGTTTCTTCCAGATCTTTTAAGTGTCCTTTAGTATGGACACGTTTTACCAAGATGTCGTTGACATAGACTTCCACATTCCTCCCAAGCTAAGCCTCGAAAGCCTTGTTAACCACTCTTTGGTATGTCACACCTGCATTTTTCAGCCCAAATGGCATGGTGATGTAGCGAAAGGTACCTTGGTCTGTGATGAAGGCTATTTTTTTCTTTGTCCTTGGGATGCATCCGTATTTGATGGTAGCCTAAAAATGCTTCTAGGAAGCTTAGGAGTTGATGGCCTAATGTAGAATCCACAAGTTGATCTATCTTGGGCAGAGGGTAGCTATCCTTTGGCAAGCATTGTTTAAGTCGATGAAATTAACACACATTCTTTACTTGCCTTTGGCCTTTTTCACCATCACCATGTTCACCAACCACTTGGGATAAAGGACTTCTTTGATGAATCCTGCATTGAGCAGTTTGCTTATCTCTTTGGCAGTGGCTCTTGGACACTCAAGAGTGAAGTGCCTCTTCTTTTGCTTGACTGGCTTGTGGTCTTCTACTATTGCAAGCTTGTGCTGGGCAATCGAAGGGTCTATCCCAGGTAGATCTTTTGGAGAACATGTGAAGATGTCTTGGTTCTTTTGTAAAAATTCTCCTAGCTTTGTATGGAGAGGATCTATGAGGTTTGCACTGACCTTCAATGTTCTCCTCAAGTCTTCATCAACAACAAGGCTGATGATCTATTCCATGGGAACCTTCTTTTGTTCGAGGAAAGGCATGTTGATTTCAGCCATTACTAAACCTTTGCCAGACTTTGATTGGTGTTGTTTCGCTAGTAAGAGGCCTCACACCTCTTAGCAAGACTTTGATCACCTCATGCTTCACTTGTGCTATGTTTAGTTAGAAACCTCATTACTAGGTGAAAGGTTGAGATTACCACTTGCAGCTCGTTAAGTGTTGGGTGTCCTAGTATTATATTATATGCTGAACATGTCTGAAGCATGACAAACATTGATTTGATCATAGTGGTTTTGGGGCTTCTTTGATTATAAAGAGTATGTCAATCATATTAATTGAGGTAATCAAGTCTCTAGTGAATTCTGTAAGCATATCGACATGCGACTTCAACTTTTGCTCAATTTTCATTTGGTCATAGGCCCTAGTGAATAAAATATTAGTTGAGCTTCCCATGTCCACTATGATATGTTGTGTAGCATAGCTATCTAGGACTATCGAGGTCACCAGTGCATCATTGTGGGATATTGAAATTCCTTCCAAGTCCTTCATAGAGAAGACTATATCCCGATGCTCAAGTTCACAATGTTGCCTCTTCACTGGCTCATCTCGAGCCTCCTACCCCCATTGATGGTTCAGTGCTTATTGCTTGATGACCAAGATTTCACTTTGGGTTGGTGTGCTTTTCAAGATCATGTTGAGGTTCCCTTTGGTTGGGGGGTTGTACAGTTCTAGGGTGGGATTCCTTTGTGAGGGAGTCTAAGGATGAGGCACTCTCTCTAATAAGTTTCTTCTACTCTCTTACCTCAGTGAACAAATTATCCCAGATATCCTTCTTGCATGAGCCTTTCGATTTCATCTTTAAGGTATTTGTATCCTTCAATATCATGGTCGTATTCTTGGTGAAAATGATAGCACCTTGATTTATCAAGGTATTACCGAGTTGTGTAAATTGGTAGAGGCCTTCGCAGCATATCTCAGTATTCAATTTGAGCAAGAACCTCAAATCTCAAATTGTTCAGTAGGGTGTAGGCTTGAAACTTGAGCCTTCATTCTTCAGGCTTATGCTCCCTTTGTTCGGTCTTCTATTTCTTTAGATCAAGGAGCTTTGTTTCTCGAGACTCCTTCTTTAGTTTACTAGAACCCTTGGATTCTCTTTTTACCATAATTACTTCTTCGGTATAAATGTGTTCTTGAGTTAACTGGATGAACTTTGTAAGGCTTCTGATGGTTGGCAAGCCATCTCATAGGCAACCTGAGGCTATCTGATCCCATTTATTGAAGCTGCGAGGATGATGGAACTATCGAGCTTGGTGACCTCAAGTCGAGCCTTGTTGAACTGAGCCAAATGTTCTCTCAATATTTTGCTTTCTTTCTACTTTAGTGCCAACAAAATAGAAGGATCTTTTTGTCAAGGCACCAGCGAGATGAACTACTTTATGAATCTATCCACTAAATCATCAAAGCAAGAAATGGAGTACCTTGACAGTCTAGAGTACCAAGCTTAGATCAGGCCCTATAAAGCCATAGGAAATATCTTAAACATGGTTGAATTTAATACTCCTTATAAAATCATGGGATTCCTAAAAGTACTAACATGATCCACCGTATCCTTTGTGCCATTGTACACAATGTAGGGGGCTGTCAAAACTTTAGCTACACAAGAGAGTATGCTACCTCTGGTATTAGAGGAGTGTCATATCTCACTCGAGATGGATGAGCCAATGCCCTAATGAGCTCTTGGCTTGATTGTGTAATAACCTCTCTTTGGGTGCCTCGGGCGATTTTGACGGTGGCTTGCGTATGGGGCCATTCCTATCGTATTCCCTTGAGGTGTGACTAGCATTCAATACAGGAGCTGCTACTTTATTGGCTAGCCTTTCAAAACGAAGAGGAGGAGCCATAGTCGAGGGGTCATACTGACCTTGGTGCAAATGCCCATTGAGTTATGCAAGACTCAATGTGGGATGATATGACAACTCACCTCACTGATTTGGTACTAGTGCATGGACTAGTTGTTGAGTATAATGAGGTGGTGGATTTAGTACCACTTGACTCTGTAGTTGTTGAGCCTAAAGATTCTGCATAACTTGTGCTTGAACCTTGAGAAGCTAAATCATTTGCTAGACTAATATTGCTAAGGTTTGAAATTCCTAGTGGCTCATCAAGTTGGAAGGTCCTGATGGTATCTCGAGTATCATTTGAAAAGAAGGTACATGAGGTTGTTGAGGCATTTGGACCATTGAATTAGCCCATTGGACTAGTTTGCCCAATCCATTGGATGAATTATGTGATTCCATTAGCACTATGGCCATTTGCCCCAAGGAGATTTTTTGATGATGGTGGTCATGCTGCTCTATGAGGCATGGTAGGAGGACTGTCAGAGTTATTTTAGATTTACAAGAAAGAATGGTGGAGTGGCATCTCAATGAAAGCACCACTATTGATGGAGATTGGCTCACCACTAGTTTTAGTTTGAGTCTCAGTTTTAGTATTCTTCATATATATTTGTTATATCGTTCAGTACAAAAATGAATATTTCTAGGCTTACTCTCTAATATTTATTAATATAACTACATTTTTATTACTTTTATTAGTGTTAAAGATTTTTTATTTTTTATAAGTTGATCTAAGTTTGATTAAGTTGGCCATACATTTTTTTAAAACTATTTGGTTTATTTCATGTTGCAGGGGTTTTTAAAGTCATTAAAATTTAAAAATCCAACAAAATAAATAACTAATTTAATAATAACCACTACTTTAATTTAAAATAACATTTCTAATTGTTTTATCATATGGGCAACAAAATCTTTGATAGAATTTTTTGCGAACAAAATAGCAATAAAATTTGTTGACAGAGCCCGATTCACCACCAGTTTTGATCTAAGAGATTCCTTGAGATCTTGATCCACTAGGTCACTTCCTTTAATATACAAAAAGAAGAATTATGGAGACAACCAAGAGTTTTCCAGTGGTGATTGCTCTGGCGCTCAAATTAGTCTAACACTTAGGAATAGAGATAGATTAGGAGATTGAGAATTAGTCTCTTACCACTATGGTTGTTGTATTATTTATAATGCTCTCAGAGATTTGGCATATTTTAATTCCATAATTTTTGGTAACTATTCTACTAGATTTTCTATAATGGAGGTATCATTCACAGATCCTTAGGGTTGACTCCAAAAATAACTGTAGATTGATCGACTGATATACTAGTGCTAATAGACCGAATCTTGTGAGTTCAATTACAGTTACACTTCGAGAGGTGGCCACTCTTTCCCATGAGCTTATTCCTATCTGAAGTTACCATGCTCATAATAGTTTAGTGTATAGATGAGTTCTTAGCTCAATCATAATTGTTCACAACCTTCCTTTTAAGCTTGGCTTCACTAACTCTTTGACTCAGGAAGTTCAATTCAGAAATTGTCCTTTAGTTACCTCGATTGATGGCTTTGGCTTTGATTCACACTCATCCGATCTTTCTAAATTTTCACTTTCTAACTTGATGTTTCATCACTGACTCCAAACTCTATGCCCCATACCATCAGTTTGGGGACTTGAGTTTTCACAATTTCCCTTGTTGCTCATCGAAATGGCTCTACCTATGATCATCACAGATAAGCTAATCTAAATTTATATTACCTTCTTTGAGGTGAGAGGTGAAATGTCAGCCACCATTAGGTTTGGAGAATCATGCCCTGGTTTAGCTCAATGTTCTCAAATGTGAGGTGCTAGTCACCATGACACTTGGGAAGTGGACTACTATCTCATTATCTCCTGTGCAACCATTTAGGGTCTTGCTTCTTTTTGAGGTGTTGTTTAGGGGCCACCCGCTTGCTCATCGAGTTGATATCTTGGATGCCTCATGATTTATCTCCACTTAAGTTTCTAGGATTAGATAGAGAACACGTGTTGTCGGAATCTTGATGAGGATTTTGGAGATTTGGCCTTTTAGACTTCATCAGCCTTGATTGAGCTTTGTGGAAGCAATCTAATGGTGTGGTGAGACTTATATGAAGGATACTATGTTCTTTTTCTCTTACTTTAGCAAATTTGTAAATCTTTGTCTTCCTTTCTTGATGTCTTTATTCTCTATCGAAGAGCTTACTTATCCATGGAATCCTGCTCCACTCCATCTGACTATGAGAAGAGATCCTCCATCACTGAGAAGGTGAGCATTTTGAGGCAAGCGGCCCCTGCCTAGAAGAAATCCTCAACCCCCCATAGCATCTCGATACCATCCATTGGAGGCCAGGGCTTTGTGTCCACACCAAAGGAGACATGTGGAGCCACCATCAGTTCATTTGCTACCCTGTTTGTCTTGAAGATCACCTCACCCTCTATAATGCCATCTACCACAAGAACTGCCACATCTTCCGTCATGATTTCCTCCACACTATCCACTATAGAGGGGAATTGTGGGGCTACAAGGGAGCCATTTCCAGAGAACATGACCATCCTACCTTCATTCACCTATTTAAGTAGCTTTTTATTCTACTCTTGATGATCCTAGTATAAGTATTTTGCTAGATGATCTCGAGATGAGGGTTTGGATTTTTTAGTCTACCCTCTAGAAGAAAAATTTTGAGTAGTTGGTTAGCACATTCGTCTCCTCAAATAGAACTAAGTTAGACCAATAGGGATCAAAGGAAGATACTAAATCTCTTAAGGAGAAGTTTAGCTTTGATTTTTCACTTATTGGGAGATGTTTAAGTGTGGGTTTAGGTGTCTCGTAGATTAGATTAGATTGTCTCAAAAGGTTATTCCCCAATCATAGAAATATTTATGGATGCCTTCAAGAGTTGTTAACATCCAAATATAGGGGGTCGGTGGTACTTTGCCCCAGAAAAGTGGTGTAAATTCTACACCTCTAACCTCATCTCTATTTATGCTTGGAAGGATCATCCTATTAGGGTCTTTTCAAAGGTTAATTCATGTCTTGCATTAGTGGGGTAATCTTTTCTTCCATAGGGCCATCTTTTGGTATCCTGGACTAAGAAGGTAGAAGAGATTAGGTTGGCCCCCATAGTCTGACGAGACCTATTTGAAAGAAAATGGGCAATCCATTACTCGGATGACCAATATGAAACTTATCCCTCAAGGCTTAGGCTTCCTTTAATTTACTATAACCTTTTCTTCAGTTTAATGAGGCAATGTTGTGCTTATATGAATTATCAAGCTTAACTTCATGAATGAGCTCTTGAATGAGCAAGGAGAGGCACCTCAGGTATCATTAGCTCGAAAGAAGCCTATCATACCAAAAATCCCTACTCCTCCTCCTACAACCCCAAGCCAAGAGAAGAGGAAGAATGGAGAGGAGGAGAATAGTTGAGGAACTGAGGAAGAGCGAGTGAAGAAAAGATAAGTGCCACCTCATTTCTCTTCTCCTCCTTCCCGAGGCACCTTCGTGGGTGAATGTGCCCAATTACTTGCTCGTGTAGTGAAGAAGGTTGATCACAGCAAGGGAACTATCTCTACCTCTTCCTCTCCTCCAGCTCACTCTATGGTGAGAGGGCACTCTCCTTGTGGGCCCTGATGTGTTTTGAGGGTGATTGATATCGAGGAGTATTTTTTTAGAGACATCAGAGATAATGAAAACTCCTCCATCTCCAAGCTCCCGGATGACAAACTTTTCTTGAAGGGAGCAAGAGCTTATTATGATGTAAGTCTTTCAAATTTAACTTCTTCAATTCTTTCTTCTCTCAATATTCTAAAAATTTTGGTTCAGCTATAGGTCCTACATTTTTTTCACTTCACCAAGTGCCACTTTTATGAAGCTCAAAGGGATATAGCCTTCGAGAAGGGCAATGCCAAAGAGGAGATGCACCTACTTTGCTCTCAATTCACGTCCCTCCATAGCAGTGTGGAGGAGTTAAAGAGAAAGGTGGAGGAATAGAAAAACCTCCTCACTATCGAGCACAACTTGGCCTTGTAAAATATGAAGACAATGAGGACCAATATGGAGGTGCTGAAGGCCTAGCATTGGACTACCTTAGAGGAGACCAAGAACACCACTATTGCTACTTACCCCAAAGCAGAGACCACATCAATATCCTAAAGATAATGGAGTTGCATGTCATTACTAAATTCAAGGCTAGAAATGAATATCTCAGGGATCATGCCAAGCTCTCCACCCAGGGCTTCACTGAGGGTTACCTCATTTGTAGGGACATAGTGAAGTAGACCTATGACTTTGACCCTAAAGATCTCTATATCGAGCTCTATAATGACTTAAGGGTTCAGTGCCTCAAGTGGGAGTACAAGGTGTTTCTTCAGAGGGAGAAGGAGGCTTCTGTGGAGATGGTGGGCAAGGGTCTAGAGGGAGAGGAGGTAGCAGAGGCTGAGGTTGAGGTCATTCCATGGTTGAAGAAGTCGACGCCTTGAATGTCTCTAATTGATTATTTCTCTCCTTTTGTAATAGGAGAGCTCTTGTACTGATATTTTGCTTCCTATTTCAATAAAACTTTCCTTTCCTTCTGTGTCTTTGTGTTTTTCAAGTTATTCTTTCAACTTTCTTAACTTTATCCAATCTCACTCGAATATTCCCAATGATTAAGATGGTCATGCATACTGACTTTCTTCATAATGAATTCCTTGAAGTTTAGATTGGCTAATGAGTCATGGGTGCTGGGTGTTTGCAAGCACTTCTTAATGCCCCTCTTCTATAGTTTGGGAGTTTGTAGATCAACCAAGATTCTCTTTCAGGAATATTTTTAGATAGGGACATCTCAGTTAATAGACTTGGCCGAACTACAAACTGGACTCCACCCTTTGGTAGTTTTGTTGATGCCTTGCATTACGATTTCTTTTGTCCAACACAAAGCTTGCCTTAGATTTTATTTGGACCTAAACATTTTTCTTGGTATGAGGTTGAATCCTTTGCCTCATCTAAACTGAGGCCCCTAGTGCTTGGCATTAGATCATAATCTTATGCCTCATATGATCCAAGGTCTTTGTGCCTAGCATTGGGCCAAGATCTTTTACCCCATCTGATCTGAGGTCTTTATGCTTGGCATTAGGCCAAGTTCTTACATCTTGTCTGATTCAAGGTGTTTATGCCTGGTATTAAGTTGAGGTCTTGCGCCTCATTTAATTCAAGGTCTTTATGCTTGGCATTAGACCGAGGTCTTACACCTCATTTAATTTGAGGTCTTCATGCCTGGCATTGGGTTGCATCTTATATCTCATTTGATATAAGGTCTTTGTACTTAGCATTGGACCGAGGTCTTACACTTCACTTGATTCAATGTCTTTATGTTTGGCATTTGTCCGAGGTCTTATGCCTCATCTAATCTGAGGTCTTTATGCCTAGTATTGGCCAAGATCTTATACCTCATTTAATCTAAGGTCTTTGTGCTTGACATTAAGCTGAGGTCTTATGCCTCATCTAATTCTAGATCTTTGTGCCTAGCATTAGGCTGAAACCTTATGTCTTGTCTAATCTGAGGTCTTTGTGCCTAGCATTGGGTTGAGATCTTATGCCTCATCTAATTCAAGAGCTTTGTGCTTGGCATTAGGTCAAGGTCTTATACCTCATCTGATTTAAGGTCTTTGTACCTAATATTGGGCCCAGATCTTATGCCTTGTTTAATCCAAGGTCTTTGTGTGATCTCTTGGACAAAGACTTTACCAAAGCACAAATCTTATTAGAAAATAAATGAAAGTTGGTTTTAAGGATGGAACCTTGTTAGGTTGTTGATATGCTATGCCCTTGGGAGTACTTGACCATTTGGGTGCTTGGTCTTGAAGGTTCCTAGTCTCATAGGTTGAAAGACTCTAAATGGTCCAATCCAATTTAGAGAGAGCTTCCCCAAGGTCTGATTAACGAGCTCGGCTCAGTGAAGTACCCAATTGCCAAGTCAAGTTCTTGACTATGTACTTGGGTATTATAGTAGTGTGCCACTCGTTGATGATACTCGGTGATCCTAGTGAAGGTCTTCTCTTGGACTTCCAAAACTAGGCCCTTCTCCATCCAATTATTTTTCTTATTTAACAAGAGATCATAACTCTGGACTTGTGTGAAGTGAGTCTAATTTCCAAAGGGATGATTACCTTGACCCTATAAGCGAGCATATAGGATGACTCCTCAATTGTGGTTCGAGGAGTAGTCCAATAGAACCACAAAATATGTAGTACCTTTTCGGTCCAAGTGCCATTTGTCCTCTCGAGATGTTTCTTTATCCCTGTATAGTTTGTTACCTCGGCCAAGCCATTGGCTTGGAGATGTGCTACCAAGGTAAACCTTTGCTCAATATGGAGGTTGGTGTAATACTCCCTTTGAGTTGTCGAATTGCTTCCCATTATCTGTGGCCAACACATATGGAAGCGTGAACCTACAAATGACATTCTGCAAGAGGAACCCCTGGATCTTTTTCTTAGTGATTGTAGCAAGTGGTGCAGCTTTCACCCACTTGATAAAGTAATTAATAATAACTACTAAAAACTTTCTCTATCCTGAGGTTATTGGAAAAGGACCCATAATATCCATTCTATTGGTCAAAAGGTCTTGAGTTTGTTGGAGTTAAACTATGGAGCTGTGCTACACCAAAGTATGCCTCTAGCATTGCTCATATTTGGCATCTTGTAGAGGAAAGGTATACTCCACCCACCAAAAAAATTGATGATGTGAGACTTCCTAAGCCTAGAGTAGGAAGGAATGAGTTAGATAAGAAAAATGATTCGTTGAATGCAAAAAGCAATGAGTATTCTTTATTGTGCTCTTGATCCTATTGAGTTTAACTAAATTAAAATACATGAGATGGTTTATGAGATTTGACATTACATTGAGGTTACCCATGTGGGTAAAAGGCAAGTAAAAGAATCTAAAGTGAATATATTGATTAACCAATATGAACTCTTTAGAATGAAATCTAATGAGTCGATAACAAAAAATATTTACTCATTCTATGAATATTATAAATACCTTAAAATCTCTTGGAAAATTTTATACTAATGATAAAATGATGAGAAAGATTTTAAGGTGTCTTCCAAAGTCATAGGATCTCAAGGTGATCGCGATTTAAGATGTGAAGAATCTCAACAAATTACCCTTGGAGAAACTCTTGGGGTCACTCATCACTCATAAATGGCCATAAAGGATAGGAGCCAAGAGGATGATAAAGACAAAAATAAGAAAGGAATAACTCTCAAGGCCAAGGAGTCTAGTGAGGAATATAGTGATGAAGAAATGGCTCTCATTACTAGAAAATTCAAGAAATTCTTAAAGAAGAGGCATATACCAAGAAGACCTACAAGGAATGAAAAGAGCTATAATAATGAAGAGGATGAGGATGTTCTCACATGTTTCACATGCAAAAATCCTAGACACAGAAAGTCAATTGCCCTCTCAACCCTCAATCAAAGAGAAAGGAAAGAAGAAAAAGGCAATGGCAGCTACATGGGACCACTTAGAGGAAGAGAGTGAAGATGTCTCAGCTGATGAAGAAATTACAAACTTGTGCCTCATGGCCATTGAGAATGAAGGATGTAATTTAATATTTGATGAATTACAAGATACATTTGAAAATTTATATGTTAGACATGAAAGATTACTTCACATGCAAGCTTCTTTAAAAAAACAAGTTGAATTTGCTTGAGAGTGATTTTTAATCATTGAAATCTTCTATAAATGTAAAAAGAAGGTTGAGCTTCTTTGAAAAGAAAATTTTATTTTATAATCCTCTAAAATATCTTGTGATTGTAAAAAGAGTCTTAAAAAGCTTTAAAAGAAAAACACCAATTCGAAAAAGACTCTAAAGAATTTCTTCTAGAGAAATACTACTTTAAATGTGATTTTGAAAAATCAAAGGAATATTTTAAGTAGATTTGGACTTAGTTTTATATCCTCTTCAAAATCTAAAGATACCAAGTCCACTTTTGCAAATGCTTCAAATACTATATTTTTCAAATTAAAATATAACTATTGTTGCCAAAATGGATATGTCTCCATGAATTGCCCAATTATAAGAAACTCTTCTCTTAAATAAATTTGGATACCTAAGGGAATGATTCCTAAAGCTAAAGAATCCAAACTAGTTTATGTTCCTAAAACATTCTCCACTTGAGTAGCATAAGTTAGCTAAAGTCGTCATAAGGATTAAATTTGCAACATTCTTATGGCCATTTTCTAGCTAATCTAAAAGTAGGATTTACTTTACTTATTAGTTCATCATTCATTGTATTTTAATTTATTTTTGTAATTATTTTACTCTCTAACTTTATGGACACATAATTAGAATCAGTTTCATCCTAATATTCTTGATTGTTTTTAATTATGCTTCAGCTCTAAAGATCAAAGAAATTAATGATTTCTAGATAGTGGTTGCTCAAGGTACATAACAGAAAATCCATCAATATTTGTGGAGTAAAAGAAAAGGATGGAGAATATGTTACTTTTTAGGATAATGATAGAAGTAATATTATATGTATTAGAAATATTTTTATTGGATACTCTTTAATTAAAAATATTCTTTTAGTAGGTATTAAGCATAATTTTCTTTCTATTACTCAACTATGTGATAAAGGTTTTTATATTGTATTTAAATCAAAAGTTTGCATAGTTAGACATAATGATGATGATGTTGTTGTAGCCTTTGTTGGTTATCGAGATGAAAATGTATACACTATAGATCAAGATGACATGAAAAATAAGAAGTGTTTTGTAACTGAAAATTGCAATAAATGATTTTAGCATAAAAGGCTTGGACATGCAAGTATGGATGCCATAGCTAAAGTCAACCAAAAGGAGCTATTGAGAGATTTACCAAAAGGCAATTTCATCAAGGATCGAGTATATGATGCATGCCAAATGGGGAACCAAGTGAAGACCTCCTACAAATCCAACCATTTGTTACATTAACAAGATCACTGCAACTCCTTCACCTAGACTTATTTGGACCAATTGGGACTACAAATTTAGGAGGTTACTTTTGTAATTGTTGATGATTATTTTAAATTTACATTAGTTTTATTTCTTGCATATAAAATTGATTCTTTCAATGCATTTGTTGATCTTTGCAAATGAATTTAAAATAAAAAGGGTTATATGATTTCAAAAATTTGTAGCAATTATGGTGGAGAATTTAAAAAATATTTATTTGAAAAATATTACATTGATAGCGGCATTGAGCATAAATTTTTTGCTTCTCTCACACCACAACAAAATAGTGTTGTTAAGAGGAAGAATAGGTCTCTTCAAAAAATAGCTAGGGTCATACTTAACAAATACTCTTTATCCAAATATTTTTATGCAGAAGACATTAATACGACATGCTATGTCTTGAATTGAGTCTCCATGTTGGTCCACTAGTATCCTTACCTGAGGAGCTTGTGTGCAAGGACCCATCTCCCTCCATGACTTCCACATATCCTCTCATGAACTTCATGGAGGGCATAATACGCTTCTTCAGATTTCAAGTAGCAGAGTAGTGGTTGTGTGAGTGACCTCTTGTATAGGACTCCATTCACCAATGTGAAGTTTAGAGCTAACCTCATAATTCTCCAAGCTTTAGTTGGTTCACTGGGAAATTACCCTTTTTTCCAAATAAGTAATAATCGTGTCCATCCAACTTGGCTCTGAGTCTACTACTTGCATCTCAACATTTTCTGAATAACTTGGCTACTGGAGGTTCTCCATAAAAATTTACCTCAATTTTGGATTTGAAGAGGCTAAGACAAGTCGTGCGAAGGTCTCTACCTTGGTATTGCTATTATGAGATATGGAGTAAATTTCAACTCGATCCATCCTTGCTATGGGTTTTCGTGCCTTAGTTAGGTATTACACGATGGTTACTTATTTTGCCTCATACTCCCCAGTAAGCTATGAACATACAAATTAGGAGTCACTGAATATCTTGAGTTCTTTGGCTTTCAATGCCAATGTTATGTGCAATCCAAAGACAAAAGCTTCATATTTATTTAAGTAGATTTTGAAATCCTACTCTGAATTTGAGTTGGTTCGTAACGAGCCTAATTTAGATATTGGATCTAAACTCAAACTTGGATCAAAGGCTAAAGTAAGATTTGGACTAAATTAAACTTTTCAAATAAACCGCTGAAAATTCTTATTTTATGGATATGCTCGAGCTCTTATTCAAAGAGGACCCAAAAAATTTTAGAATTTTTACAAATATATTCTTTTTACAAAAAGGCCTCTAGAACTTACAAAATTATACTTAGTCCAATCTTTTCAAAAAATTTGTAAATAAATCCCTGAAAATTTTTATTTACAAATAAATTCAAATTTAATTCAAAAAGGACCCTAAAATTTCATAATTTTTACAAATATATTTTTTGCAATGAAAATCCTGAAATTTATAAAATTATATTTTTATATAATTTTTTGGGAAAATTTGTAAATAATCCCTATAGTTCATCATCCAAAAATGGTATAAAAATTTGAATTTTCTTATTAGGGAAACAAATCCCAATCAAAGAAATTTACATGCTAAATACAATATTTAGGAAGCTAATCTAACTACAATCACAATCCCGAATATTCTAAAATCAAACCTCCTTAATTTAGCTTCAAATCTCCTCAATTTGGTTTTAAGATCCTCTTCAAAGCCTATAAGAAAGATTGAAAATTTAAATAGAAGAGACAAAGAGGTCAGCATAATAGAGATAGAGAGAGACAAGGAAACACAAAGATGGTATGGAAACCATCGTGAACAAGAGAGCAAACAAAGAGAGAAGGAACAAGTATTTTCTTACAAGTCATTTCTTTCTCTTCTAACCTTGTTCTTCCTCTTCTTGTCCCCTCCCTGGTCTTGCTCTCACATGGCTTCACATAGTAGCCACCACTTCCCTGAGCCAGATCTGTCATCAGGAGCCTCCTCAACAGCCTTCAGTTCTGCTCCATCAACCCACGCCATGCGATCTCTCATGCTTCCCCACTAGTCGCTACTCTGCTTGCTCCCTAGAGGTCTGAGTCGCCTTGCCATTGGAAAGCTAATTGGATTTGACCAAGATCTAGTCAGGTCTAGCTTGAATTCAATGAATAGGAGCCAAGCCCTTCTCTGTTGAAGAAAGGGAGAAGTAAGGAGGGGGCATATGTGAGGAAGAAGAAATGAAGGAGAATAAAAAAAATAATAAAAGAGTTGTGTTTTTTTTTTTAAAAAAAAAAGAGATTTCTCTTATTTTGATTGTGCAATGACCTTGTCGTGGCCACTTGTAGCCCCCTCAAAGATGGTGATGAAGACGGTAAATTCATGAACTCACTATAGCCACTCGTGGCCCCTCGAAGATGATGATGGAGATGATGAACTTTGGAAACTATTGTGGCCACCCGTGGCCTCTCAAATATGGTGAATCCTTGTCACATCTAAGCCAGCATTCAAGCTCACACTCAACTAGCCTTTAGGCTCACATCCAAGCTAGCCTTTAGGCTTGCATCCAAGCTAGCCTTCAGGTTTGCATTCAAGCTACCCTTTGGACTTGCATCTAAGCTACCCTGCGGACTTACACCTTCGGGTTCACACTTAGCCAATCTTCAGACTTGCACATACCCAGCCTTCAGGCTTACACTCAACTGACCTGTAGGCTCACACTGAGTTAGCATTCAAGCTCACATTTAGCCAATCTTCAGGCTCATACCTCAGCTAGCTTTTAGGCTCACACAACCAACTTTCAAGCTTGCATTCAGCTAGTCTTAGGCTTGCACCAAGCCAGCCTTTGGGCTTACACCTTAGCTATCCTTTGGGCTTGCATCTAAGCTATCCTTTGAGCTCACACTAAGCCAGCCTTTGGGCTCATACTCAGGTAGCCTATGAACTTGCATTCAGCCAGCCTTTGAACTTGCACTCAGTTAAGCCTTCAGGCTCACATCTAAGCCTACCTTCGAACTTGCACTTAGCCAATCTTCAAGCTTATATCTAAGTCAACCTTTAGACTCACACTCATTCAGCCTTCGGGCTCACATCTAAGCTAGTATTCAAGCTCAGCCTTTGGGCTCACATTCAAGTCAGCCTTCGGACTCACATCTTAGCTATCATTCAAGCTCGCATCCTAGTTAGTCCTTAGGTTTGCACTTAGCCAGCTTTTGAGCTTACATCTCAGCCAACCCTTGAGCTCATATCTCAGTCAGTCTTCGAACTCACACCCAGTTAGCTCTCATACTTACACCTCTAAGCTAGCTTTTGAGCTCGTGTCTTTGCCACCCTTAGGTTTGCACATTTAAAGTTGGGCTATGGATCTACCTAAAATTATCATAAACAACCCAGTATCCTCAAATGGACCTAAATTAATCAAATAAGTGGACTAAGCCCAAATTAAACTAAACTCAAAGTCTAGGATGAGTTAATCTAAATTAAATTAGTTTAGAACCAACCCTAGTCATGTTCAAGTTGGGTTAATCAAAGTTAAACTAAACTCAAAGTCAAACCAGAAACAAGTTAGGCTGAGCTTGAACTGAAATCAAGTTGAATTAGATTGACTTGAACTTGAGCCAAAGTCTAGTAGTCCCAGATTCTATAAAGGTCCAACATAAGATCAAACTCGATTCAAGCTAAATGAAATTAAACTTAGATTCAGACCACATTAGTCCTGGCAAAACTAGTTAGAGTCAAACTGAATCCCACTAGATGTGTTGAACCTTCAACAATACTCTAAGGATATGAACAAAGGATAATGTCACTACCCTGACCTGGACTAAAATTAGTTTGAATAGAAGTAGATAAGGTCAAACTAAATCTCACTGGGTGTACTACAAAAGTCATCGGCCACACTTCAAAACTAAGTCAATGCAAAAGCATTAACAATGCTTTGATTCAAACCAAACTAAGGTAGACTCATACTTGCTTAGTCAATCAGCTACAATGTCTTGTCCAAATTAAGTCAACCAACAATATGCTCAAAGTAGTTAACGATGCATCCTTCGAAGCTAGTCAACCCCATAGCAGTTAATAATAAGTTTATTAAGTTAGTCAACCCCAGAAGTAATTGATGATGCATCCTTCAAGCTAGTCAACCTCATAAGCAGTTGATACCACACCCTATAAACTAGTTGTTTAAATGAAGTTAACCAATAACATGCTCAAAACTGTTGATCACACTTAGAAGCTAGACAACCCCACAAGCAATTGATAATGCATCTATTAAGCTAGTCAACCCTACAAGTAGTTGATGACACACTCTTCAAGCTAGTTAATCTCAAAAGCAGTTGGCGATGCACCCCTCAAGCTAGTCAACTCTAGAAATAGTTGGTGATATACGCTACAAGCTAGTCAACTCTAGAAGTACTTGATAATACACTCTTTAAGCTAGTCAATCCCATAAGCAGCTGATGATGCAGTCTTTAAGCTAGTCAACTCTAAAAGCAGTTGATAACACACCCTTCAAGCTAGTCAACCCCACAAGAAGTTTATGATGTATCCTTTAAGCTAGTTAACCCTACAAGCAATTGATGGCACATCCTACAAGCTAGTCAACCCTAGAAGTAATTGACAATATGTCCTTTTATGTTAGTCAATCCTAGAAGTAGTTGATGATACACCCTTCAAGCTAGTCAATTATAGAAGCTATTGACGACACATCCCTTCAAGCTAGTTAACCCTCTAAAGTAGTTGATGATGCAATTCTTAAAGTAACACCCAACCTCATAAGCTATTGTTGATGCTGCCAAATCAAAAGGAGTTATTACCTATGCCTTGTTGGCTATGAAAATACTTCAAATAATAAAATTATTACTTACAACTTATTGGCTATGAAAATACTTCAAGGTCAATGGAGTTATCACCAACGTCTTGTCAGCTAATGAAAAATACTCCAACCTAAATGAAGTTATTGTCAATGCCTTATTGGCAAATGAAAATACTTCAAATCACAAAGTTATCGCCAAAGCTCAAAATTATTAGAAGCACTTCAAACTTCTCTCATTCTCTTTCATGTCCCATCGGATGATGTCATCAACACCTACCAAAGACTGAGTTAGATGTCATGTGGTTCAGCGCAGGAGGAATGGGGTAGAAATGCACATCAAAGCTTCTTCTCTAGTCTTTCTTTTTTCTTTATTCCTTTTATATTTTCTATAATTTTATATTAAAATTTATTGTAAAGTGAGAGTATACCCTTACTTACGCCATGTATCATTTCTTAAAATCAATCAAATACTTTCTTCTTTCCTTTTTTTTTCTATTTTTATTAGCTAGATTTCTCACTTTAGAAGTTTCTAACAATCATTAGAGTAATAACAATAGGGGCTGACATCTATTGGAAGTCAATATTCTTGCAATTTTTGATAGATCACTTCAAATCAAAACAAACTCTGATTTGTGATTTGAGATCGCTCCCGAAGTCTTTGCTATCCCAGACTGTCAAAATTGATCCCATAGTATTCCATGGCATTATTTAAAGCCCCAAAATCTAGTTAGGCTAAGTACTAAGCCACTCAACTCACTGCTTAGTCTGAAGCTATAATGTAGAGGAAAAGTACCTCATTTGGCTTAGCCCTTACTAGCAAAGAAGGCCTGGCCAAATATTTCTTGAGGCCTTTGAAGGCCAAAATTGCATTTCTTAGTCCATTCAAATCCTAAGCCTTGCTTGAGAGCTTTGAAAAAGGAAAAGCATTTTTCTCTTGTCCTCGATAAGAAACGACGGAGCGCCACTAGGTGACCCGTGAGTCTCTATATCTCTTTAATAAAACTCAAGGATTTTGTCTTCTTTACTACCTAGATCTTCTTAGGGTTAGACTCAATTCACAGCTCTAAAATGAGGTAACTAAGAAACTTTCTCAAACCTACTCCAAAAATACATTTCTCGGGATTCAGTTTTATTTTAAACTTTCACACTATGTCGAAGGTCTCTTTTAAGTCCTTCAAGTGCCCTTTCACATGGATACTTTTCACAAATATGTTGTCAACATATACTTCTATGTTCCTCCTAAGCTAAGTCTTGAAGACCTTGTTCACCATTCTTTGGTATGTTGTCCCTACATTTTTTAGCCCAAAATGCATAGTGACATAGCAAAAAGTATCTTGGTCCATGGTGAAAGCCATTTTCTCCTCACCCTTGGGGTGCATTTGAATTTGATGGCAGCCTGAGAATGCATGCAAGAAGCTTAGGAGTTGATGGCCCGAGGTCGAGTCCACCAGTTGATCTATCTTAAGTAAAGGGTGGCTATCCTTTAGGCAAACCTTATTCAAATTAGTGAAGTCAACGCACATTCTCTACTTACCATTTGTCCTTTTTACCATCACCACATTCACCAATTATTTGGGATAATACCCTTTTCTGATGAATCCGACATTAAAGAGTTTGTTTACCTCTTCGGTGATGGCTCTTTGACACTTGGGAGCGAAGTCCCTCTTCTTCTGTTTGACTGGTTTATGATTTTTGTCACTACAAGCTCATGCTACATGACCGAGGGGTCTATACCAGGTAGATCTTTTAGGGATCATGTGAAGACATCTAACTTTTTTGCAAGAACCTTCCCAATTTGGTGAAAAGGGGCTATATGAGGTTCGGATTGAGTTTCAATGTTCTCCTCACGTCTTCATTGACAACAAAGTTAGCAAACTGCTCCCTACACCTTCTTTGGTTCAAGAGGAGATTCATTGACCTTGGCCATTATTGACCCTTTGCCTTTTTGATCAGTATTATTTTGTCAATAAGTTGCTTCACACTTATTTGTAAGGTTTTTGTCACCCCACGCTTCACTTGTGCCAAACTTAGTTGGAAACCTCATGACTAAATGAAAAGTCAAAATCACTATTAGAGTTGATTGTACAAAATGACCTAATATTACATTATATGCTGAGCGTGTCCCAACCACCACTAACTTTAACCTGATGGCTATGCTCCTAGCATTTTCTCTGACTATGAGGAGTAGATCAATTGTGCTGATTAGAGTAACCGAGTCTCCAATGAATCCTATAAGCATCCCAACATATGGCTCCAACTTTTGCTCGATCTTCATTTGATCGCAGGCCTTGGTGTACAAAATATTTGCCTAGCTTTCTGTATCAATGATGGTGCATTGCATAGTATAGCTCTATCTAGGACCACCGAGATCACTAGTGCATAATTATAGGGCATCAAAATTGCATATAAGTTCTCTATGGAGAATACAATATCTCACTACTCAGGCTCAGAATGTTGTTTCTTCATTGGCTCCTATGACACCTCTTGCCCCCTAGTGATGGTTTGACATTTGTATGTTAATGCTGAGGCTTCACGCTATGCCAATGGATTCATCAAGAGCATATTGAATATTGAGGTGTCTCTTTACTTGGCGGGGGGTGTGGGGGAGTCGGGGTGCAATTCTCAAGTGGAATTCCTTTTTGGAGAATCTTGAGGATCAGGTTCCCATTTATAAGCCTCTTTAGCTTGCTCTCCTTGGTGAACAAACTATCTGAGGTGCCCCTCTCTAATGAGCCTCTCAATTTCATTTTTGAAATACTTGCATTTGTCAATATCATGACCATATTCTCAGTGAAAATGACAATACCTTGATTTGTCAGGATATTGTCTAGTTGTATGAATTGGCAGAGGCCTCCATAAGAAGTATTGATGCTCAATTTGAGTGAGAACCTCAGACCTGAAATGATTTAGTGGAGTGTAGGCCTAGAGCTCCTATTTGCACTCTTTGGGCTTACAGTCTCTTTGCTCGATTCTTTGTCTCTTTGACTTGGGAACCTTGGGTTTCTGAGTCTCTTTCCTTGGTTTGCTAGAATCCTTAGATTCTCTTTTGACCAACATGACTTTTTCGACATCAATGTGCTCTCGGACTAATTGTATGAACTTTGCAAAGCCCTTGGGTGGTCAACCAGCCATTTCATAGGCAACTTGAGCTTGCCAAATCCTGTTGGTTGTCATGGCTAGGACAATGGAACTATCCACCTTAGTAACCTCGAGATGCGCCTTGTTGAATCAATCCAAATACTCCCTCAAGATCTCGCCCACTTTTTGCTTCAGGGTAAGCAAAGTAGAGGGATCTTTATGTCAAAGTACAAGCGAGATAAACTATTGTATGAATTTGTCTAGTAGATCATCAAGGCATGTGATGGAGCCTCAAAAGTGCCAAGTACCAAGTCCGAACAGACCTTGCAATGTTATGGGAAATACCTTACACATGGTGAAATCTCATGGGCCTTGGAGGATCATGGCATTACGAACAATACTGACATGGTTGATTGGGTCCTTCAAGCCATCATATACCTCATAAGGAGGTTATCGAAACTTTAGTTTTACCGAAGAATATGCTACTTTGGAGATCTATAGGGTATCATACCTCACTTGGTTTGGATAAGTCTATGCCATTGACAATTCACAACATGCATGGAACATGATCTCTCTCTGGGTGCCTTAGGTGGGAATACTTGAAACTTGACTGGTATGGGTACAGTATGTGACTTCATCAACTGGATCATACGTGGGATCGTATTCTTGGTGGAGATGGCCGTTGAGCTATGATAGGCTTGGTATGACATGATATTATGACTTGCACTGTTGATTCGATGTGGCACTTTAGTTCAAAATTATATCACAAGCCGAAGCTTGCTTCTGAGCATAATGAGTCTAGAGATTCTGCATCATTCAAGTTTGATTATGCAACTACTAGGCTTGTAGGTTCTGCATGGTTTGCACTTGAATCTTAAGTAATTGGGTCATTAATTGGATGGTAGTAGTCAGAGTCTGAAACTCATGTGTACTCACTAAGTTGGAGGGTCTTGGTGGCATCTTAGGTACTGTTTGTAGAGGAGGTGCCTAAGGCTATTATAGCATTTAAATCGTTAGTTGGCTTTCTAGTTGGTTTGTCCAATTCGTTGGATGAATTATGTGATTCTACTGGTACCAGAGCCATTTACTCCCCAGGTGGATTTTTTTATGCTAACGGTCATGTTGCTCTAGAAGGCATGGTAGGAGCACCGTTGGAGACCTTTTGGATTAGTGAGGAAGAGTGGCGGAGTGGTTATCAATGAAAGTACCACTATTAATGGAGCTCGATTCACCACTGATTTTGGTAAAAAAGACTCATTGAGATCTTGATTTGCTAGGCCACCTTTTTTTAATTTACAATAAAAAACTGTGAAGAGATCATCGAAAGCTCTCCGGTGGTGGTCGCTCTGACGATCAAATCAGTCCATCACTCAAAAATGGAGATAGAATAGGAGATTGGGTATTAGTCCTTTACATCTTTGATTATGGTGTTACTTACAATGCTCCCAGAGATTTGACATATTTTAATTATGTGATTTTGGGTAACTGTTCCACTAAATTTTTTATAAATGAGGAATCATTCCCGAATCCTTGGGATTAGCTCCAAAAATGACTACAAATTGATCGGCTAATATGCCGGCGTTAATATACTGAGTTTCATGAATTTGGTTACAGCTTCTGGAGGTGGTTGCTCATTTATGTGAACTCATCCCCATATGAAGTTATTGAGCTCACAATAGTTCAGTGTATAGATGAGTCTCTGTCTCGATCGTATCTATTCACAACTTGTCCTTTAAGCTCGACTTCACTAACTCTTTGACTCAGGAAATTCGGTTCAAAAATTACCTTTAGTTAACTTAGCTGATGATTGTGGCTTTGGTTCGCACTCATCCGATCTTTCCAAATTATCATTTTAGTAATTTGATGTATCATCAAAATTATTTTCTTTAAAAACAAAGTATTTTTTCCTTTGGAGATATCACTATACATGTTTCTAGTTTTCCAAAAACACAACAAAAAGAGGAAATTAGAGTTATTACATGCAAAAAAATCAACATAAAAGAAAAGCAAAAGTAAAACCTATGTCAGTTGCGCATCCAAGGAATCCAACCCCGGTCAGTACCGTGGGAGGATACTATGATACCACTCACACCGGATGCGCTTCATGTTTCTACGTTTCTCCTTGGTTTTTATATCTTATATATAATCTTGTCAGATTTTAATTTTTACCGCACTAGGAAGAGGTCAAAGCTGGACGTGTAGAGACATGAAGGAGGTGACCACAAACCTGGTAGCACGACGGATTTTCGGATTAAATTTTTGAACCTTTGGCTCCCTCTAGAATTCAGAATTTTAAAATCCTAAAAACAAACACGCATCCGGAGTTGGATGCATGTCCCTACATGGGCAATTTTAAGGAGCAAGTGCGCCAGGGCATGACCAGGCCCTTGGGTTGCAAACAATCGAGGGTAGCCCAAAAACAACTAAAAACAGGTTATGCGCAAAATTCAGATGATAAAATGAAGATAACAAAGAGAAGATAAAATCACAAGCCAACAAAACCCGACCTCAATCGTAATAGAAAATATTGAGTGGTACAGTTAACAGTGCACAAGTTTTAGCTACAATTTTTCACTATCAAGTTACAACCGTCTCTCTTTGGTAGTAAAAAGGAAGAACATATATATATCAACATAATAAAATGCACAATTATTTAGAATTAGCTGCTAAGATGTAACTACATTCCTATGTGGTGCTTAGGTTAATTTATTTGCTCTGATTCTTATCATCATCTACTCTGGATTCTTCATTCTCGTGCTTCTGAAGTTTCTCCTGCCAAAACACCACGAATCATTGATCTCAAAGTAAATTACTCATCAAACAAGAAAAAATGAAACATAGATCAGGTGATATATCAGACTTACATTAAGGGAAGCATTTTCTGCAGCCAGCTTTTCACAATCCTCCTTTAGATGCTCCAACTCTTCCTTAAGTGAATCACTTTCGTCTGTCAGACTTACCAGGCGTTGTGCTAGTTCTTCAGATTCAGCCTACCAATGCAATGAACAAGAAAAATGAAAATTGCATGGGAGATAGCATTAAATTTTTTGTAGAGTTTATGAAACAAATTTGTTGTAAAAGCATCCGCATCTAGGATTACTAAAACTGTCCATAGAGATTATTTAACCATATTTTAGTTATGTAGCAACTATGTTTGTTTCCTGCGAGAACTAATACCAGCTTTCGTAGTCTTGAACGACGTGCTGATTCCCGGTTTGCTTGTTTTCTTCGTTGTCGTTTAAGCTCTCTTTCATCCTAAGTTAAAAGATTATAAGGGAACTTGTTAAAGCCCTGACATAAAAGAAAGTGCTCATGATTGCGGTACTTGACAGGATTACCTGAATTGAGGGATCGATCGGGGCATTAGTATGTGATCCTGTAGGATCAGATGGGATTGTAGCTGCAGGAGTGGAAGGCACATTGCCTTGTGCTACCAGAGCCGTTCTTGGGCCACTAACTCCGCCTGGTGCTACAGCTGCTAATGGCATAACATAGTTCAATGTTTGCGCTCTTAATGCTTGTGTTGCCTCGCTTGCCATGTTTCTGGCAGTCTTCTCATTCTGAGCTGCTTCTGCAGTCAAATGAAGCATAAATGACCAGCCCCCAAAAACTATGTAAACATGGAATGATCATTGAACTGAGCTTACCTTCCTTGGAAACATGTTGTTTTTGCAGTGAATCCTACAAGGAATGGAAAGAGGAATGGGACACTGAGTAGTTGAAAACAATGTAAGATGAAGAATTTGCAATTATCATGTTTCGATTTCTATGTGAAGTATGTGATAGCAGCAAGCATTGGAGAGAATATTTCAGAGTGTCATATGCAAAGCTGGAATAAACGCACAAGTTGGACCTTATGCAAAAAAAATTTTTTAGGACTGTATAGTGACAGTTCTTCAAAAAGAATAAAAGATTATTTGTGCATGTTGTCTGCAATTGTAGACTGACAGATGACAAGATAACAAGTACAGTAGGGGCTTGGCTGCAACTGATAGAAGGGCTTGTTGCATTTATACTACAGCAAAACCACAAAATGAATAAAGACACCCACATTTTTTATGCACATATGTAACTCTGGAGCCATAGTATTTGTCCCCTATTATTGGCCTCCATTAAAACCTGTTGCCTTTTTTAATTACTCTGATAGTTTGTTGAATTCAGTGCTGATTTTATCTCCACACATGCACATCTAGCATAGCAAGATACAGATACATGACAGAAATTATTTTTGGAGTTATATCGGAAAAAGTACGGTGGTCACAGAGTAGGTGAGTGTTTCTTGCCATGTAAGCCATGAATTGTGCAGCTGTATGCTTGGGCTTATCATGAGCAACCATAATACTCAAATAGGAACCACTGACAAATATATAGAGGGAAATTTACCATCTACAATTGGTAGGTTGACAATTGAGTTATTTGGTTAGTTCAGGCTAACATATAGAAGGTGTTCATATTGAAAAGCATAGAAATGCAAGGAAGAGAGGAATGCATTTCCTGTTGCAGATTATGTCTATGTTAGGCAATTCCATTTTTGTGGATTTTGTGGTATAAATGTAATATCTAGCCACTTTGTTATGGAAAGAGACCACAAATTGATTTCCTAATGGCACTGCAGGCTAATCCAACAACTGCCTACAATGAATTATATGAACCTATCACTACTTTTCTTAGCCGGACCAATATCCAAACTGGTTTTGCACTAGACTGTAAGTGCCTGATAGCATTTCTGTGTAGGAGATTTTAGTCACATCAGATCTCCCACACTTTCCAAATTATTGAGCATATTTTACATCAGTAATGGATTCCTAATTTAAACAAGGCAACATCAAGAATGTTGCCAAAAGTTTATTGCAACATGATCAGCATCCTTATCTAAAGAAGAAGATCAAAATGCAGAAATCCTAAATACCTTGACAAAAAATATCTAGTTTAGACAAAGTTATGATAGGTGCATCCCTGATACCTTGGATTGCATCTGCCCAATTGTGTGCAGTAGGTATATATTTGCAAGCAGAAATCAAGCATCCAGGGGTAATGCAGTTGAAATCCTCAAAATCAAACACCAGAAAAAAACATATAGTTTCATCCAATTAGTGCCAATTGAATGAATTTTTTTGGATGTCAGATTTGCAATTAGGCCAACAGGAAATAACTTAAGCATGAACAACAAGGGAGCGCGGCAATTCAAACTTACATTGTCAGAATTTGCATCACTTCCTTCAGTAGAAATTTCACTTCCACTCTCACCACTGCACCAGACATTTTTGGATCAAGGATTCAGGCAGTAAACCATATCCAGAGCAGAGACAAAAAACCACAAGTTCACCTTTGAGACAGAGCACCATTTGCAGATGTACCAGATCCTTTATCATTCTCATCACCCTTGCCAATATGCATATTGAAACTGCCTAGGCTTCCCTTGGACCTCTTTATAGAGCTTTTTTCTTTATCTTCCACTGACTTACCATCCATTTCCACACTGTTGACTACAGCAGTCTGCAGTATCCCAGAGAAAAAATGGTTTCCAATACCAATTAAACTGAACAAAAAAATGTTCTTTCTCCTTTCTACATGAATTCATAGTATTTTATCTCAACAGATGTTCAAGCTAAAACTCTAGAATGAACCAACTTTGATGCATAGATGTAAAATCGATGCATCAAAATTGGATATGGGCAAAAGTTTATTATGTATTAACATTAGTATGATGACAACATTCAGCCACACCTAAGTTAAATCATCTGTGTACATCCTCACATAAGTTCAAAAGGTACAAAGTGGAAAAACAAAATCTAGTGATTTTATCAGAACTAAAGTTGGAACAACAGAACCTAGTCTAAAGCTTTTCAAGGGAACATCAATCAATGTTTTCTGGCTCAAGTAGGGATGAAGTGGCTTAGCTGAATATAATGCTGGGTGGGCAGAAGAAATTTCGGTCTGAGTATCAAGTTTCAAAAATTTTATCCATGCTAGAAGGTTCTAACTAGAACTATAAAAGATCTTAAAACTAACAAATCTTAATGTAAATAGGAAGTCCTTGGATTCACATTTGTAGGTTAGAATTAAGTACAATCAGTGAAACGGAAATCTGAAATATTCCACATACAACTTCATCAACTTACCCAAATATGCTCATAAACAAGCAGTAACAAATTTCAGATATCTTTTTCCTGCCAATCAAGTAGCCACGAAAGAGACATTCCTTAATGTTACTACATCAAGAACTAAGTGGTAAGGCAAATGAAAAAAGAATTGCCATATCCTTGGTCTTTACCTAAACCATAAGAATAAAGGAAAAGACTTTTCAACTGTGAGATGACAAGCAAAACTCTGATAATAGGTTTGAGATAACCACAATTTTTAATTTTGTTGCATGATAGAGCCATCAACATGGTGGTCCATGAAACCAGGCTTGGAACCCTACCATTAACATTTTAGGTTCGGGCCTCTCATTTGTGAGCCACATTGGGCTCAGGACACAAGCTCCCCCTAATCTATTAATCTTGAATGGATCTGGTATCAAACCTAGTCAGGGCACAGAAATTTGGAATTAATAATCACTCAGGTCAATCAAGGCTTAACCATGAAGGCTTGGGCTGAGGCAAAGGGATGCATTGCAATGCAGCTGAAAACAATCAAGGTGCACTCCATGAAGTTAAGAAGAACAGCACAAATTTGCAACATAAAATCAGCATAAAGTGTAGATAATTAAGGTTAGTGGCAATAGGCACATGCATTCAGCAAAAAAAAATGCACCAAAGAAACACAATAATGCAATAAAGATCAGTGGAAAAAAAAAAAAAACAACTCTTCTCAGAGAACTGCTTTTTCCAGGATTATAAAAACATGAGAACAGACACAGAGGAGAAACTGTAAGAAAAACATACATACAAGAGGCAAATCATTTGAGTAAGTTCAAAAATAAAAAGAAAAAACTACCTCAGCAATTAATGCACATCACAGAAATAAGGTGCATGGTAGAAAGCATACAAGAGCACAAAGGAGAGCCTAGGCATCTTGCAACTAGTTCATCAGGTAGCTCAATCTTGCTTAACAATGGTTGAGGAAAACAAACAAACAGCAGATGATGTGGCTTAAGAATCATTGATAATCAGAACAGTGTCGGACTTTATCTTGCATTCAAGGAGACATCACCAACAAAAGCTAATTAGGCTCAAAAAAGCACTAGGCTAAATCTCCATTAACAACCAGCTCAGAAAGGCTCAACCTGAGATCAAACAATACCTGTTCAATAGTTTGGCCATTCCACAAAAATCAATTTCACTTAACCATGTCTTAGCTTACCTGTTCTGCTTGCAGTTTTTAATTTCCCATGCTTCTCCTGCTCATTACCATCAAGAGTTACTAAACTGGCTTTCTGTTTTTACACTGTCAATACATTAGGTTAGGTTTGATGCACGACCTTCAAGCTGTAGAACTGACCCAAAGATTGGTCTAGCCATAGATGTGAATGATCTACGTATGTGCCCGCATGTCTTCCAGCTGCTATTGTAGCTTATGCTTTTCTTTTCTCTTTAATTTATCTTTCAGGAACCAATAGAATATTCATTTGGCTCTGTAAAAGGTAAAATTCAAGACCATTTGATGAGCTGTAATAGGGATAGTCTTCCTTTTTCTTTTGTTCCTTAATTTGGTGTTAGTTTGCAGAGTAGTGGACACAATTTGTTCTAACCCCGCCCCCCACCTTGGAACAAGCCTTTCCATATTTTTTTTTTCATAGTTCATATTAATACATGAATCCTAGTAATAACTTTACCAAAAAATTCAATAAAATCTTTTGCCATCAACAAATATCTTCTTTATTGATTTTAGTTATGCATCACTCTTTACATTTATATGCACTTTTGAGCACTAAACATTTTTGAAGTTTTGAACTATTAATGTCCATTGTCCAGACCACAATCTTAGACTTTCTGCAATTATCTTGTCGCTAAAGATACTCTTCCTCAGTTCCTTTTCCCATTGTCTATTCTACTTGTAATGTTGAAAGGCATTACAAGAAAGAAAAAAGATAGCAAGGCAATACCAAGGGGGTGGATGGATGGGGATAAAGCCCCATAGGAGGATATATAGCGACATACGGTGATGGTGGAGTCCCGTATGGAGGGATGATCTGCCAGCAAACAGAAAATAATTAGGGCTGAGACCAAGTAATAATCTACCACCAAAAGTAAAGATTATTTATCAGAAAAAGCACCTCTGAGCAAAAGAAATCTGCAACTATTCCAAATCATGGTGAAAATGCATCTTAGCTCGTGATACATAAACAAAATCTGGAGTCTTTTAGCATCGTCAAAAGTTACTAAAAATACCTGAGGAGCCCACATGAAAGGTGTTGTTTGAGGAGTTGGTGCCACTGGGTAATGAAAATAGCCAGGTAGTGTCCCAAGTGTGGTACCAGCAGAGCTATAATATGCCTACAGATGAGAAAAGAATAAAGGATAACCAAAAACTGTATGGAGGAGAATTGACAGTTGAATATCAAAATAAATTATTTGAACAAAAAAAAATCAAAAATAAATGTCATCACCTGAACTGAGGCCCAATCAGGATAAGCCACATGAGTGGCAGGAGGCTGTTCCTGTTGAAAGAAAAGGCAAATAAACAATCTTAACATGATTTCCCATAACACAAAAAAAAATACTCAATGCATAAATGCAAACCTGCACAGGTGATGGTTTCTGGGTTTTACTTGGAGTATCCACCTCCTTTTTGCCCATTATGATATTCTGTAGTATCAAGCTCCTTGAAGTTCTGCAGCCATATTCTGACTTCAGCAGGTACTGTAGTAAAGCATTAGAATAAATAGCAAACAATGACCAAGCTATTCTGCATAATTTTACTAATACCACAAGAAAAGAAAAGGAATTAAGAAGACCTTGCAGACTGAAAAGTTCAATGTAGTAAACAACAAAGCCAAAGAAAATAATTCTTTAAATGAAGCATTTTTCAAACTAGAGAGCAGAAATAAACCTCATAAATGTGAATAACATGGAAACACACCTTCCAGAACTCAGTCATTCCTTGATATAACTTCCTACAACAAGGCTATATGTTTTGGTGTTGAATATATACCATCCAAATAAGCCATTTTTTTTAATCTGTGAAAAAAAAAGAAAAGGAAAGAAAAGAAAGCATGTTTGGATAGGATATAGTCAAACAAGCTTTCAGTTTCCTTAAATCTCTAACATGTGTAGCAACCATTTTCTCTAGATGCCAATGTAGAATTCTGCTGTTCACTTTTTGCATGCTATCCCAGACTGCCTTGTGTGCCTTTTCTTTTAACATGTTGTGTTATCATTTCAAAAATGAGGTTTCACAGTTCAGCATTTTAAACACAAGATTTTCAGTCCAGCAGGTTCCACACAGGCATCTCTATATGTGGTCTAGAATGACATCCTTTGGAATTGACGCAGTAGCAGGAAGAACACAAATTGTCCTTGAAGCAAATAACTGTCATTTACTAAAATAAAAAATTAGAAAAACACGATCATGCCTTCTCTCTTGGTCATTGAGACTATCCTTCATTACTAAAATATAACTCCCATTGAGTGACTGATTCTTCAACAATAATCAACTTGTGATCCTTGTTGCAGCATTATAATATCAAAACAGCATTCACCCATCTTTTTTTGTACAAGGAATTTCACAAAAGGAACCCAAGTGTTCTTGCTTCCAACAGAGATCCAAGTATCGACAGCATTACTAGCTTTTTTATGCTGAAGCAAAAAGCATAGGTAACATTCAGATAGGAACTAGCCTCTCTGGTTAACAGATCCTAAAATAAGCAAGCCTGACAGAATATGATTATGATATTGCTCAGTCATATGCTTTTGCACAAATTTCTCACAAAAATTTGCATTAGCATAAAACAAATTATTCCAACTTCGATCAAAATATCACCAAATATTCCTCGACAAATGTTTGCCCAGTGATTGCCCAAACCAACTAACAAAGGTTTGGACTATGTAATGGTAGCATATTGCCAAGGTGATGTTCTATGAAAATGGTTAACCTAAACAAGACCAGAGGTTTCATGACCCTCGAAGAGTTTGGGTCAATTTTGGAAAAGAAGAACAAGAATACTTCATATTTTAACCATAAACTGGAAACTTACTAATCAGCATGAAGGATTAGGAATCCTTTGAGCTTCAAGTAGCTGTACCCATCCACAACAAAGTAAAAGAGCAAACCATTCTCAAAGCTATTCAAGAGACCCTAAAAATTTGGAATGTTTCATCATAGTGATAAAAGGAATTTCTAAAATGATAAACAACTTAAGTGCATCAAAACTTGAATGACCAACATCCAAATAAAGTACATATTTGAGGCAAAAGAGCCAACCCGATAACTTCTCTTTTCCTTGAACAAACAATGGATAAAATATATTAGAAACACCAATTAATCCAGAACGCACAAACTCTTCGCCTGTTGCCCCAAACTGGGGAAACTCAATTTTCCATCAAAAAGCCACAATCAAACGAATTCCTCAAGGAAAACCAAACAAAACATCATGATTTCACCCAAAAACTTAGCATAAAAAAAAGGAAGATACAACCACGAGATCAAGCACAAACCGAGAAGCCTTACCAGCTAAGGATGCGGAAAAATCCAAAATCCAGGCATTTCGTGATCCAAGGAGGAGAGAACAAGAGGAAAGATGAGAAATTTGAGAAGAAATATTGCAACTTCGAAAAAGCTAGTGCATTTGGAAGATCATGACACTGAGAAAGAGACAAACGTGGTTGTTGCTCAACCGTGACGTCTCTTGATAGACTTTTTTTTACCTCTTTTTTCGTTAGAAAATTCCTTTTCAACCCCTGTCCAAATCAGTCCCTTATCAAATTTACTGTATCAACCTCTGTTCTTTCCGATTCAACCCGTACTTAAAAGTGGGTGGGCCCTGCCAATGTCATAGGACAAATTTGTCACGAATTTTCCGTTACCTTCATGGTAAATATCCCGTAATTATGATCTAGACCAGTTCGAACCGGTTCTTCCAGTAAAAAAAAATTTGTTCTTCCGAACTACTCGCACCGTTCTCATCTGTGGTTGTCGGCATTCACGAATTGGTAGCATAATCACGAAGAAAGCGATGCGGGACAACTGTCGTCATATTTTTTTTAAAAAAAATTATACCTTTTGGTTATTTTTTGGTTTTATCTTAAGATTTTACATCTATGTTATTATTCTGATCACGTTGTTTAATTCTATAAAGTTTTTTGCATGGATTTTTGTATGTGTTGATGAAGTTTGATTCGTTGTTGGTTTCGGCTCAAAAGACTCTTTAAAATTAATCTGTTAATTTGATCATCGGAAACTTTTCGACAGCAACCGTTATGACGATCAAATCAATAACCCACACTTAGAATATAGTGAATAAAATAAAAAAGATATTAGCTTTTACTTATTCGAAAATTGTTCTATTTATAAGGGGTGAAGTATATCTAAATCTCATAATTCTGGAGTTATAATTTCGCCAAATTATTTGTAACGGCCAATCATAGATCTCAAATATTTCGAAATCAACTCTTCAGATAAGATCTCATGATGAACCTAACTTTCTCTTTTCACATTGAGGTATCCAAACCCAATGGTAATTCAGTGCAATTTCTTTATCGAGTCATCAGTTTATGCAGAAGTTTGTCGTTTGCTAAGGATAACGAGCTTTTCACAATTCGGTGTTGAGGTGAGCCTAATGATTCATGACCCGTGACTCAAGAGCTCTTCACAATTTAGTTTCAATACGACTTTTCACCTCGGATATACTAGTTCATAACCTAGTTTGGAGTTTAGTTTTCATTAACCCTTTGACTCGGGCTATTGACTTTGGTGTATTATAAATGCCCTCCAAGTTTGGACCTCAAGCTTCCTAGACTCGGTGTTTAAGGTTATCAATATGAGGCAGTCATTCTTTCAGGATGCTAAGCGATCTCGGCGATCTATTGAAAATCAAGCCATCGCCTCTTTCAGCACCATATGTTATTTCCTAATCATATGCTCGTAGATTCCCTAAGCGTCGCCATAGAGCATTGTGCTGACTACTGGCAATTCGGCAGCCTGATTGGATCCTCAATGCATGCCCATCGAGATTTGTGCTTTGGTTCTAAATGCCATGGGTTGTTTCGTGCAATTAAGATTTTCCATGTATCAACCATTGAGCAATCCTTCGAGGCTATAAAGTCCAATTTTGAGGGCGATGATTTCATCTTTTGGTTCTTCATTCTCAAATTCAAGCCCTAGCCACCACATCTTTTCACTCTTTTCGATGGCATCCATGGCCAACAATGAGCAACCTTCCTATGATGTCACTATGCCTTTACTTGCGATTACCTCCCCAGCACTTGGGACAATTGTAGTGTCAATTCTAACCACAAACGGGCCCGATTTTGCTTGTGGAGGCCCTATGTCGATAGCCTCTGCTCTGCTGGCTATGAGTCCTCATTTGTTCGTACTCTAAGTACAGTCTCTTTGTTGTCCTTCCTATCTAGAGAACTGAGAGCCAAGTTTTACTTCTTGTAATCCTAGACTTAAGCAAAAACGAACTCCTCTTTAGGCCTAGACATCTTGTTGGATTCAGGTACCATACGCTCCCAAATCATCCCAGTGCGCAAGTGACCTTTTTTTCAGTGCTTGGTTATGTGGTGATGTTTATCAAATGGCCGAACCTCTATCTCGAACTACTCACATGGTAGCTCAATTTCTTATCATTTTAATACTGAACTAGGGTTGTATTTTCAATTAGTCTAAACTCATTCTTTCTTACCTTGGTAGGTAATGTGGGCCATCCATCCATTCGAGTCTAGATAATCAAACAAACTCTCTGGGAGAAGAAGATAGAACAACTCATTCAAGTCTTTGGCTTTCTCGACGGTGTCAAGGTTGATGTGTGGGGTTCCAATGAGGACAGCTCCACCCTCAAGGACCAATTGGCCACATGTTCATAATGTTCTAAGCGATGTTCGAGGGGGGATTGAGGTACCCCATAGATAGGTTCATCTCGGATGTTCTAGCTGACCTCAACATTGTGTTTGATATGCTTGTCCCTAATGTGATGAGGTTCATCATCATATTTCGAGCTTTGGCGATTGTGAAGGGCATGACCCTGTGGTGGAAATATTCTAGGATGCTTTTAGAGGTGACCCTGTGTGTGTGTGTTGGTTTTTGGTTGGTGGTGGTTGGGGGGGGGGGGGGGGGGGGGGGGGGGGGTGGGGGTGGGGGGAGGGGTGGTGGAGGGGGGAGATCTTGCTGAGACTACCAAGGCGCCGAAGACTCTTCTTGAGCCTGAGCTACCTTAGAAGGTAGTAAACATCTTGCCTCTAATTTCTCCTTCGAAGGGGTCTCAACGTACTATGTCAAGTCCCGTGAGGCACAGTGATAGGGAGATCACCTAGGACAGTGACACTTTTAAAGGGGGCTTTCAATCCAAACTCCTACATTGGAAAGATGTCGATTGGAGAATTTTTTTTGAATGGAGTCAATGCTTCATGTGATGTAAGTTTTTCATCTCATTAATATCCCTTGCCTCCACTTTTCAAGTGTAACTCTTTAATAACCTTTTACTTGGCTCATAGATGGCTGAGTACTTTCATATGTCAAGAGGCATTTTCTCGATGTGCAGAAAGAAGCTTCTAGTTACAAAACAAAGCTCAATACTACTGAGACCAATATTGAAGCTCTCATATTTAAATTAGACTTACTTCTACTAGAGCTTGCAGAGACTTGATCTTCCACTATTGCCGAACATAACGCCAAGAAGAAGGCTATGGAAGAGAAGGACTCAGTTGAGGAAAAATGGAAGGATGCCAAGGAAAAGCGGAACTCGACTGAGGAGGAATGTGATAGCTCATTGTGAGAATGAGAAACTATAGAAACTCTGTGCCATCGAGCTTATTGAAGTTGAAGAAAATGTGATTACTTCACTACTGAGGCAAAGAGTTATAGCTTCTCATCATGGACACTAAGAAACTCGCAATCCAAGAATATAAGGAGAGCGAGGAGTACTTGATAAAGTTAGGTCATCTCAATGCTGAGGCATATAAGGATGGTTACCTAACTTGCTAAGATACTATGATCTATATCTTAGTGAGACCAAACTTTGATCCTCATGGCATATGGGTGGAGCTCTTTGATCTAAATTGAGGGGAGTGAGTTCAGCAGGGAGTATGGGGAGGTTATCAATGCTGACCCACTCTCAAGTGAGAATGTCGAGGCCCCTATTAGTTCAAGTTTTGACTACTCTCTTGACTCCTATGAGGATGAGGGAGGCTCAATAGAAGCCCCTAGTCTACCAAAGGGTAGCTAAGATAGTACAAACTTTCCTTCTGTAGTCCAATTTTGCATCAATGTAATGACTCTTTTGGCCTAATAAAAAACTCTTCTTTTCATCTTGCTTTCCTGCACAAGCACTAATTCAGTGGAACATCTTTTTTGAAGTGAGGGCAAATCAATTACTTTAGCTCTTCGAGTTGAATATCTCAGTTCCTATACATATTTGAGCCATAGTGATCTTTGAAGTGTTTGGGCATTTAGTTTTGAGCCCTTCCCTAAGATGAATTGTATTTATGGTGATGTTCTCTATTGATTGAACCATGTGGCTTGAATAACTCTACTTAAGCAACAAAGCTGGTTCAATGAGTGTTTCAGCTCAAGGATGAACCTTGGTGACTTGGGGTAATTTTTGGAATAGGAACTTAACATCCTTACTTAATAAAAGGAGCCATAACTCAGTATATGAACCCAAGGTTTTATGCCTCTCGTGGGATCGAGGTTTTGAGCTAAGCATGAGCTAGGTTATTGCATCTCGTGCAAACTAAGGTCTTGTGCCTAACATGGAGCTGAGACCTTATGTCTCTGTGGGATCGAACATGACCACCTGGGGTGGCAAAGATCCTGAGGAGAAATCTCGAAATAATAAATTTTAAAAAAATATGGTGGTTCAAATGTGCAATAAGGTGTTATGGAAACAAGACTTCCAAAATGTGTAAGCCCCTGTTGTTGATTACCCTGATATATGTTAGAAATATCCAAAAGTGAGAAAACTTAGTTAATAAAATAGAGATACAAAAAAATGAAGAAAGCATAATTTGATTGATAAAAAAAAAGAGATACATGACTTAAGCAAGGGCATATTTTCACTTTATAATAAAATAAATTTAAATTTGTAATCATGAAAGAATATGAAATGAGACAAAAGAAATGGGAAAGAAACTTTGATGTGTGCTCTCGTCCCACTCCTCCATTAGACCATGTGGAGCCTAACTTGAATGGGTCTTGACTTGATCTTTGACGGGTATTGATAATTTGGTTGATAATGGATGATGTCGTCCAAGGGGACATGAAAGGAAAATAGGTAGCTTCAGATGTCTTTGATAGCCTAAGAATTGGTGATAACTTCTTCTGGTTGAAGTGTTTCTATTAGCTTGTGGTGTTGGCGATAACTTTATTCAACTTAAAGTATTTCCGTTAGCCATTAGGCATTGACAATAACTTCATTTGATTTAAAGTATTTTTGTTAGCCAATAAGGCATTGATAATAAGTTCATAGTTGGAAGTATTTTCGTGAGCCAATAAGACATTGGTGATAACTTTATAATTTAAATTATTTTCATTAGTCCATAAGGTGTTGACAATAACTTCATTTGATTTGAAGTATTTTCGTTAGTCTGGTGGCATTAGTGATAACTTTCTTCAGTTTGAAGTGTTTCTGTTAGGCAATAAGGTATTGGTTATAACTTCATTTATCCACAGTGTTGGCGATAACTTTATCTAAATGAGTTCAAGACTACCTTTAGTTTGATTTGCATGGTATGAACTATTTTCATTATCCAATGAGGCATTGATGATAACTTATGGTTTTTGAAATATTTTCATAGCCAAGGAGGTGTTGGAGTTAACTTCCTTTGAACAAGGCATTAGCTAACTGACTAGACGAGTTCAAGTCTACTTTTAATTTGATTTGATATGAGAGAATAACTAGTGGTCTTGGGTTTGTTAATCATTTTTTATTTGATAATCAACTATCTTTCTTACCTTGTTATTGATTAAGCTTTAGGTGTCAACAACATCTTTGAGCTTGTTGCCGACTAACCCTGACTTAATTTTGATTAAATCTAATTCAATTTGATTTTGAAGTTCAGACTAAATTTTGGTTTAAATCTGATTTAATTTGGTTCAATATTCAAAACTTGATTTAGACTCAAGTTTGATTTAACTCAATTTGATATTTAAAACCAAGGTTTTATAACTCGGTATCGGTTTCGGTTTCAGAACCCAGCGAAACCAATACGTTTCGGCCATTTTGGTTTTTTTGGTTTTGGCCATTTCGGTTTCGGCCGAAAGATTTTTTTAAATTATTAATTGGGTGTTGACCAGAGTTTGACTATATTTTGACTGTACTTTGACTTCAAATTAAAAATATGATAAAATATTGAAAAAAATTTGAAAAATTTTAAAAAATTAGGAATGAATTTATACTTAATTTTATCATAATATTAAATATTATTTTATTTAATTAATATTAATTTTGATAGTTAGTCACTAATATAGTTTACTTTTAATATATATTAGTGTATTAAAAAATATACAAGAAATAATATGAATATGATTAAAAATTTAAAATTAACATAAGCATATTTAACTTCTCATTAAAATGTACTTCACACATACATAATTTATAAATTCTAAGATAATACAACTAATCATCATAATCATCATCAGTTGAGTTTGGAACATTTGGGTGTGGAATTACAAATTCAGTACCTGGATGATCCGGACGAGCATTTGTAGGTATATGAGCCAGAACAACTAGTTCTGCGCGATCTCGTGGCAGCGATTCTAAAGTATAACCATTTATCGAAGGTCCAAAATAAAAATTATATTTTGATTAAAATTTAACTTAATTTTAATTATTTTTAAACTTCAAATTAAAAAATTATAATATGTTTAAAAAATTTTAAAAAAATGAATAATTACGTGAATAATATTATGTATGTGAACAGTATCTGACAGAAACCGATAAGGACGTCGAAATCAAATTAACAATAGCGCTGGCCCTAGTGTAAGGCTGGCCTCATCTTGCGGGAGTACGGATCAGATTGGTGAGGGCGCGAGATAGGCGAGGGAGTAGTGGCAAACTAGTGAGTGCGCAGGGCCCTTGGGCTCGGACACGAAGCGGGTGCGAGGTCCCCCCCCTTAGCCTGGCGAGTTCTCGCCCGCCCGCACTCGAGCCCGGCGAGCTCTCGCCCCCGCGTGCGAGCTCGGTGAGCTCCCGCCCACCCGCACGAGCTCCTGCCCGCCCGCCCGCACTCGAGCCCGACAAGCTCCCGCCCGCGCGCGCTCGAGCCCGGCGAGCTCCCGCGCGCTCGAGCCCGCACGCATTCCCGCCCGCGCGCTCCCGCCCAAGTTCGTTGGTGAAGATGAAAAGTAATGAACAGCAAACTCTAACCAAAACCCAAAATAAGGTTTTGATTCGGGACCGGCCGAAACGGCTCGGTTTCGGCCGAAACTGCAAACCATGTTTAAAACTTAATCTTGATTTGAATTTGATTTTATTTAGTTCAATATTTATAACTCAATTTTGATTAAAGTCTAATTTAATTCAATTTGGGTCAGGTTCAACCTTGAGTTGGACCCTTATCAGTTTCTTAATAGATTTTTAAGAGATCTTGAATCCAAATACTCGATAGGTTCTTATTAGATCTTTAATAGATCTTGGATCCAACTGTCGATGGACGCTTATTACTTTATGGATGTTGGATCTAACCCTGAATGGGCTTTTATTGGATCTAGGCTTAATCTATTAATGGGTTGTGTGTTCGACCCATGTTCAGGTTTGAATCTTAATGAATCTAGGTTCAAGCTCAAGTCGATTTAGTTTCAATTTAGTTTTGGTTGAGGCTCATCCTGATTTTAGTTTGAATTTGAGTTTGATTTGATCTGATTAGGATTTTGATTTGAACTTGATTTAATCCAATCGGGGTTTTATTCAAATTTAGTTCAACCCAATTAGATTTTAACTCGAGCTTGGTTCAACCCAATTAAGGTTTAGCTTAAACTTAGTTTGACCCAATTAGAATTTAATTCAAACTTAGAATTAGGGTTTGAGTTGAACTTGGTTTAACCAACTAGGGTTTAGTCCAAATTTACTTTGATTTTAGATTGACCCGATTTGAATCCGATTTAGGTAAGACCTAAACCGATTTAGTTTAGATTAACTCAATGACTTGGATCCAGTTTAATTTGAGTCTTAGTCCATTTATTCGATCAATTTAGGTCTATTTTATGGTCCATTTAAATTATATTAATTTAATTTGATTTAGCTAAAGCAACCTAGTCTCAATGTGATTGATTAATTAATTTAATCTACTTATGTTAACCAATTTGATTTGAGAGCTCTCGAGCTATCATGAATCTTATTAAACTTTTAGCGAGCCTATAAGCTAGTCTTGAGTTGATTTAGATTGTCAACGAGCTCGCAGGCTGATCTTAAGTAGATTAGTTGTTAGGTGAGACTACAGGTTGCCCTAAACTATTTTAACCTTCAGTCGAGACCGTATAATGATTCTGAGTCGATTTGTTGTTGTGCGTGACCACAGGCTAAGCCTAAACTATTTGACTTTCGAGTAAAATCGCAGACTGACCCTAAGTCAATGGGTTGTCAGATGAAACTGCATATTAGTTCTAAATTATTTAACTTTCAGATCAGATCGCAAGTTGGCCCTAAGTCAATTAATTATCAGATGAGATCACAGGCTGGTTTTAAATCATTTTTACTTTCGGGAGTTAACTTTTGGATGAACCCATGAGCTGGCTCTAGGCCAGTGGTGATGACGCAAAAAGTGAGGCAAGTGAATCCTTTATTATAATTATTATTTTTTTTTTATTGTAGCAACTTTCTTTATTCTTTATTTATCTTCCTCACCCTTTTTTCACCGGATTTTCCTTTTATTTTTTAGGGCCACAACTCCCTTTTTTAATTTTTTTTATTTTCCTCTTTATTTCTTTCCTTCCTTTCCTTCCTCAAAACTCCCTAACCATTCTCTTCGTGCCCCTTTCTTCCTCTTCACCAGTCCATGGCAGCCCAGGGTTCTTCCTAGCCAAATCCAGCCATAAACTCCAGCAGACAGCAGAGGAGCTCAGGCCAGCATGATAGAGGGCGTGGTTGATAATATAGGAGAGAGCGGCAGCATCTTGGAGGCACGGTGTGGGCACAGCGGAAGGCGGGGAGCGTTGGCTGGCAAAGCTAGGGCAGTGAGGTGAGCCAATGGCTAGCGCAGATCAGTGGGCGTGGTGGTGGGCTGACAGAGGGTGGAGCAAGATTCTGGCGAGACTCTGGTGGATGGCAACTATGCAGGCGGAGCTCGGAGACTTGCGGATAGGGCCAGCGCTCGATGCAGAGCGTGAGGAAGGTGGCGCTGGGCTTGGCCAGCTGGCAGCGCACTAGGGTTTCGAGTGGCTGAGCTTGGACGTAAGGGTAGGACAGAAGGAGTGCAAGGAGGTGTTTGACTGCTAGGGTTCCTGCGCGGGGCACGGTGGGGCTGCTCTCTTTCGAAGCTTGGAGACAGCAGTGGAGGTAGTTTGAGCAGCATGAGGAGGCCACTTGGGAGTTACACGAGGCGGTACAGGGGACAGGTAGGTGGGGCAGGTGGTGCATCGATGTCCAGAGCTACAACCAGAAACCAAGTCGAGAAGATAAAAAAATAGAGAAGTGGAAAAAAAATGAAAGAACGATAACTTATATTTTCTCTTCCTCTTTGGTTTAATTCTTATTTCTTGATCGGTGCTTCTACTCGATAATCTCGTCTCTGATCTTCTTTTTTTTCTTGTGATATTAATAGGGTTTATATAGAAGTTGAAGAGATAAAGTTGGACTAGATTTTAATCTCTTTATTTGAAATTTTGAATATTGGATATGTGTAGATAGAAATAGATATGGATTCTTTAAGATTAGATAAGTTTGTGAAAAGATATGAATAAGTGTTTGTTGTTGTAGATAACAATAATTTAAAAATTATACTAATCTTGAATATTAATTTATAAAAGGATTATTTGTAAATTTTCCAAAAAAAAGGATCAAATTATAACTTTATAAATTTTAGAAGTTTTTTTATAAAAAATACTTATTTATAAAGTTTTAAGACTTTCGGGGTTCGTTTTGAATAAAATATGGACTTATTAGTAAATGACAACTTTCAAGGGATTTATTTGCAAAAAATTAAAATTTTAAGGGTTTATTCGTGAATATGAAATTCTTGGAGGATTTATTCTCAAACTTTAAATTTGTGGAGATTGATTTGTAATTTTAGGAATTTAGTGGCTTTTCTGAAAAAAATCATCCTAGAGACTTATTTACAAGGAAAAAATCTAGGCAAAGATTTTTTTATAAGAATTTATTTGATCCAAGGATTTATTTGTAAAAATGTTATATTTTTTATTTTGTTCCAAATTTTAAATAAATTTTGATCCTAATTTTAGTTCAAATACTCATCTTACTCAACCCACTTGCCTTGAGCCAAAATTTCTTAATAATTTAGGCCCGAATTAAGTTTAATTTTCGGTCATATTTGATTGCAATTTAGATTCAATTGAGATTTGCACTTATAATTTAGCGGTATATAAGTTTCAATTTTGATAATATTTCAATTAAATTTGATTATGGTAAAAATCACCTCAAATAAATTGCCCTCTTTGCATTTTCTTCTTGAGTTTTAATGAGAGAAGAGAGTGAGAATAATTTTTACGTATCATACCCTTGTGTTAATATTCTAGAAGTTGACTATATAAGTTTGAATTACTATGCAAAAATAGACTTGATTTATCATGTAACGGTGGACTTAATTTGCTACATAATAATGGACTTAACTTACTACATAGAGGTAAGCTTGAGTTGCCACATGAAAGATGACTTGATTTATCACGTGAAAGTGGATTTGATTTATCTCGTGCAAGTGGGGTTAAGATGTCATATGAATGTGGACTTAGTTTATAACTTAAAAGTGGACTTAACCTATCATGTAAAAGTAGACTTAGGTTGACTTATAGAAGTGAACTTAGTTTGTTATATAAAAGTGAACTTAAGCTGCTATGTGAAAACAGACTTGATTACCATATAAAGTAGACTTAGGTTATTATGGGAATGTGAACTCAACCATCACACAAAACAAATGAGATTTTGTATCTATGTTTTGTTTCAAGAAACATGGAGTGCATATTTGACTAAGCATTCCTTTTTGAAAAGGTCGAATGTTCTGTCATAGACAAACAAATATAGACACTCTTCTTTTATTATTCTTGCCCCTAGAAGCTTATGCATAATACCATTCTAGTAATCAGGCATTGATTGGTACTATAGGTCTTTTATCTTTATCATTAATTAGTTGATAGGATCCTCTAAATATTCTTTTAACAATATAAGAGCCTTTCTAATTAGACTCAAATTTGTCTTTTTTACTTTAGTTTGGGATTATAGGTTTGCTCAATAGCAAGACCATCTCTTACTTTTGGAAAGATCTGAGTCAAGCTATCTTTTAGTAAGTTCTAAACATTTGTACTTGACAAATTTTTTAATTTTGTTGAGTTGTAAGTCTTGTTTCATCCAAGGAGTCTAGCTCATTTAGGCAAAGATGAATATTATCTTATTTTTATAATTTTCTCTTGTAAAGCAATCCTCAAAGAGGAAATTTGTACCTTCAATGGCAGGACTGCCTCAGTTTTAAATACCAATGCATATGATGTTGATTGGGTAGAAATTCAATATATGGTTTAATTAGCCCACAGTACTTCAAAAATTTTTTGGTGCCAGTCTCATTTATTTCTAGTAATGACTTTCTTCAATATATTGGATATGGTATTATTGAATACCTCAGTAGGGTCATTCGCTCTTACATTGTAGATGGATGAATATCTCCAATTTATCTTGTGATGATATGTAAACCGTCCCACCTTAAAATTTTTTAAGGATGGTCCATTGTCAGAAATAATCCTTCGAGGAATATCAAATTGGTAAAGAATATTTTCTTGAAAGAAATGGAAAATGGTGGAATCACCTTTGCCCATTGAGAGAAGTAATCAGTCACTGCTAATATAGCGCATTGACCTTTGGAAGAGCATGACTCAATTGGGTCGATTATGTCCATACCCTATACCTCAAATGATTATGAGGATACCATTTGATGTATAGGATTTGGGTGTTGATGGATGAAGTCACCATGAACTTGGCATAAGTGACACCTTCTCGTGTATTCAATGAAATCTCTCACCATCGTGGGCCAATAGTAGCCCATGCACTTAATTTTTATCATCATTTTTGGACCTAATTGATGAGCTCTACAAACTCCAAAGTGTACTTCATACATGATTTCTTTAGCGTATTTTATTTGAAAGTCATTATAGAAGTAGTTTATTAAAATACCTCCTATAAAAGGCACACAACTCTCTTTCTAAGTTACATTCATTCTGATTTATTTTCCGAAGCTTTTCCATTTTTGACGTAGTCAGTGAATGGTATTCTCCAATCTATTTCTTTTTTTTCCAGTTTAGATCCAGTCCTCTCATGTTTGATGCTAAAGACTGAGGTTATCATATGTATGCTATGGACTATGATTAGAATTTCTTCTTGATCAGGATAAGCCAGTATCTTTGTGAACTTGGCTAAGAAATTGGTTTCCACAATGATGAACCAGGGAACTTTAATTATTTGAGCATATGAGATTTGCCTCATGAGTTCTTGAGTCTTTTCATGGTATTTTAATAACTTGAATTTATGAATTTTATATTAACCTCCCACTTGACTGATGACTAATTACAAGTTATTAAAAACATTGCAAGATATTCTCATGTTGAGGATCATTTTTAGTCCTGCAATTAAGGCCTTGTATTTAGCCTCATTTTTTATACATGGTTTTGAGAAGGAGTAAGAGTATCAAAAAATGCACCTATTTGGAGTGATAAAAATGAGTTCGATGCCTACTTTGATTTGTGGAAGATTCGACCTAATTCCTGGTCTGATGGATGATGTCCCATCAAAGTATAACTTTCAATAGGGTTCCCCTTCTTCGGCAAAAATATTTATTTATTGGGGAGTTTGTAGTTTAATGGAGAGTCATCTAGCACTAGGTGAGCTACGAGAAAATTAGTGAGGGCTTATCCTTTGACCATCTTTTAAGGAGTGAATTTGATATCATACTTCATGAAGATTAAGGCCTATTTTGCTAGCCTTCTAGTAAGTATGGACCTGGTCATCAAGCATTTTATAGGGTCAATCTTTGATATTAAAATAACCTAATGAGAGAGTAAATAATATTTGAGCTTCTTGACTATAAAGATGAGCGCCGTATAATACTTTTTAATGAGAGAGTAGTTACTCTCTGTCCTCATTAGCATTCTACTAAAATAGTAGAATGTATTTTCCTTTCCTTCTTTATTATTTTGGGTGAGGAGTGCCCCCAGAGACCTTCAATTATGGCTATATAGAGGATTAAGGGTCTACTAGGCATGGGTGCTGCCAAGACAGATGGTTTTAAGAGATATTGCTTAATTTTTTCAAAGTCTTGTTGGCATTCTTGATCCCAAATGGATGGAGCATTCTTCTTCATTAGTTTGGAGAAAGGCTTGTATCTTTTAAAGAGGTTTGAAATGAATTTTCTTATGTATATGAGTCGACCTTGGAATGACCTTAACTATTTCAAGTTGTTCGGTGGTGGCATATCCAAGATGACTTTAATTTTAGAAGGATAAATTTTAATTCCTATAGTCCAGGCAAATATCAGTAATGGAAAATCATTTTTTGGACATGTTTTACTTAAGTCCCTATAGTCCATGCAAATGTAGATTTGGCCATTCTTCTTCTTGACTGACATAATGCGTACAACTCAATCTGGGTGTTTTTCTTCCTTGTCGAAGCTTGTTTCAATTAATTTCTTTATTTCTTCTATCACTTTTTTGTTCTAAGTCAAATTTTATCTTTCTAGGTGCCTGTTTTACAAGTGTAAGTTCAGGATTGATAGCCACCTTATAGATTGCAACTTCAGGATATAATTCAGACTCCATGCAAAGCAATCAATATGTTCCTTGAGCATTGCGTTGAGTTGGGTTTGGCTCTCCTTTGAGAGTTGTGTGCTAATAAAGATTAGTCTATGATCTTCCTTGGAACTTAGGTTGATTTTCATCAATTCATCAATTATGGTTTGTCCCCCATCGTCAAGTTTTGGTGGCACTTCTTTTGCTTTGAGGATCATGTCTCCACCAAGTGATTTGTCATGCTCATTGGGACTTGGCAAGAGTTCCTCTCTTAATTTTGAGGGCATTTTAGCTGCCTTATGCCCCTTTTTTCAAGTCTTAATGAAGTTTGGTTGAGAACTTCATCTTCTTGTGATGTCTAGAGAACCATGATTGCCTTGATCATACAACTTGTGTGTTAGAAGGCATGGAGGATATTTGATAAACCTTATTATTGGACAAAGGTCCAATGGTAACCATTAGGTCTGTATGAATACTTGGGGTGATGTAGCCCAGCCCTTTGGAATTCTTATTCCCTCTCCCATAAATATAAGCATGCCTTTGAGGTGGATCCCATAAGTCTTTGAAGAAATGGTATTCTTCTTTTGTTTGTTGAAGTTTTCAGCCAGATTTTTTGATTATTTGATGAAGAGTGTTTGGAAAATATTTAGGTATGGCCACTAGCTAATAGTCACCATATCTTCTAGATCTTCAGTTTTTAGGATTTCATGTATACTTGAGATGTAGAGAATCATCTTATAAAATAATATCTCCTTTTTTTTCCTTATGTCATAGGGAAATATAGAAGGTTATTAATTCCTCCATAACATTAGTACTTAACTCATCTAATGGCTTAAGTAAGCCTTTTGGGACTTGAGTAATAAGGAGAGTGCTTTCTGTTTGACCTCTATTATCATCTTTATTATAAGAATAACCACCCAGGTAGAATATGGGGTTTCTTCATCTAAAAAGTCTATGTTACTCCCTAGGTGAGGAGTGGTGAAGATTATACTAGCAATTTTCTTCTTTACTTGACTGATGCAAGTGGATCCCCTATTACTATAAGATCTTTGATAGTATTTCACATTATGATAATGTACCTCATGAATACCAAAAGAATGCACATCTCCATCAATTCAGAATTTTTTACTATCCTAGAAGTATTTGAGATATTAATGTAGGGTTAATGACACCACCTTATTTTCATGTAAGCATAGTCTCCCTAATGATACTTTATATGACGCATCAATGTCGATGAATAGAACTTAAGTGTTAGTCATTAATTTGCCTATTTTTAAAGGTATGGTTATGGCTCCAAGAGTTCTTCGGCTATTTTGATTAGACTCTTGGATGGTTATAATTTTAGATGATAGATGACACACATCCAAAGCTAAAGCCCTTAACGTATGGAGAGTCATCAAATTGACTAAGGAATTTGGATCAATAAGGATGTGATTGATTTTAATCTCATCACTATTCCCAGTGATATATAATGGACCTATTATCGTCTGTTGTACTTAATAGTAGATCGTCATTTGTAAAGATACCCCGAAGTAAATCAGCCAAGTTAACAAGTCGATGAGAACCAAAACCTAGATTAAGCCTCAAAGGGTTGTCTCTAAGGTAAAACACTCTTTGATTCTGAAGTGTGAGAATCTCTCAACACCGAGTTGTGAGGAGTTAGATTCATCTCTATACTAAGCTTGTAGGACCTTGGCGTCCTTGGTTGGTGGAAAAGTCTCCTATGGCTCAACAAGCTTATGAAGGAATTACACCAAAGCCTCCGAGCTTGGGTGCCTCTATGGGATGAGGATAAAGATCAAATAAACTGTAGGATCTTGCTCATGTTTATCCTTGGAATTAAATCCTGAAAGATCCAAGATTCATAATTGTCCATTACGAAAAGTTTGATGAGATCATAATGCCGAAGATTGCAAGATTTTGATACGATTAACACCCTATAAATAGCCCTATCTCTGAAGAGATAAGAACTAATGCTATTTTTTCTCTTGTCCACTATATTTGAAGAGGTCCTTATTGACTTAGACATCAAAGGGATCGTCATTAAAAAGCTCCCAGTAGACATCTTCATAGTGTCTTTTTCTTATAGATCAGTGAGGAGGTAGTCTAGCGGATCGAGATCTTAAGGAATCTCTTGGATGAAAACTGTTAGTGAACTAGGCTTCATCAACAGTGATGCTTTTATTAAAAATTTCTCTACCATTCTTTCTTGCCGTAACACCTAAAAGTTCTCCAGCCATGCCTCCAACAATGAGGGCATTGAAATCTAGGAATCAGTATGAGGAGCAGATTGCTCCTACACCAACAGAATCATGTAATTCCTCCAACAGGCATGGTGAGTTGACTTATTGAGTCAACTCAGTGACTCAGCCAATCCCAAAAAAAGAACCTTGAGAGGTTCGTTTGCAAACAGTCCTTGAGGTGTCAATCATTTCCTCCAACTCAGTAAGTCAGCTAGAATTCCAAACACTAATTATTGTAGTTCAGCAAATGACATAGCTGCTAGAAGCCTAAGCTCAAGCTATGTAGAATCTGCAAGCCCAACATTTGCAAAGCCAAGCATAGATGATGCAAAACTTCGAAGCTTACTATACACAACCTCAACTTCAAGTTCCAATTTAGGCCAAGGCTCTAACCCACACAACAAGCCACAGCCGCATGTCATGAGTCGACTGCACCCTAGTGGACATCATCATTTAGGTCATCTATGGGAGTATCACTTTGGTATCAAGCATCAAAAGATTATGAATATATGACCCCACTTATGATCCCACTGATGAGGCTATGTACTACACTTATGTTAGCCCAAGCCTTGGCTAGAGCAATTCAAGTGGTCCGAGGAGAAAGTGCATCACACATGGCTTGGGATATGTCTGGAGTGCTGATTCAGTTAAACAAAATAAGATATGATACACCCCTTATTCCCAAGGTTGCTTGTTCTTAGGTTAGCCAAAATTCCTCCAGCCACCATATGAGATACATAACAGTTCAAAGGATCTGATTGATCATGTGAGCACTTTTCGAAATGCCATGATTCTCTATGGTGCATGGAACTCCACCATTTGTAAAGCATTTCCCATAATATTATAAGGACCAGCTTGGGCATGGTACGCTGGACTCTTGAGGTACTCGATCACCTACTTCGATGACTTAGTAAATAGATTCGTAGAGCAATTTATTTCTATAGTACCTTGGAAAAAGAATCCTTCCATGCTCGTAACTTTGAAGCAAACAAAAGAAGAGAGCTTGAGGAAGTATTTAGCCTGGTTCAATAAAACTCGGCTGAAAGTATCCAAACTAGATGATTTTATTATTTTTATCATAGCAATCAATGGGATCAGGTAACCTCAGATGATCTATGAGATGGCTCGTAGACCTCCCAAAATCTTGAATTTATCTAGTTGGCTCAAGAAGATATTGATGCTGAGAAAATTATGTCAATAAATAAAGAATTCAAAGGTTCCAGTAAGCCAAAGAAGAAGGCATGAGAGACCGGACCACTTGAGCTAAAGAAGCAGTGGACCGAGTGATAAGAACATTGGCAGGAATTCTACACCTATACCCCATTGAGCAATTCTAAGTCTAAAGTGCTAGCCCAAATTGAGCATCGAGACTTCTTGAGGAAACTTTAACCCATTACTACGAATAGATGGCACTTAGACATGTTGAGATATTACCATTTCCATAAAGACTATGGTGTAGGCACTACGAATAGATACTGAATGGTGTAGGCACTACAAGGATGAGGTTAAGAGACTTATTAAAGAGGGCCACCTGAGGCACTTTGTTTGCTGAGGTGAAGGGACTGAGGAAGCCTTAGCTCTGGAAGATCAACTGTGAGGCTCTCCTTGGAGAAATCCCACTCTTGAGTTGCAAAATCCACCAATCAAGGGTCACCTAAACATGATCTTGGAAAGCCTGATGACACAAGGTGAAGCCTCAATGTTAAGTAGTAAATGCTGAGTCATCACTAGGGGGTAAGAGGCTCCAAGGAAGCCAAACACCAACATTGTGCCACCGACTACGGAGATAAAGTATTCTAGGCAAAAGCTCGATAGGGAATTATAGCACCTTATAATGATGCTTTGGTCATCTCGATAATATTGGATGACTATTTCACACAATGTATCATGGTGGACATGAGAAGCTCAGCGAAAATATTGTTCACTCGGGTCTATGGTTAAATAAAGACTGAGCAAAAGCTAGATCCCTATGTAGGAATACTAATCAAGTTTATGGGAGATTTGGTTATCCCCCTTGTTATAATAGACCTACTTTTGATGGTTGGAGAAAACCTAAATAGTAACATGATTAAATCAAAGTTTATGGTAGTTAGAATTCCTTCGGCCTACAATGTCCTACTAGGTTGTCCAACATTGAACTAACTCTAGATGGTAATCTCAACTTTTTATTCGGTTATGAGATTTTCTACTAAACATGGCACAGGTGAAGCTTGGAGAGATCAAAGCCTTGCAAAGAAATGAGAGACAACCTATTGGAGGAATAACCTAGGCCAGAAGGGCAAGAGCCTAGTTGCAGAGGTCAAGGAGTCTAGCACAACCCACTAAATTTGTGTGATGAGCCTATAGAGTAGCTCATCAACCTGGTTGTTGATGAGAGCTCACAGAGGACTTTGAAGCTCAAAGCAAACCTTATAGAGCCCCTTTGCAATGAACTTAGGGAGCTTTTATGGAAAAACAAAGACATCTTCGCATGGTCCCTCGAAGACTTGCTAGGTATAGACCCTTCAGTCATGCAACATAAACTCGTGATGGTAAAGAACTACAACCTAGTTAAGCAGAAGAAAAGATACTTTGTCCTTGAGCATTAGAAGGCCATCATTAATGAGGTAAATAAATTTCTTAATGTAGGATTCATTAAGAAAGTCCATTACCCTGAATGGCTAACTAATGTAGTAATGGTGAATAAGCTAAATGACAAATAGAGAATGTGCGTGAACTTTATTAACCTAAATAAAGCTTGTCTAAAGGATAGCTATCCTCTACCAAAGATAGGCCAGCTCATCGACTCTATCTTAGGACAACAACTCCTAAGTTTTCTAGATGCATTCTCTAGCTATCACCAAATTTGGATGCATCCCAAATATGAAGAGAAGATAACCTTCATCACTGGCCGAGGAATCTTTTGCTATATAGCAATGCCCTTCAGATTAAAAAATATAGAGGTAACATATCAGAGGATGGGGAACAAGTTTTCAAGCACTAGTTTGGTAGAAATATAGATGTGTATATTGATGACATGCTTGTGAAGAGCTTCAAAGCTAAAGAATATTTGAATGACCTTGAAGAAACCTTTAACATGCTTTGAAAGTTCAAAATGAGGCTAAACCTAGAGAAATGTAATTTTGGTATTGGTTTGGAGAAATTCCTCAGGTACCTCATTTCAGAATGAGGAATAGAAGCAAACTCTAAGAAGATCAAAGTTGTGTTAGAAATGAAGCTACCTTGCTCTACCAAAGAATTGCGAGGCACATAAGCCGACTAACAACACTTTATCGCTTCTTATTCAAGGTGGATGAGAAGTATTCACCTTTATTCAAAGTACTAAAGCAAAATTCTAGATTTGAGTGGACCAAGAATACAATCAAGCAATTGAAGACCTAAAGAAATACCTAGCTGAGCCTCCTCTTTGGTAAGGCTCGAGCAAAATGAGTTGTTATTCTTCTACATAGCAATCTTAGATCAAGCTATTAGCTCAGTGTTGGTAAGCAACTAAAAAGGAAAATAACACCTCATATATTATGTGAGCCATGTACTCATGGGAGTAGAGATTTGATACCCCAGGAGAAACATGCTTATGCTAAGTTCTAGTAGCTCAGAAACTTCACTTGTATTTTCAAGTGCATTTGGTCACAGTACTTACTAATCTCCCACTTTGGCAAACTTTGCAAAAGCTAGAGACCTCAAGGTGATTGCTCAAGATAAGTTTTAAACATCAAAAAGCTATTAAAGCTCAAGCCTTAGTAGATTTCTTGGTAGAAACTACTTTATATCCTATTGGATTGGAGTCGGACCTTTGGGAGGTTGGGTTGATGGCTCTTCCTATGAGTCAGGTTGTGAAATTGGCATTGTTCTACTAAGTCTGAATGGTAGAGTTGCTGAATATTCAACTCGACTGGAATTCAAATCTTTAAACAATGTAATAGAATATGAAGCTTTCATGCTCGAGTTGCATGTGGCAATAGTAGTGGGGGCTGAGAAACTAAAGGTATTTAGTAACTCCTAGCTTGTTTGCTTGTAGGTTAGTGGAGAATATGAGACAAAAGATGAGATCATGACCTAATACCTAACCGAAGTTTAGAAGCTCATCATGAGCCTTGACCAGGTAGAAGTCTACTTGAGTATCATGAAATAGCAACATAGAGACCGATGCCTTAGCATGACTTGCTTCGGCATCCTCAAGCTTAAATCCAAGGCAAATCTTTATGGAGAATCTACAAAATCTAAGTAATTCACAGTCAAATGAGGTAGGTATGACCAAGGAAGAACCTTATTGGATAGACTCCATCATCTTGTACCTCAAATCTAGCCAACTCCCTAAGGACCTAAAAGAAGCTTGAAGGATAGGGAGGTGAGCCTTGAGTTTTGTCCTGATAGATAAGGTGTTGTACAAGAGGTTGCTCTCAAGACCATTGCTTTAGTGTTTAAGTTTGGGTGAGGTGGAATATGCTCTTCGCAAGGTGCATAAAGAAATATGCAGGAGCCATGGTGGAGGATGAGCTCTAGTCCATAAACTCCTCAAGCAAGGGTACTACTAGCCTAATATGGCTTCCAAAGCCACCAAATTTGTCTCCAGATATTAGCAATGCCAAAGACAAATCTCAGTGGATCACAGCCCCACAATTCAGCTCTAGCAGACTCATATTATTTGGCCTTTTGATAAATGGAGGATAGATATATTAGGTCCATTTATGATAGCTTTAGGGTAAAGAAAATTTTTAATAGTTGCGATTGACTATTTCACTAAGTGGGTAGAAGACAAACCATTTGCCATCATCACTGAGAAGAAAGTCCAAGAGTTTCTCTATTAAAACATAATATGTAGGTTAGGCTACCTCAAGTGCTGGTCATTGACAATGGGAGATAGTTTGATTGTTCAAGGTTTAAAGAGTATTACAACAGTCTCCATGTTGAGCAAAAATTCACCTTGGTGGCACACCCACAGTCCAACAGTTTAGCTGAGGTAATAAACTAAACTCTTCTTACAGGTATAAGGAGGTGTCTTGAAAGAGACAAAAGCACTTGGGTTGAGGAGCTACTACATGTCTTGTGGTCATATCAAACCATGCCTTGGACAACAATTGGTGAGGCACTATTTATACTCACTTACGGAATTGAAGCAGTCATTCCTGTGGAAGTTGGTCTCATCTCACTATGACTTAAAAACTATGATTTAGAGATAAATGAAAGAAATATCCAGGCTAAGATCTCATTCTGGAGGCCTGGGATGAGGCTCACATAAGGATCACCGAGTACCAATGGAGGGTAGCTTAATATTACAATGTTTGAGTGCTTAGCAAAGATTTACAACTAGGTGACTGAGTATTACATCAAGCTAAACTCATCGATTGGGATTCACGAAAATTGTCACCAAATTGGGTTGACCCTTTCAAGTCACCCATGTTGTAACACTAGGAACCTTCAAGTTGGAATGCCCGAATGGTGAAACTCTTCCAAGGACATGGCATGTCAATAACCTCATAAGTTTCTACCATTAGAATAAACTACTCTCATTTATCTCCTAATAAAAACTTGAGCTGCTACAAGTGTAAGTTCAAAGAATAACATAAAGACCTCAGTTCACCTGAGGTGCAAAGACCTTACTTTACCTAAGGTATAAAAACCTCAGTCCATTTGAGGTGCAAATAACTTAGTTTACTTGAGATGCAGAGTCCTCAATCCACCTAAGGTGTAAAGTCCTTGATCCAATGTAAAACCTTAGTTCATCCAAGGTGCATAGATCTTAGTCCTCTTGAGGCACAAAGACCTTTGTTTACCTGAGGTGCAAAGATCTTGATCTGCCTGAGGCGCAAAGACCTTAGTATACCTAAGACACAAAGACCTCAATTTATCCAAGGTGCAAAGACCTCAATTTACCTAAGGTGCAAAGACCTTGGTTCACCCAAGGCACAAAGACCTCAATTTACCCGAGATGCAAAGACCTCAGTTCATCCAAAGTGCAAAGATCTTGATTCATCCAAGGCACAAATACCTTAGTTTACCTGAGGTACAATGACCTTACTCCACCCAAAATGCAAATACCCTAAGGCACAAAGACATCAGTTCATCCAAAGTGCAAAGACTTTGGTCCATTGAGGCGCAAAGACCTTGATTTACTTGAGGCACAAAGACCTTAGATAAGATGAGGCATAAGACCTTAGTCTAATACTAAGCACAAAGACCTCGGATAAAATGCGGTATCTAACCTTAGCCTAATGTCAAGAATGAGGACCTCTGATCAATAGAGGTAAATGACATTGAAGTAGAGACCTCAAGCCAAAAAAAACTTTATTTTTTATGAGGTAAGAGAACATTGGTCCATATGAGGCACAAGATTGTCTTGAAAGTCACTCAAACTATTGACGTCTATATACTTTGATCTGACACATGTCAAAGAGTCATTACACAAGCTGAGTTAGCCAAGATGGGCTGGTATACACCAAACTAAGCCTTGAAACATTTTCTTTGATTTAATAAACAAAAATGTAAGGTGTTTTGAAAATTGAAATAGATAGTTTAAGAAATAGATAGCTCTCAGATAGGTTACCACTACCTCAGGAGAATGGTATACCAAGATAAGACTTCAACATTTTCCATAATTTGATAAGCAACAAATGATACTATTTCAAGATAACACTTCATTGAAGATAAGGATAAAGTCTTCATTGACGTAGAAGATACTACGTTAAAACTTCATAGTTACAAAAGTGATGAACGAAGAGGAGCTGAACCATCAATTGCCTTCGTCAATGGGTTGGAAGCTTCAACAAATCCATCCTTGTTGTTCAAGGAACTGATGGAAAACAAGAAGTCTAAACCCATTTGATATTCATCGCCCATGGGAGGAAGAGGGTTGGCATTTGTAATCTTGTTGTAGTATTGGTGCAATTGCTCAATTTGATCCTAGTCATAACTTCCAATCTGAAGGGCATGAGGATCACAGTTAGGCCTCACTAAGAGAAGGATCACCGTGCCTTAGTAGGTTAAGTAACTGGCTTCATATGACTCGGTGTTGAGGTGCTCGACCTCCCTTATATATTCCTTGCTCTCCTTGTATTCTTGGATAGTGACACCTCACTTTGGCGAAAGGTAGTGATTGCATCCTCTTGAGCCTTAATGAGCTCGATTGGAGTTTTTGAAGCTTCTTATTCTCGCAATGAGTCACATCCCTTTCCTCTTCAACTTTGGCAAGCTTCTATTCAGTAACTCCCTTCTCTTCCACTACCACCCTATTGGCTTCTTCAGTAGCTTTGATGCTAGATTGAGCTATGGCCAGGTCAAGCTAGAGCATCTCCATCTGAGCTTGAAGGAACCCACGTTTGGACTATCTATATTGGGCAGCCTTCTTGGCCTCAAGGAAATACCTCTCAGCATGGTGAAAATACTCTATCATCTGTAAGCTGAACTAAAAGTTAGAGACAATAATCATTATGATCATAACTCAATGATGACAAGTAAGATGATACTTACATTGTAGGAGGCATTCACCCTACTAATAAATAACTCATTGATAGGCATCTTGGTAATCCTAGAGGTCAGGTTGAAGGCCCCCTTTAAGTTACCCTTATCCTCTACAACCTCCTTCCCATGGCATTGAAGCTTATGCGGACTTGGCATCTTCTGTGCTCTCAAACATGGGGAAGGAGATGAGGAGGGGACATTCAATACCTCATGAGACTATTTAGCTTTGGGAGAAGCCATTGTAGAGTCAGCAGCAAGAGGAGGAAGGCTCAGACTCTTTTCCTTCTTTTCCTTATTTTTCTTCTTTTTCTCACTCCTCGAGACAACATAGCTACCACCTTCATCACCCAAAAGGCATGACCTCTTATTCTTCTTTTCCTCCTCCCTCACTGATTCAATTGGCTTGGAAGGCTCCTTAACTTCTTCCCCATCCTTCTTCTTTGGTTTTCTTGGTTGTTGGGGAGGAGCAACTGAGGGTGTGCCTATTCTCCAGCCAATATTCTCATTCATGAATAATATTTGGCTAAGACTTGCAAATGGAACCGAGGCAATAGTAAGGTGAAATTAAAGTTACGAAGAGAGGGCCAATGAACTATAATTTAGACTATACTAGACTCTCGAGCCACAAAGAGATTGAGCTTAGGGAGCTTTTGCTCTCTTGACCATCTTGACATAGACCTCAATTTGCATGCCTCAGAGGACCAATAGGATATGAGCTATCAAGTTTTCAGGGGTACATCAAGATGCTTCTGATGCTTGGAAGGTGATCCCCATTCACTCCAAAGCTTGGGATCTTCTCTTGTGAAGAAGCTCACCAAGTTGTCTTTCCAAAAGTGAATTAAAGATGGGTTGGCCCCGAAGAGACACTGACCTCTCCTTGGTGAGGTACCATATCATGTCAGCCTCCAAACTACGTCCACCTCAAAATGCATCCTAAAACATCTCCATGTTCAGGGAGATGCCCTTGGCAGTCACCAAAGCTTGGAATGCTACAATGAGTCTCATAGCATTGGGAATGAGCTAGCTGGGGCTAGCTTAAGGTTAGCTAACACCATCATAATGAAGTTGTTTATAGGGTACTTGAGTCCCCTTTGGACATCTTCCAGAATGTCATGAGGACATATTCGAATTACTACTTAAGAGTAGAACTATCTACATTTGGGCCTCATACCTTGACTTTGACACCATCTGAAAAGTTGAAGTTCTGGACCAAATTCTCTATTTCTTTCTCTTTAAGGGACTACTCGAATATCCAAATTTGGACCAAGGAATGCTCCTCATTACCTATCAAAGCATGCAATGCTTGAATCACTGGGTGCTCGAGAAAGAAACTCTCTACGCAGTAAGACAATTCAGAAATATTTGTAATTGACAAAAGGGTGTCCAATCCTAGAAGTATCCGAGTCCATAACCTAGGAGGTTGACACTAGGGTCTTATGCATAAAAATTCTTGTTATTCAATTGAGATTAACAGATTGAAAGGGGGGCAGGTAGAAATCCCTATGGCTCAAGATTGGATTTCAATTTGGTGTAGGGCTATAGATTAGAGTCATATAAAGTCAATGTGTAAATTGGACATTCAGTGCAAGTCCTAGTTCAGATTCTATGAGAGTTCTAGCCTTGGGTTATCTAGTTATAGTTCATAATTATCTCATCAAGTTATTTCCATGATGATTAAGAGATGAATAACAAGGTAAAAGAAAGCAAAAGTCACCAAAGCTTGAGGTTTAGAAGAGGAAGTGGTGACTCCTATAGGTGTGGTTGCGGAGGTCCCCTAGTGCATAGCGATGATTAGATTGGTTAGAATGACCACCACAACACTCCTCGCTAGATGATGATCCAGGATAATGATAGCTGGAGGTGGAGCCACAACAATAATGGCTAGAGGGGATGCAATGCATTCACTAGATCTATTTTCATCATTTTCCATGAAGATTGGTGGAGAAAATCAAGAAAAAAGAATGAGTTAGAGCTTGAGTGAAAGAAGATGGAGGAAAAAAAAATGATAACCTAGGCCTGATTTTCATATTTGTAGTTAGGGGAAGCTCATTTGATGAGCGATGCATGGCAAAGCTTAAATCTTGAGGATAGGCCCACACCATTTCAAATCGAGGCACAGATCTCAGAAAACATATGTCAATATCCCATACCCTACCACTGAAGGGTGAGCCATCAATTGAATGATGAGGATGTTTCAGGAACCTACAGGTGCATGATTAGGAAATGGTTGAAAATATTAAAAGAAGACAACTACTTGCCTCCCTAAGATCCACCAAGTTAACTGATGAGGAATGAGTTGCTCTTCATGAGTAACCCAAACTCCAACATAGGGCACCTTGGTGTCTGAGCTTGGGGGGCACTAATGATACCTTGAAGTAAATTGGCTGAGTTCATAAGTTAGTAAGAACCAAAACCTAGACTAAGCCTTAAAGGATTGTCTCTGAGGTAAAACATTCCTTGATTTCAAGTTGTGAAAAGCTCTCAACATCGAGTTTTGAGAAGTCATATTCATCTCTACACTAAGCTTGTAGGACCTTGGTGTCCTTGATTAGTGGAAAAGTCTCTTATGGCTTAGCAAACTTATAAGGAAATTACACCAAAGCCTTTGAGCTTAGGTACCTTAGTGGGATGAGGATAAAGATCAAATAAAACTTCATCCGTGAAAGTAAATCCTAGAAGATTTGTAATTCATAATCGTATATTACAAAAAATTTGACGAGATCATGATGCCAAAGATCATAGGATTTTGATATGATCAACACCCTATAAATAGCCCTGTCTCTAAAGAGGTAAGGACTAATGCCATTTTTCTCTTATTGGCTATACTTGGAGAGGTCCTTACTGACTTTGGCATTAGAGAGGCCATCACTAGAAAGCTCCCAATAGTCATCTTCATAATGTCTTTTTCCTATAGGTTGGTGAAGAAGTGACCTAGCGTATTGAGATCTCAAGGAGCCTCTTGAATCAAAGTCAGTAGTAAATTAGGCTCCATCAATAAAGGTAATGGTAAGAGTTTGATGAGCGTATAAAAACTCCTTTATTTTCTCTTCAGTGAAGTATGCTGGATAATCAGTTAGGTTTTGCAAGATATGAACTAACATATCCCTAAGTTCTTGTGATATCATTTGGGTATCAAAAACACTTAGCATGGTAGGGATCTTCTTGAGATGAGATGCTATGTTATATTCCATCTTCTTGGGTATAAGTTTAGCTTGTGAAGACTTAGTGTCCTTATTTATCTGAATGTCTTTGTTCTTATCTCTAAGGATGTTCTTATCCCTATACATTGGAGCTTTTCCTGGGGATAGCATTTTTCCACCTCTGAGGTGTATTTGGTTTGCATTCCTTAGTTTAATTCTAGCATCATAAGACTAACAAGGCTCTTATTTAGGGTTACTACCAAAGCTGATCATGTGACAAGAGGTAGTGGATCCTTGCCCATAGTTGGTAATTTTTTGGATATCCTTGGAAGACATAACTAGATGATAATCATCCTATTTAATGTCAAGGTTGGCATATGGGGCTTCCTTATAGAAAGATCTTCAGAGACTTTTGGATGAACCTTTCTATTTCATCAGCCGGTATGACCTTCTTCAAGATTTTATAGTTAGGGCATTTCTTTCATGGATGTTTAAATTGGCTTGATACAGGAGTTGAATGGGCTCCAACATTAGCTTGCTTAATCCTTTTTCTTTTGGCATTTACTGATGTAAGGCCTCCTAGAGTGATTGTAGAATTATTCTAATTCAGAAATGAAGTCATATTCATCATCCATATCTTGTATATATAATCTCTCTAAAATTGCTAGAGTGCATCCTTCCGCAAATTTTTGGACTAGGACTTTACCAAATCTAACGGGTTGACCATCTATGACTAGATCACTTGATGGCAATTGGGATGGCTGCTCATCAATGCTTACTTCGGATGTGTGAGTCACCGTGAGATAAGAGGTAGTAAACTTAGATGATAATCTTCAATAATGTCTAGCTTTTTTGACCGTTTCTAGAGTAGGTGGCACAAGTAACCATTTTGATCCTGGGGAGGATTGGTAGGTGATTCTCCGCTACCCCTATAGGGTGGTCTTGTCTTTTCTGCTAGTACCTTTTCCATCCTATCAATTTCTTTACAAGGCATGATAGTTGTACTTGATATGCTTTCTATGTGGGCAGTCATAGCTTGCATGCATCCATTCAATACTTGCATTTGCCCTTGACAAATTTCATATTCATTATGGCCACCTCTTTTATAGTATCTTGTTATAATTTAAGCATGTCATAATTGCATTTGTGGGCAAACCATTCTCTAGGATTGTCACCTTGGGAGAAATCCTTGGGGAGACCTGTGGGACTTTTTATTTCATCAATGACATCCTTCATGAATCTATTTCCTTTCCCTTGCCTTGCGTTTTAGATTTCATCATTATTGAGATAATGGAATGACTCTACTGATTGTCTTGATTGTAAATTCTCCACAATAAAAATGGGAGTGCATGTCACTACTGGGAGTCCATCCTTTGTGTTCTTAGTGCTGGAGCCTTCAAGCAAAGCTCTAAATTCATCAGGGAGGAACTCATTGAGATTAATTTGATTTCTTTCTCTTTGGACATATTCCACTAGGACATCGATGTATTCTTGGATTATTGATTTCTTGATATTGTATTTATCTAGCTGAATCCATTTCTTCTTTTCATTTTTGTTCTTTTTTTTTGATATTTTTAGTAGGTGGGGGAGTTTGTTTTGATGAAGCTTTCCTTATAACCATCTCAAGTTTTTCAAGATTTTTAGCTATCTTTTTCATCAACTTTTTCAGTCTTTTTGAAATATAGATGTTCCATAAGTGCTTCCATTCTAGTGTACACTATGCTTCTTCCTTGAAAAGGAGTATGCGAAGTGGTTTATATGTCTCAAATACAGTGATGTGATTGATATGTTCTGTGGGTGTTTCAAGTAATGGTAACTTTGAGAGAGTTAATTTGCCCTCTTAGTATTGCCTTTCGATCCAATCCTTAAACACATAGTAGTTTCAATAGTATGACTTAAGATTCTATAGTAGGGATAGTAGTTTTGGTGATTCTTTTTGTTGGCTTCAGTTGACCTTCTGTATTTTGGCAATTGGAGGCTGAGCTTTAGAGTATCTTGAAAGATCTTGCCTACTGTTTTAAAAGAGTATTTATTCCTGAGTTTCTACTGGAAATCATTGGATGGTTCTACTTCTTTATCTCCTCCAAGATTTGGTAGTTCTTGAGGGTTACATGTACTTGTAGGGGGGTTTGTAGGTTTCTTCTGTTCATTTGCAATGAATATTTCTCTCACATTTTTAGAGGACTTCCCTCACTTTGCCTTATTTTTTCTAGTTTCATATGGTCTGAACTACCTAAGGTTGATGGGTCAATCCTTTCTAACTTCTTGACTCGTATAATAAGGTCTTGAAAAGTGTGTATAGAAAAGGCACTTAGGTATGGTGCCATCTAGTTCTTTCTTATGCTATAAAGGACTAGATTTACAGCTTCAAATTAGCTTATAGATTGTTCACACCTAATGCTAAGGTTTCTCCACCATGTGATGTAATCCAAAATTGATTTATTATTTTGTTTTGATGTTGAAACAAAGGTTAGCAATGGTTTGCAATGGTATACCACTCAAATGTTATCCCAGTTAAGCTTACTAAAAATTGGCGAAGTAACAATGAAGGATTATGACTTAAGTCCTCACATAGAGTCACAAAATAAGTTATGTATTATTCAGAGTTACCAATGCCATTAAATTATTTGAACTTAGGTACTATATAGCCTTTAGGATATAATACTTATTTGTGATAACTAGGATACGGTTTATTTGCATTATTTATCATACCCATGTCACTTTCTTGTCTTAGTTGTACAACCACCATTTATTGTACTTGTTGTTGTATGTATGTTGGCAGCTTTATGTTATTAGGAATCCCTGAAATCAGGGATTGGGTATTTCTTGCTGGTGGAGGAGGCACTTGTGAAGGAATTACATTTTCATGGATCTCATCTGTAAGGGATGTGTCTTTGCCACCTTTGCAGCTTCCTAAGATTATTATTGAGGTTGCTCTAGCTTCTTGAACTTTTTCTCATTAGTAGCATCATCTCCATCAACTCCAAGACCTTCTTTTTAAGGTTTATCTTTCTCTTATTCATTATTGTCTCAATTATTCCTGCAATGCTTCTATGGTCATTTCCTTAGTGAAACTTTTGGTTATAACTAAGGCTTCTATCAGAACATGATGATTCATATCTTAAGAGTCAAATCTTGGCTTGGTGTGTTTTGAGTTGAGGCTAACTTCCCCCATTAGTTGGGTTACCTCATTCAAGAGTTTGTTCATGGAACATGTACTTACACCTTCTCTCTAGTGTGGTAACAAATATTAGCTCATAAGGACCCTTTCTTCTTAAACCTCCTTATTTTGTAAGTCTTGTTTGCGCAGCCTTCTTTTGACATTTGGCCTGTTGAGATATGGGCTCATGGTCCCTAGGAGAGGTAGGTTGGGAAATAACTTTGACAGTATGGATGATCTCCTTTTTTGGAGTCTCATACTAGGTTATAGCCTTATAGTAGCTCTTATTATTTTGTTTAGTTATCTACCTTTTTACCACAATCTTAAGCTAGGACTGTGCCCCTTTTGATTTACTTTTGCCCTTCTCTAAGCCATGTAATAGGGTGAAAGAGTTAGAGATAGGAATGGTGATATCATCTTCATTCGAGGGATGGGCTTTTCAAGTTGGCTAAAAATTCTAGCAGCCTTCCTTTTGCTTGTAATAGTTAGGATGAGTTCTTTTTTATCTGTGCACATGTTCAGACTTGCTTTTGATTGCCCCCGTTAGGAGTCAGTTGAAGGTAATTGAAGACTGAGTTTCATTTCGAGCCTAGTCTTTAAAAGACTAATGCCCTCGCTGGTTCAACCTCATCTTCTGACTCTTCACTAGATTGACCCTTCTCATTTGTAATAATGGCATTGGGTCTCTTTGCCTTTGATGGAAGGCAAGAAGCGAGTTAGTCTTGTATGACAACAATCGACATAGTAGTAGTGTTCTCTTGAACTGAATGCCATTGGAAATGGTTTCGAACTCGATTTGAACTTCAACTACTTCTAAGGCGAACATTGATTGAGGTAAACGCATAACTATTTTTGCTCCCAAGATGATGGTGTACTTTGAGGTGGAGAAGTTCTCGTTGATGCCATTAGATGCTTTCTTCTGCAAGAAAGAATACAATTGATTAATTTTCAATTATAATCTATCTCATTAATGTCTCTATTGTATTAGTTAGGTCTTTGTATTTGGAGGAGAAGTCATGTCCTACCGAGCATGCTAGAATTTGTGAGATCGGAACTGACTACCCGGAATGGCAAAGCCCCCAAGGAGCAATCTCAAAATAATAAATAAAAAAAAAGGTGGTTTGAATGCACAATCAGGTATTGTGGGAATACAACTTTCAATAGATGCAAGTCCTTATTGTTAATTACCTTGACAATTATCAAGAGCTTTCTAAATTGAGAAAACCTACCTAATAAAATAGAGACACAAAAAAAGAAGAAAACATAATTTGATTAATATGAAAAAAGAGATGCATGACTTAAGTAAGGTCATACCTTCACTTTACAATGAAATAAATTTAAATTTGTATTCATGAAAGAATATGAAATAAGACAAAGGAAATAGAAAAAAAATCTTTGATGTGCACTGTTGTTGTCCCACTCTCATATGTTGAACCATGTTGAGTTTGACTCAAATAGGTCTTGATTTGATTCTCGACAAATATTGATAATTTAGTTGATGACGAATATTGTCATCCTAGGGGACATGAAAGGAGAATGGGGAGTTTGAGATATCTCCAATAGCCTGAGCATTACTGATAACCTCTTTTGGTTGAAGTATTTTTATTAGCGCTGTGGCATTGGTGATAACTCTATTTGACTTGAAGTGTTTTTATTAGCCAATAAGACACGTTGGGGATAACTTCATTTAGTTTGAAGTATTTCTATTAACCAATAAGGCATTAATAATAACTTTATATTTTGAAGTGTTTCTACTAGCCAATGAGGCGTTAGTGATAACTTCATAGTTTGAAGTATTTTCGTTAGCCAATAAGGCATTGGCGATAACTTTATTTGAACAAGACACCTGACTAACTAACTGACTAAGTGACTTCAATCCTATCTTTAGTTTGATTTGCATGGTTTGAAGTATTTTTATTAGCAAATAATCTTTCCATAGTCAATGAGATGTTAGCGATAACTTTCTTTAGACAAGACACCTCGCTGACTGACTAAAAGAGTTCAAGTTTGCCTTTAATTCAATTTGATTTGAGAGAATGTCTAGCGGCCTTGGGTTTGCTAATCATTTTTTACTTGATAATCGACTACTTTTCTCAACTTGTTGCTAATTAAACTTGAGGTATCATTGATAATTTTGAGCTTATTATCAACTAACCCTAACTTAATTTTAATTGAATCTAATTCAGTTTAGTTTTGAAGTTTAGGCTAGATTTTAGTTTAAGTCTGATTTGATTTGGTTCAATATTCAAAACTCAATTTAGACTCAAGTCTAATTTGATTCAATTCAGTGTTTAAAACTTGATCTTGATTTGAATTTGATTTAAATCAGTTCAATATTCATAACTCAATTTTGATTCAAGTCTAATTTAATTCAATTTGAGTCTAGCTCAGCCTTATATTGGACTCTTATCAATTTCTTAATGGATCTTTAACAGATCTTGAATCCAAATCCTTGATAGGTTCTAATTGGATCTTCAATAGATCTTGGACCTGACCGTCGATAATCTATTATTGGATCCTTTATGGATGTTGGATCTCACCTTCAATGGGTTCTTATTAGATCCAAGTTCAATCTACTAATGGGTTTGGGTTTGACCCATGTTGGACCCTCATTGAGTTTGGGTTTGAATCTTAATGAACCTAGGTTCAAGTTCAAGCCAATTTAGGTTCAATTGGATTTTGGTTTAGACTCATGCTAATTTTGGATTGAATTTGAGTTTGATTGGACCAAATTAGGATTTTGTTTGAACTTGATTTAACCAAATTAGGTTTTATTCGAATTTGATTTGACCAAATTAGGATTTAGCTTGAACTTGGTTTGACCCGATTAGGGCTTGGCTTGAATTTGGTTCGATCCAATTAGGGTTTGATTTAAACTTGGATGACCCAATTAAGGTTCAAGTTGAACTTGGTTTAACTCAACTAGGGTTTAGTGCAAATTTAATTTAATTTTAAACCGACCCAATTTGAACCAAATTTGTATTAGGTTTGATTAGATTTGGTTTGGATTAACTCAATGATTCAGGTCCAATTTAATTTGAGTCTTAGACCATTTATTTGATCAATTTAGGTCCAATTTGTATTAGGTTTGAACAGATTTGGTTTGAATTAACTCAATGATTCAAGTCCAATTTAATTTAAGTCTTAGTCCATTTGGTAGTACATTCAAGTTAAATCAATTTAATTTGGTTTAGTCAAAGTGGCTTAGTCTCAATGTGATTAAATTAATTAAATTAATTAGTTTATGTTAATTGATTTGATTCAAAAGCCCTTGGGCTATCATGAATCATGTTTAACTTTTGGCGAGCTTGCACACTGACTTCAAGTTTATTTAGATTTTCGATGTGCCCACAGATTGCCTTGAGTTGATCAATTATCAAGTAAAATCGCAAGTTAGTCCTAAGTTAATTAGTTATCGGATGAGACCACAGGCTGGTCCTAAATCGTTTGAATTTCGAGTGAGATTATAGGTTAACCTTAAGTCAATTGGTTGTTAAAAAAGACTGTAGGTTAACCCTAAACTATTTGACTTTTGGGTGAGATACAGACTGAGCCTAAGTTGATCGATTGTTGAGTGAGACCGCAGACTGACTCTATACTATTTTAATTTTCTGATGAGATTGTAAGCTAACCTAGGTTGATTTAATTATTGGACGAGACTGTAAGTTAATTCTAAATCATTTTAACTTTCGGACGAAACCACATGCTAACCTTAGATCGGAGCCGACTTTGGGACGAATCTGCGGGCTAATGCTAGGTCTATGATTATGGTGCAAAAAACTAAGGCACGTGACTCCTCTTTTTTGTTTTTGTTTTTTTCAGCAATTTTCTTTCTTCTTTGTTTGCCTTTTCCTCCCTGTTTTTTGGCTTCCCTCTTTTTTCCTTCAAGACCACGACTCCTTTTTTTCTTTATTTCTTTCCTTCCTCTTCTTCCTCAAAATCCCTAAGCCCTTCTCTTCGTTCCCCTTGCTTTCTCTTCACTGGGCCATGGAGGTTTGGGGTTCTTCCTAGCCGAATCCGGCTGGATCTTGGTCGGATCGGGCCACAAACTCTATTGGGCTAGATCTGGCCCAATCTCGGTTCGATTTAGCCACAAACTCCGGTAGACGATGGATGGAGCTCAAGTCAATGCAGTGAAGGGTACGACTGATGATGCAGAAGTGGGTGGCGGCATCTTGGAGGCATGGTGTGGGTGCAACGAAAGGTGGGGAGCACTGGCCAGCGAAGCTAGGGTGGCGGGGAGATCCAGTGGCTGGTGCAATGGGCATAGTGGAGGGCCAGCAGAGGGTGGAGTAGGATTTCAACAAGACTCCAGCGGATGGCGGTTGTGTAGGTGGAGCTCAAGGATTTTGTGAACAGGGCCAGCGCTCGGTGCAGAGCACAGAGGAAGGTAGCTCGGGGCTTGCGGGCTGGTGGCAGCTAGGGTTTCGGGTGGCCAAACTTGGATGTGAGGGCAGGATAGAAGGAGCTGGAGGAGGTGTTCGGCTACTTCTAGGGTTCCAGTGAGGGGGCACGGTTGGGCTGCTCTCCTTCAGAGCTTGGAGACAGCAGTGGAGGTGACTTTAGTAGCATGAGGAGGCTGCTCGGGAGTTGGAAGAACAGGAGATCCTTTTGAATAACCTGTTTTAATAGGAAAATCCTATATCCTGAAATTAATCCATCAAGTCGGTGATAAAATCTATGGATGTTCCAGCGGACATTACGTACTTGTTACACAACAATCTCTTAGAGGAAGGGCCAAGCAAGGGGGACAACGAGTAGGAGAAATGGAAGTTTGGGCTCTAGAGAAATTTGGTGTTGCTCATATTTTATAAGAGATGCTTACGCAAGGCAATGCAGGCACTAGGTAGGTAGAGTAGGTGGTGCATCAATGGCGAGAGCTGCAACCAAAAGTGAGGTCAGGAAGACAAAAAGGAAGAGAAAAGAAAAAAAATGAAAAAAAAATGAACTCACATTTTGTCTACTTCTTTAGTTCGATTCTTATTTCCTGATATGATTTTCTGCTTGATAATCTTCTGTCTTTGATCTCTCTTTTATATAAAGGTTGAAGAGATAAAGTTAAACTGAATTTTAATATCTTTGTTTGAAATTTTGAACACTGAATATGTGTGTAGATAAATGTAGATAAGGATTGTTGGAGATTGGATATGTCCGTAAAAAAAATATGAATGGGTATTTGTTTTTGTATATAACAATGATTTGAAAATTGTACTTATCTTGAATGTTAAATTAGATCGATTATTTACAAATTTTTTCGAAAAAGTTGAATCAAATTATAATTTATATATTTTAGGAACTCTTTTATAAAAAAAATTATTTATAGAGTTTTAAAACTTTCAGGGTTTTTTGAATAAAATTTAAATGTAATTGTAAATAGTAACTTTTGAGCGACTTATTTATAAAAAATTAAAATTTAAGGGGTTTATTTACAAATATAAAATTCTTAAAGAATTTATTCACAAACTCTAATTTTTGTAGGAACCAATTTGCAATTTTGGGATTTTAGTGAGCTTTTCTGGAAATTTTCATTCCAGGGACTATTTGTAAGAAAAAAATCTAGCCATAAACCTTTTTGTAAGAATTTATTTGATTTAGAGATATATTTATAAAACTCTTGGATTTTTTTCATTTTGGTCTAGATTTTGGATGAATTTTGAATCCAATTTTAATCCAAATATCCGACCTATTCAGCCCACTTGCCTTGAGCTAGAATTTCTTAAGAATTCAGGCCCACTCAATTTCTTTATATTCAATTGAGACCCACACTTGAGCTATAATTTAGTGACATATAAGTTTTAATTTTGATTATATTTTAATTAAATTTGATTATGAAAAAAATCACTTCAAACAAATTGCCCTATTCGCATCTTCTTCTTGAGTTTTGATAAAAGGAGAGGGTGCAAACAATTTTTTTGTATCTAACCCCTGTGTCAATATTCTAGGAGTTGACTATATAGGTTTGATTTATCATATAAAAGTGAACTTGACTTGTCATGTAATGATAGATTTAATTTGTCACGTAAGAGTGAACTTAGCTTGCCACATAGAGGTAAACTTGAGTTGTTATATGGAAGAGGATTTGATTTGTCACGTGAAAGTTGATTTAGTTTGCCACATAGAAGTAGACTTAAGTTGACATATAAAAGTGGACTTGATTTACTATGTAGAAGTGGATTTAAGCGGCCATGTAGAAGTGGACATAGGTTGTCTCATGGAAGTGGACTTAGGTTATTATAGGAATGTGGACTCGACCATCACACAAAATGGATGGGGTTTTATGTCCATGATTTCCCACAAGAAATATGGAGCACATGTTTGATCAAGCGTTCTTCTTTGAGGAAGTCAAACATTCTGTCATAGACAAATATAGACACTCTTATTTTATTCTTGCCTCCATAGACTTGTGCATGATTTCTCTTTAGGAATCGGGCACTGATTGATAGCATAGGTCTTTCCCTTTGTCATCAATTAGTTAGTAGGATCCTCATTTAAATATCCTTCTAATGATATAAGCACCTTTCCAATTAGACTTAAATTTGTCTTTCTTACTTTATATTGGAATTATAAGTCTTTTCAATACCAAGATCTTCTCTCTCTTCTAAAAAAATCTGAACTGGGCCATCTAGTTGTAAGCACTAAATAATTGTACTTGATACATTTCTAAATTTTGTTGAATTATAAGTCTTTTTTCATCCAAGGAGTCTAGCTTATCTAGGCGAAGACAAACATTATCTTTTTTTATAATTTTTTTCTTGCAAAGTAATCCTCCAATGGCAAAACTATGTCAATTCCAAACACCAATGCATATGGTGTTGATTGGGTAGGAGTTTGATATATGGTGCAATAAGCCCATAGTGCTTCAAAAAGTTTCTGGTTCTAGTCTCATTTGTTTCTAGCAATGATTTTCTTAAATATCTTTGAGATAGTCTTATTGAATGTCTCGGTGAGACCATTCACCTTTGCATTATAAATGGATAAATATCTCTAATCTATCTTGTGATGATATGCAAGTCATCTCACCTTAAAGCTTTTGAGAGATGATCCATTGTCAGAAATAATCTTTTGAGGAACACCAAATCAATATCAGATGTTTTCTCGGAAAAAACATGGATAATGATATTTACTTTTTCTTCCCTTAGTGGATTCGCCTCTACCTATTGAGGGAAGTAATCAGTCGCTACTAATAAAAAATGGTGAACTTTGTAAGAGGATGACTCAATTGGGTTGATTATGTCCTTACCCCATACCTCAAATGACCATGAGATATTGTTGGGTGTAAAGGATTTGGATGTGGATGGATGAAGTTACCATGAACTTGGCATAAGTGACACATTCTTGGATATTCAATGTAATCTCTCACTATCGCGGGCCAATAGTAGTCCATGGGCTTAATTTTCATTATCATTTTTGGGCCTAATTAATGAGCTCGACAAACCTCAAACTGTATTTCATACATGACTTTTTTATCTTATTTTTTTAAAATGCAGCATATAACTTCCAGTATCTCCTTCTTCGGCAAAAAGGATTTCTTTATTGGGGAGTTTGCAGTTTAGTAGAGAGTCGTCTAGCATTGTGTGAACTGCGAGAAAATCAGAAAATGCTTGTCTTTTAACCACCTTTTGAGGCCCATTTTTCTAGCCTTCTAGCGAGTACGAACATGGTCATCAAGTATTTTATAGGCTCAACCTTTCTTCTTAAAATAACCTTATGGGCGAGTGAATAATAGCTGAGCTGTTTTACTACAAATATGAATGCCAAACAATACTTTTCAATGGGAAAATAATTACTCTCGGCCCTTACTAGCATTCTACTCAAATAGTAGAGTGTAATTTTCTTTTCTTTTTTATTATTTTGGGCAAGGAGTACCCCTAGAAACCCTTCTATTATGGCTGTGTAAAAGATTAAGAGTCTACTAGGCACAGGTCTTCTCCGAATGGTGTCTTTAAGAGATATTGCTAAATTTCTTTGAAAGCTTATTAGCAATCTTGATCCCAAAAAAATGGAGCATCTTTCTTCATTAGTTTGGAGAAAGGCTTGCATCTTCTGAAGAGGTTTAAAATGAATCTTCTTATGTATGTAGGTCAACCTTGGAATGACCTCAACTATTTCAAGTTGTTGGGTGATAGTATATCCAAGGTGGCTTTGATTTTAGAAGGATCAATTTAATTCCTCTATGTTTGACAATGAATCAAAAGAACTTTCTCAATGATACCCCAAAAGTCCTCATGTCTAGTGCAGAGTTGAGGTCTTTAAACTAAATCTTTGCAAAACACAAACTTTCTAGGAGATAAAAAAACATAATTTATTTTAGAGATAGAATCTTCTGGGGTCTTTGACATGGCATATCCTCAAAGACATTTTGCCGGCTAGATGCATGATCTTGAACATTCCTAGTCTCATGGCCTTCATAGTCATTAATGTCTTCCCAAGTTCTCATCGGAGACCAAGTTGGCGAGCTACTCCCAAGGTTCAACTTGGGCTTTTTTGGCTCGGTGGTAGGCACATTAACTTCTGCTACTGTCGGACCTTTGCCCTTTCAATCGGAGTAGTTTTGCCATTAAGTTTCTTCACACTTCCTAGCAATGCTTTGGTTACCCTATACTTCACTCATGCCATCTTTAGATAGAAATCTCATAACTGAATGAAAAGTCGAGATTACCACTTGGAGTTGATTGAACACTTGGTAATCCAATATTGCATTTTAGGCCAAGCATGTTCGAACCACCATAAAGTTTGACCTAATTGTGGTGCTTTTAGGGTCCTCTTCAACTATGAGAAGCAAATCAATCACACTACTAGGAGTTACCGAGTCTCCTATGAATCTAGTGAGCATATTGACATAGGGCTCAAGCTTCTGCTCAGTCTTTATTTGATCATAAGCTCGGGTGAATAGAATATTACCTATGCTTCCTGTGTTTACCATGATATATTACGTAGCGTAGCCATCCAAGATTACTGAGATTGCCTATGCACCATGATGTGGTGCCAAAATACCCACTAGATCCTTCGCCAAAAAGACTATGTCTCGATGCTTGGGCTTATAGTGTCATCTTTTTATTTCCTCCTTCACCTCCTTATGCCTCCCAAATGATGGTTCAAAGTTTGCAAGAGGATGCCAAGGCTTCACTTTGCATTGGTGTTCATGTTAGGATCACATTGAGTTTGTCCTTTACTGGTGGGTTAAGAAACTTGGGGGTGGGTTGGCTTTGTGGAGATACCCACTAATGGGACTTTTGAGGATGAGCATCTTCAGCTTGTTTGCCTTAGCAAATGAACTACCTAAGATGGCCCTCTTTGACGAGTCATTCAATTTCATCCCTAAGGTTCTTGCACTCTTTAGTGTCATGACCATACTCCCAGTGAAAATGATAATACCTTACTTTGTCAAGATTCTGTGGAGGGTTATGGATTGGTAAGGGCCTTCATAGGAAGCCTTGGTGTTCAATTCGAGGTAGGATCTTGACCTTGAGTTGCCTAGTGTAATGCAAGGCTAAAACTCAGGTCTATGCTCTCTCCTTTCAATTCTCTACTTCTTCAAGTCAGGTTGTTTGCCCTCTTGAAGTTCTTTCTTTGGCATGCTACCACCCTCAAAGTCTCTTTTAGTTGAAATTACTTGTTCGACATCGATGTGCACTCTAATTAGTTGGATTAAGTCTGCCAAGATTTTAGGACGTTGATAAGCAATCTCATAGATAACCTAGGGTTGCCAGATTCCATTAATTATAGCTATGAGGACAATCGAACTATCCAATTTGGTAGCATCTAGCCGAACTTGTTAAACCAAGCCAAGTACTCCCTAAGTCTTTCCTCCTCATTTTTCCTTAGGGTCAGTAGTGTAGAAGGGTCCTTTTGCTGGGGTACCAGTGAGATGCACTACTCTATGAACCTCTCTGCTAAGTTGTCAAAGCAAGTGATGGAGTACCTTAAAAGTCTAGTGTACTAGGTTTGAGCTAGGCCATGTATCATAAGAAATGCCTTACACATGATAGAATCTCATGCTCCTTGCAAAATTATGACATTCCCAAATGTGTTCATATGATCCATTGGGTCTTTTGAGCCATCATATAACTTATAGGGAGGTTGGTAGAATTTAGGTTGGATGGTAGAGTACACTATCTCGAGGATCAAAGGAGTTTTGTACCTCACTTAGTTTGGATGGTCTATTCCTCCAGATCTTTCCTAAGCAACATATGCTATAGCTTCCCTCTAGGGACCTCACACATCCCTAGTTGAAGTTAGATTAGTGTACAAGTTGTAGGTGGTCTCGTCAAGGGTCACAGGTGGGATCGCACCCATCATAATCTCTTGAGGCTTGATATCAAAATGAGACCACCACATATGGGTCATAATTGCTTGGTGCTAATGTTCACTCGGTGAACCTGACTTGCAGTGTTATGTCATAGTTTGTATGATTGATTCGGTGTAGCATCTCATACTATAACTTGCTCTTGAGGTTGAGATTGCTACTGAGCACAATGAGTATGAAGACTCTACATTATTTGAGCCTAGTTCTGTAGCTATTTGGCTTATAGGTTTTGCATAGTTTGTGCTTGAACTTCAAGTGGTTGTATTATCTATTAGACTGTGGTGGTCAAGGTCTAAAACTCAAGCCGATTTACCAAGTTTGAGGGACCTAGAGGGGCTTCGGGAATTGCCTAGTATGCCAAAGACTATGATTGCTATTGTGGCTATGTCATAGAGTTGGTTTGTTGGACTAGCCTAAGTGGCTCACTAGACGAATTATGCGACTCTGTTGGCGCTAAAGCCATTTGCCCCCCAAGTGAGTTTTTTTGACAATGATGATTATGCCTCTCTAGGAGGCATGGTTAGAATATTGTTAGAGGCCTCTTTGATTAGAAAAGAAGAGAGGCGGAGAAGACCTCAGTGAAAGCACTAATTTATTGATGAAGCCTGGTTCACTACTAATTTTAGTTTGAGAGATTTCTTGAGATCGATTTGCTAGGCTACTCTTCAGCTAATATGTAGCAACAAATATATATATATATATATAAAGAGGACTGCTAGAAGTCTCCAGCGACAGTCACTCTGATGATCAAATTAATAGTTCACACTTAGAATATAGTGAAGAAAGGAAAAAAGATATTAGTCTTTATCTTCAGAATATAGTGGAGAAAGGAAAAAGGTATTAGTCTTTACCTCTTCGAAGACTATTTTGTTTATAAGGGATAGAGCATATTTGAATCCCGTGATTTTAGAGCTGTAATTTCACTGAATTACTCGTAATGGCCATCTATAGATCTTAGATCTTTCGAGATCTACTTTTTGAATAAGATCTCATGATGATCTAAACTTTTCTTTGTTCACACTAAGGTATCCGAGCTTAATGGTGATTCGGTGCAATCTCCTTATCGAATCATCAATTTATGCTGGAGTTTGTCATCTACTGTGAACGTTGAGCTTCTCACATTCTGGTGTTGAGGTGAGCTGGGTGATTCATGGCTTTGTGCCGAGAGCTCTTCACAACTTGATCTCAAGGTGAATTTTCACCTTGGATGCATTGGTTTGTAACTTGGTCTAGAGTTTGGTTCTCATTGACCATTTAACTTGGCCTATTCACTTCAGCGTATCATCAGTATGCTAAAGAGATATAACAACTGAAGATGTGTGGTCTTGTGTATTGAAATTTTGTAAATATAGCAGTAAGAAGCATTGAAGTGTCATATAGTTTTGGAGTTATCTTCAATTGTGTCTATTAAATTGATCATTTAGCTTACTTGCATTTAGATTGTACGTTTGTTCATGTATTATTTTTCAAGAAAATATTCTTTGCATTTGTTTATGTTCAACAAATAATATTCTATCCTTTAAATATGTATTATTATCCCCTTAAAAATAGTTACATCCTTTGTATTGTTGTATGCTTTATATTTGAGATATTTGGGACTTAGAAAGTTATTGTAATGCATTTAGGTAACCACCCCGATGGTTCATAAAACTAAGTCTAAGTAATACCTCAACCATTGTTGTTACCTGTGTAATTTGAAGAAATTGATGAATGAATTACAGTCGGATATGTTCAGAAATCATTGAGGAATTATTTTGGAGATGTTGTTTGCTAGACTTGTCCATATGCCTCTTATAGAGAATGATAGGCACATCCTCAATGAACTAATGCATAGATACAATCCAATGAGGAAAATATTTATTTTGGCCACGAAGAAAAATTCTATTTTGAACAGAAGTTGAAATTACATTGGCCATAATTATATCTTGGTGGCCGCAAGATGATTAAAATGAATAAATGGTCGATATCGATCTAAAGAGACAATGGTTTCTAGAGATTGAAAGAGAAGTTTGATGTGAGAAACACTTACTATGCCTATGTAGAAGCATAATCTAGCTGATGAAAAAGATTTCGTAAGATGCCTTGTGGTATATTAGTAGAGAATTTTGCAATTTCAAAGGCATCAAGTCACATAACACCAATACATTTACCATTTATTATTATCAATAGGTTATTTACATACGTAATGTTTTTCCTTTATTATTGTTATGGATTTGCCCATTGGTACCATTTGACAAAGAAAACTCCATTTCAGCATTGCCCCCTTACCTTTGCACATTCCTATAAGACAAGGTTTTGCCATATATGCATCTATGTCCGGTAGACTCAAAGGCAACAATGTTGTTGGTCCAATTCTTTGTGCAATAATGAAGAGGAGTACGGTCTTAATGGAGCAACCTCATAAGAACAATCAATTTTTGCATAAGGAGGTTCAAAAGTTATTATGTAGAGTGGATGTCCTCAAACATAGGTTGAAAAAGCGTAAAAATGACAATATTGACAATGGCAAGATAATGTGAGGATCAAAAAAATAACCTAAGATGGTTTTTTTGTTGGGGGGGGGGGGGGGGGGGGGTGTGTGAATTAGACTTTGTAGTCAAGATAAGAAAATTTTAATTTCAAACCGAATTTGATTCACAAATCAAAATCACACAAGTCTCCAATGCAATAATAACAACAAAGGCTAAAATAGAAAGTAAGCAAGAAGAAGAGTACACCATAATTTTACATAATTTGGTAACCAATCGTATCTAGTCCAATTTTACCTCTCTACAAGAGTTTCTCAAGTTTGAGTACAAGACTATGAAGATTTGAAAGCAAAACCTAGATCTAAAACTCTTATAAAGCTAGAGAGCTTGAGGAAGCTTGTTATTTCTCTCAAAGATGATCAAAGATGTTATGGAATCATCCAAACTATTTTTTGCAAAGTTCAGTCACCCGAAATTAAAGTTTAGTCATCCAAACCACTCCAACAGTTGAATAAGACTAGAAATTATAAGGTGATGTCACATATTCAAATGTCTAAACTCACAACTTTGGGAATTCAAAATTGAGGACAGATAACCAAAGTTACAAATAATAGAAGGCAAAAACTTCTGTTTAATAACATTGAATATTTGGACCACAAGGTACAAGTGACTGGAGTTGTTAGTAAAACCTAAAGATTTGTTAAAAGGTTCGAACATCTGAATTATAAAGTTTGGACAATCAAAATTGATAGAAACCCTGCATTATGCATTTGGTATATGCGATATTGATAACGATAAGGATGCAGCACAACTAAGAACTACTGTTATTGGAGACAAGAATACCATGAAGGAAAAAAAAAGAGTAGCAAAGAAGAATAAGGAAAAGGTTATTTTGTTGCATTCTATATTGGATTTGGAGAATGTGGCAAGGGATTGCTTCTACTAATGGATTAGGGTTTCATGGGTGGTGTGTTCCAAGAGTGTCACAAGAGGGAACAATCACTTTTTTGTATGGAAAGCTAGCCATTGTTTGGTATGGCCCCTTACATTTCAGGGTTTTCGTACAAGTGATCTAAAATTGTGATTGACATTCTTAACTTGGATTTCATGAAATATATGGATGGTGTTTGGATGTAATCTTTTGGTTTCAATAATTTGGTTTTTTGAAATTTGTTTTACTTTTGTTTTAGCAATTGAAAATTATCATTAATAACCTTTTTTAAGCAAAGTTCGAACCATACTAATTTTAGCTGTTTAGTTGACAACAATATCTTTTTACGTAGAAAGCTAATATTAAAACTTGGCTTTAAGTACTGTTGAATATAGTTGGTTTTGAATCCTGTATAGAAGTACAGTATCTCCTTTTTGATATAAAACATATTTATCAAAATAATCAACAATCAATCACACTTCTTTGACTCAAAACTTACTGAGATTAATTTTATTGATTATATTTAGTAAAATGTTGACCAAAAGTTTTATGAATAAATGCATCCAGATTTTTGCACAGAATACTACATTTCAATCTACAGCCAAATTACAGCTTAAGCAAAAAAATCTGCACCTGATGATAATCCGCTTGCATCCTAGTAATAGAACATGTACAACATGAAAACAGGAATCACGGTATATGAGAATTTGCATTTATATTATATTTATGCAGAAATCAACAAACCAAATCCACACCATAGGACAATAGTTGCATGAATTACAAACATTATTTCAAGATAATATACAGTTAGCCTCTTTTCCTAGATGAAATCCTTGCCTTCTTCTCCAGTTGGTAGAAGAGACTACCATCGTAGACTGCTTTTATGGTATCCTTGTGAAGAAATCCATCTTTATCCTTGCAAAGACTGAACAGGAGCTTCCACTCAGTCAAGGCCGCAAACCTACAACAGTGCAATTACACATGATTCACAACAGAATTATAATAATGAAAAACAAAATGCAGATATAAGGTTCACTATAATAGTCAAACCAGATTGCACATTTAAATGACTGAATTGTGAGAGTTCAATGGCTCTCAAACTTACGATCCTTTACTATCATTAGGCATTTTGTTTGCTTTGAGCATCGCCATCAACTCATCAGATGTTAATGCATTCGGGTTAGTGTGGGCATGCTTCTGAAATATCTCCTCGAACTTTGAAGGAACGAATCTGTAAATATAATGTCAGGGTTCTCATTCCTTGATTAAATGTACATAGCAAGTAAGCAGAAAATTAAGCTGGTTGTAAGTAGTATTCTCTAAGCCTAATAGTATCCTAACAAATGTATAATGAAATTGAGGAAATTTCTCTTTAATAGAATCTGACTGAATCAGGCCTTTAACAACATTTTCATTAGATTTTATGGCCTCCATAACAGGGTTTAAGGTGGTCGTGCACTGAACCCTAATTTTTCATGTTAGTTCAACTATAGGTCGGCCATGCCCGAATAGTCTCCAAGAGGGGAACCCCTTCTGGGTTGTGTTACTGTCACACCTTCCGAAATCTTCTTTAGATCTTATTCAGGTTGATCATGGAACAGAAAACACTACTCAGTTCAGGACCCAATGGAGATAAAACTCTGCAATAATGAGATTTTCTTATTGTTTTTTATGAAACAAATATTACATTACAACTGTGGAGCAAATCCAATACATGGGGAATCAACTTTGAGCTTTCTCAGTCAACCAGTAAATAAGATCACCCAAGTACTGCTCTTCAGAAAAAGGTTTCTCACTGAAAACTAAATTCTATGATACCTAGACTACTTCCCTTATATGTCCCTTCAATAAATTCCATATGCTTAGAGGATGTTAGAACCAAATTTGCTTATTTGCATGATATATATTTTGTAAAGAAGTTACAAGTATTTGCTCTTTTCCAGTTCAATCAAAGTCATATTAGATCTGCTCATAAAAATGTCTAAAAATAGATATTCCAACTCCGCTAGTAATCCTTCCTAAAATGATGCCATGAAAAGGAACATTACCGAGGTAATATTTAAAACTTTATTTTTGGAAAAATTGTCTAAGGTTTATTTTTGATAAAAACTTTGGCTGCTAGAGTTTCCCAACAATAAGATCTGGAAAATACCTCCCTTCAGCATCATATACGCCTGAGTCACTTCCATGTTTGCCTTTGTGGATGTTCTTTACATAAATGGGAAGAAGTGCAGATGGTAATTTTCCCTGCATGGAAGGCATTATGATTAACAAGATATTCATATGATTAACAAATGTGAACCATGTTTTTTGCTAGAAATGTGTTACATCACATCAACATTTCCCCTTCTGGTTCCCACCTGTCTGTCAATTGAAATGCCAAAAATCTCAATTATGCAGATATTACCAAACACAAATCCCATGAAATTAGTTGGATCCTACAAATGATTTTTGTTTACTCTTGCAGTAAAGATTCCATATGGAATTCAATCTTAAGATACAGTTGTTAAGCTTTAGAATCTTGAGGAAATAACTATACATTTTCTTAAAAAAAATTTGCATAAAACAAACTCTTCAAAGCACCTTGAATGAATCAGAACTAAGAAGGCTGTAATCAAGGCCACCACCAGAATATTACAGCAGAACATTAGACTTCCAATAGATAATGAACTGGTAAGTTGACCATATGATGCTCAGCATTCGTGTTAAAATAGATTACATCTATTTCCTTTATGATATTCTAAATCTAGCAATTGTGAAGTGCTCAGAAAACTCAAATCAGTCATTCATTTTTACTGCATTCTATCATCCTATGAAATTTTTTTTACTGGCTAGTCATATTTTTAAGCTAAAATGAAAAACTAGAAATACTATTACAAATTGCGATCATCACGTTTGCTAATCAACAACAAAACAAAGATTCTCAATTAAAATTATCATTAGTAAAATAAGCAAAAATTATAATTTATAATATTAATCAAAGGTATTTTAGATATTTCACTAAATACCAACTTTTTTTGAATGAAATATTTTGCAAATATTTTCTTATGTGATGGTAAATTTCAATTGTAGATATTATTACAAATCACAATCATCATATTTGCTAGTCACCAATCAAACAGAAATTCTTAATTAAAATTACTATTAGTAAAATCCAAAAAAATTATAGTTTATAATATTAATCAAAGGTATTTTAAATATTTCACTAAGCACCAATCTCCTTTGAATGAAATATTTTGTAAATATTCTCTTTTGTGATGATAGATTTCAATTAAAGATATTACAAATCACGATCATCATATCTGATAGTCACCAACCAAACAAAGATTCTCAATTAAAATTATTATTAGTAAAATTAGTAAAAATTATAATTTATAATATTAAAGGTATTTTAGAAATTCTACTAAACATCAAATTCCTTTGAATGAAATATTCTATAAATATGCTCTTTTGTGATGGTAAATTTCAATTAGAGATACCATTACAAGTCATGATCATCACATTTATTAGTCATCAACCAAATAGGGATTCTCAATTAAAATTATTATTAGTAAAATTAGTAAAAATTATAATTTATAATATTAATCAAAAGTATTTTAGATATTTCATTAAACACCAAACTCTTCTGAATAATATATATTCTAGAAATATTCTTTTTTATGATAGTAAATTTCAATTAGAGAAAATTTTTACGAACTATCCATTAACTCAAATAGGAATATGTAATTTTTAATATTTGGAATATGAACATGCAATTTAACAAAATTTTAAAGAAGATAACTACAAAAAACCCTAAATTTAAAGCATATGTCATATAAAATATTATTTTCAATATTTGAATTTTTCTACCACAAGCTGCTAACTAAAGAGATATTCTACCTAATGATGCAAGTGCTATTATCTAAACCTAATATATAGGCAAAATGTTCCAGCACCACCCTAACCAAGAAGGGCAAACAAAGGTGTGCTTGAATGCCTTGAAAAATAGATAGACAAGTCCTTTTTTCGTGGAAAATAAGTTTCTAAAGAATTTGGATGTTAGGAAGTAAAAGTCAAATAAACTTCACTTTAACATAGGAGTTTTTCATATTCAATCAAAAATAGAAGGACAACAAAAATGAAAAGGAGAAACCATTTTTGCATGTTATTGCTATTATCTATACAATCAACATAATATTGCATCGAGAAACTTATAATAAAATTACTCCTAATAAAAAAATATATATTATTATTTTTTGAGTAACTAAAATGTATCATTAATGCTTTGCTTTAATAAAATTCCAATTAATGATCTCTCACATAAAAAAAAATTAATACAACCACCAAACCAATACTTAATAGATCAATAAAAAAATATTATTATTTTCTGATAAGAAAATTCTTTTTCAACTTTTTCACCACAAGTTCCATCCAAACACAACATGACACGAGACATGATTAAAAAGACTTGGAGACCACTGATTAAGAAAGGCTTCAATTTCTCTTCAATGGAGTTCAGTATTCTCATTTTTTTAGCAAAGGATTCAGTCGCTAACCTGCGACTTGATTATCCGGATCCTTGATTTCTAAATTAAGGGTCCGGATCTAGACCTTCAATCTCAAATTTCAGTAATTTTGATTGGGAAATTAATGGTCGGAATCAGTTGTTGTTGTTGTTCTTGCCCTGCGACTGAATCCGCTTCCCGTTTGTTCCAATTTAAGACTTATTTGTCTGGACTAAAATATAGAAATAAACCGCAACCAAGTACAAATAATCTGTTAAAAAAATCTAAATAGAAATATGAGGAGGAGGAGAAGAAGAAGAAGAAGGCATACTGGAGGACTGGTCTTGGGCCCAAGAAACCCATTGATGAGCACCGCGCTCGCCGCCGACAAGGCAACGCTGCAACCAATCGCTCTGAATCCTAAAACCCAATAAACCCCTCGCTGAAACCAGAACAAAAAAAGCAGAAAGCAACAAAGACAGCTACCTTTGTACGTCTCAGAAGGGTATATGAGCCCGTCGTTGTTGCGGTCGAAGAAGGACACATGCTTCTGCAGCGGCGTCATGTCGCCCTCGGCTTCTAAGCGGCATAAAATGAAACATGTTAAGCGCATGAGTCGAAGCTCGGGTTTCGTTCAGGCAAAAGGTAAAACACCTACCGGAGATAGGCGAAGACGACATCAGAGAGGGATTGGAGGAGAGAGATGAGTCTGGAATGGGATTCGATCGGATGAAGGAGAACAAAAAGAGGAGGAGAGTGACGCGGAGAAGGAAACCCGAAGCTGGCGCTTTCTGCTCCATTGAGGTGCCTACGGCAACGTGGAGGTGCAAGCAAAGTGGATGTTCACGGTTTGCAGTTGTCCTTGGTGGGCCTGAGCGGCTGCTGAGCATGGCCCGAGGGCAGGTGGAATCTGATTCTGGCATTTGAATTGTTTATGTAGAAAATTTAGAGATTCAGATGATATTAGTCTTAATTACCAATAAAAAACTGTATTATTTACCAAAAAGTAATAAATAACTGTATTAAACTAGATTTATGTTGGTTCACCGTTGCACATGAAGATATACTGCTGATGGGATAGCAAACTAAATATTTCAAGATTCTTCAAAATTTTCTTATTTATGAATAAACAACCAATGTGGTCTCGGATCTGGTTCAGCTCCGTCTCAACCAGATGAGCTCTGTCATAGCCTTCTAGTTGAATCACGACTTATAAAACTGATACCATGAACTGTCTGTTTGAAGCTATCCGAAAAGAGCGCTCTAATACTCAAGTATTTTATCTTTTGCAGAGAAAAAAAGGGAGTGACAAGGAGGGAGATAACCTCAACAAAAGAAGAAAAAGGAAAAGCAAAGAATTTTTGTTTTCCAATGCTCCAGTATTTATAGTCAGGGCTTTGACTTGACCTGAGCACCTAGTAGGGTTAATGGAGGGGTAATTTGAGAGCTTATCCATGCGGTTGTGCGGCACACTTGTTAACGGAAGATGGAATAGTGGGTCACTGTCACTCCTAGGAACCATTTGGTAGAAGGGTGTCCTAAAAGCTTATTTCAATTGGAGCTGTGACAACTTCACGGCGGATTCACCGTTTCTTGTTGTAGAGCCACGCAGGAGTGTCAAATTAAATTTATATAATGAGTCGGACTTTAAATCATCTCAAAAAACTTAATTTCATAGGATATAAGCCCTTTTCACTATATTTATTGGACTTTATCTATCCAATATTCAATGAGAGACTAATTCATTACACTGATATTATAATAATCTCCCCCTTCAGATGTGATTTGATAATATCAATTTAACACTCTTAATTAAGAATTCTTTTATTCGACCTTGGCTTGAACTCGGGCGTGCCACCATCACGAATCTTCATCTGTCATCTCTCATCCAACCCTTGCTTCTGAGCTACTATCTTATTCAGCTAATCGCAAGGTGCGAGCTCAAGCCAAGCTTGAATTCGCTCTTCATGCCTACAGTCTTGTACTTTTTGAAACTTTTTGGATGACCTGTGTCTCCGAGGAATGCATCAAGACGAGGAGATCCAGCCCTAACATCGTCGGCAACCGCACCCACCACTCCGACCGCTCATGCCACTGCAAGCACGTTGAAGACGGGTAGCCCTCTTTCCCCCAACCTTCGTCTCTGCTCACACAACTATGCTCAATCAAAATCACAAACACCGTGACTACAAACAATGGAGGACATTCCTTCTCCTCCCTCCTCTAGCATCCTCCATGGACGCTACGAGCTGGGCTGCGTCCTCGGCCACGGCACCTTCGCCAAGGTCCACGTCGCCCGCGATCTTCGCTCCGACTGTAGCATCACCATCAAGGTCATCGGCAAGTGCAAGGTCCTCCGCGCTGGCATGATGGAGTAGGTCAAGCGCGAGATCTCAATCATGAAGCTTGTCTTGCACCCCCAACATTGTCACCCTCCACAAGGTCATGACCACCAAATCCAAGATCTACTTCGCCATGGAGCTCGTCTGCGGTGGCGAGCTCTTCTCCCTTGTCACCTGCCGCGGCCGTTTGGCGGAATCTGCCGCTCACCGCTACTTCCACCAGCTCGTCTCCGCCATTGACTTCTGCCACGGCCGTGGCGTCTACCACCGGGACCTCAAGCCAGAGAATTTCCTCCTAGGCAACAATTGCAAGCTCAAGGTCACCGACTTTGGCCTATCGGCCTTCGCCGAGCACGTTTGACACGACGGGCTGCTGCACACCACATGTGGCATGCCAACCTACGTCACGCCAAAGGTCATCGGCAAGAAAGGCTACGACAGCTTGAAGGCCGACCTCTGATCCTGTGGTGTTATTCTCTATGTTCTCCTTGCTGATTTCTTGCCATTCTAGGATGATAACCTGGTGGCAATGTACCAGAAAATCCATCGCGGGGATTTTCGATGCTCGCCGTGGTTCTCGTCGAACACCCGGTGAGTTATAACCAAACTTCTTGTTGTTTTCTCTTAAACTCTGATACCAATTATTGGGATTCACAGCAGAAGGTTCACGAATAACCTTGTTCTCAAATAATACAAAAAAAATGAGAAGTAATACAAGTTTTTTTTAAAAAATAAGATAAGGCAGCAAGAGATCCACTATCAAAAGAAAAAGGCTTTTACAAGAGTCTACAAGAAAGATTTCACTCTTTTTTACTCAACTAAACTCTTTCACTAAGTCTCTGCAACGCCTCCACCTTCAGAAAGAATCTCCAAGAGAACACCATGAGGAACCACCACGAGAGATTACCGAGAAGCACTAGAAAGACTCACACACGAGAGCCGACACTCTCTCTCTTTCTCTTCTCTTTATTCTCTCTATTCCTCTCTGTCTATTTCTCTTTAGTTCAACCTCAATACTGCACTACATCTAAGCCCTATGTATTATAGTATATTTATAGACCCTTATTGAGTCTAAGTTTTACTCTAATTACAACTCCTAATATTATAAATCAATCACAAATCTAAATCCAACTTTGGATTCCTACTTTAACTCAAATTCTAATTTGAGTTCGAGGCACCAAAAACTCAACGGTTTCCTACCCCCAAGAAGCATTAGACCAACTGAGTTACGAAAGGCCAATTTTTCATCATGGATTCAATCCTGTGTTGACTTGAGGGCCTTCTTGGTGATTTAGATAAGCAAAACTAAAAGCGGTTGTTAGACCCTTGATTGATGTTTAACTTACCATGATGTGTCATTACCTCCCAAGCCTTTCAAGCTAGCCTCTAGGGCTTGATTGAAAATGCATGATTGAGCAAGCAAACTGCTACGTAGCAATTTTTTTATTTGGTAACATCTTTACCTAGCATTCTGTGTTGTGGGATGGTTACCTGGGGCTTGTCTAGAACCTTCAAACTCCTTTGGATCAAGTGATGAAGGTGCAAGACAAGAAGCGTTGGTAGCCCATATCACAAGGAATGATGATGCTGGGAGGGATTTGAGATCACCATTAGAGATCGTGTGGACTCCCCAATCAAATCAAACCATATTTAAACATCAACTAATTTTAAGTCAAATACAATCAAATCTATACTTAAATCAAGTGTGAGTTAAAATCAAATTAAATTTGAATCAAAATTAAGTCAGAACAAATCTAAACATGAATCACTTTTGAGTCAATTCCAATCAAACCTATACTAGAATCAGGTTTGAATTGAAATTGAACTGGAGTTGAATTAGAATCGGATCTAAATAAAAATTAAGTGAGACTTGAAGCAAAATCATATTCAAATTTGAATCAAAATCAAGTCCTAACTTAAATCACAAGTCCAAACTTGACCTTGAATCATGATAGGTTTGCACATGTTGGGATTTACAACAGAAAGTTTATGAATCACCTTGTTCTCAAACAACACAAGAAACGAGAAGTAAGGTAAGATAAAAGAAAATAATAAGAAAAAAACATAGCAATATATGTGATTCACCCAAAATCGGGGTACATCCACGGGGGGAACGAGAGATCCACTATCAAAAAGCTTTACAAGAGTCTATAAGAAAGACTATTCTCTTTCTTACCTAACTAAACTCTTTCACCAAGCCTCGATAATGTCTCTACCTTCAAAGAGAATCTCCAAGAGAATAACATGAGGAACCACCATGAGAGACCACCGAGAAATACTAGAAAGATCCACACATGAGAATCAACACTCTCTCTCTTTCTTTTCTCTCTATTCTCTTTATTCCTCTTTCTCTATTTCTCTCTAGTTCATCCTTAGTATTACACCACACCTAAACCCTATGTATTATTAGAATATTTATAGTCACTTATTGAGTCTGAGTTTTGCTCTAATTATAACTTCTAATATTACATAATAAGTATTAAAAAATAATCATAAGTCTATATCCAACTTTGAATTTCTACTTTAACTCAAACTCTAATCTGAGTTCAAGACACTCAAAACTCAACAATCTCCACCTTGACTTGAACTCAAGCATGCCACCATCATGAAGCTTTAGCTATCATCTCTCATCTAGCCCCTTCCCTTGAGTTACTAGCTTATCAGTTAATCACAAGACATGAGCTTGAGCCAACCTCAAATTTGTTCTTCATGTCTACAATCTCATACTTTTAGAAGTCTTTTAGATGACCTGTATTTGCTGCATAGTAAAACTAACTCGAGAAGAATGTCTATCTCTTGCCAAATCACTCTGAGTATCATACTTCCTCTTTACCACTGTAGCCATCGAAACCTCACCTATAATGGCATTCCCTACTAATCGATAAATACTATCACACTTCTTTTCTTTTATCAGAATTCTAATACCGCATGTCACCTTCATGACTTTATCTCTCACTGAATAATTACAGCCTTTTGAGTCTAGTACACTAAGTGAAATTAGATTCTTCTGCATCTTAGGGACATGTCTCGCTCTAGTAAGAGTACGAATCGCTCCATCAAACATCTAGATTTGGATTGTTCTAACACCAGCGATCTCATAAGTCGAATTATTGCCCAACCAAATAATACCTTCCTTCTTATTCTCCTCATAAGAAGTAAATCAATCTTTCTTAAAGTAAATATGGTAAGAACTACCAGAATCTAAAATCCACTCACCAAAAGTGCCAATTTCTGCAGATACTGCAAGAATGTCTCCATTCGCATTATTCTCAGAAGTATCATCCACTATTATTATCGCTATATTGAAAGACTTTATCTTTTCATGTTCAGGGCAATGCTACCTAATGTAGCCATACTTCTTACATAAATAACATTGTACTTTCACCTTTAATTTTAATTTGGATCGTTGCTTACCTTTTTCACATTCTCTCGATCTTCCTCTTTCGTGAGTCACTAATCCTTCATCAATCTCCATATCGATATTGGAGTTTTTTCTTTTCTAATTAGAAAGAAGACTATCTATCACCTCTTTCATCTTGAGAGTTTTTTTATCATAAAGAATTATGGTCACAATATGATCATACAAAATAGGAAGAGACATTAGGAGAATTAGCACTTTATTATCTTCTTCAAACTTCATATCAACTTTCAGCAGATCATTGATAATCTTATTAAAGTTATTCAGGTGATGTAATATAGTTGTATGTTCACTCATACATAGTCCATAGAGCTACTATTTTAGGTAGACTTATTTATGAGGCTTTTTGACATGTACAACTTCTCAAGTTTTATCCAGATGTCCACCATCGTCTCTTCATCAATAACATTATACAAAATCTCATCAGTCAGGCTTAGAATAATTAAATTCAATACCTTTTAATCTATCTCCTCCTAGTTTTCATCGCTTATCTTAGCCGGTCTTTTTTCTTTATCCTCTAACATCTTTTGCGGGTCTTGACAAATAAGAACCACCTTCATCTTCTTTGGTCATAAGGCAAAATTTATCTTGTCATCAAACTTCTCTACCTCAAGTAAAGACTTTGTCATCTTGGTTATTTGCTTCTAAACTCTAATACTAATTATTGGGAATCACAGTGAAAGGTTTATGAATCACCTTATTTTTAAACAACATGAGAAATGAAAAGTAATGTAAGATAAAAAAAAATAACAAAAAAAGACACAGCGATATACGTGGTTCACCCAAAATTGGGTTACGTCCATAGGAGAGTGAGAGATCCATTATCAAAAGACTTTATAAGTGTCTATAAGAAAGATTATACTCTTTCTTACCCAACTAAACTCTTTCACCAAGACTCGACAACGTCTCCATCTTCGAAGAGAATCTCCAAGAAAATACCACAAGGAACCACCATGAGAGACCACCAAAAAGCACTAGAAAGACCCACAAATGAGAGCTAACACTCTCTCTCTTTCTCTTTTCTCTATTTCTCTCTAGTGCAACCTTAGTACTATACCACACCTAAACCTTATGTATTACTGAAATATTTATAGGTTCTTATTGAGTTTGAATTTTACTCTAATTACAACCTCTAATATTGCATAATAATTATTCAAAAATAATTATAAGTTTCAATCCAACTTTAGATTTCTACTTTAATTAAAACTCTAATTTGAGTTTGAGACAATCAAAACTCAACATGCACATGCTTAGATAGTCAGGTAGGTTTCATTCAAGTCAAATCAAATAAAGGTAATCTAGTCAATAAATTGTCATCTTCAAGAATTGTCTTGATTCTTGGAAATCCCTTGGACCTATATGTTGTAATGGAATCCCAAGTTGTCTTCTTCAACTTTGAGTTGGTGCTTAGAGAGTTCCCTTCTCATGTTGCAACATGAACATCCAAGCAATTATTTGTTTAAAAGTTATTTCAAACATAGAGATTCTCATATTGAACTTTAAGTTTCTCTCTTTGGAGTTTGTTCCATGCTTAATAGCTTCTTCTATCAAAAAGAGAGCGGGATTGCGAGCTCATGTGATGCATGACTTTTGGACTACTTTATTTGGCCACTACATAGTTCAATCTTAACATAATATTGCATATATTTAAGAAAAAGGACAATATTGCCTCCTAAATGATGCACAAAGGATTCTTGAGCCCTTTTAAATTAGACTCCTACTTTCAACATCTTGTTAAGGGATCGATTTCGGTGATACAAGAGTAGCGAAGACCCTGGAGAGCAATCTCGATATATAAATTAAAGTGTGTTAAATTTAAAATATGCTATCAAGTATTATGGGAATATTGACTTCTAACAAACATAAGTCTCTATTGTTAATTACTCTGACTATTGTTAAAAACTTTTTAAAACAAGAAACCTAACTAACAAAATAGAGACACAAAAGTAAATAATAAAATTTCATTTGATTGATCTACGAAGAGGGTATATGACTTAAGTAAGGCCATATCCTCATTTTACAATGACTTTCAACATAAAATTATAAAAAACATGAAAGAAAAAAGAAAGAATAAAGAAGAAACTCTAATGCATGTTGCTGCCTTACTCCCTTGCATTGGACCTTGTGGCATCTGATTCGGCTAGGTCTTGGCTTGATCCTCGGCAGATATTAATGGTGTGGTTTGGCAAGACATGGAAGGATGAGAGTATTTCTAATGGTTTTGAGTGTTGGAGATGACTTTCAGTCCTTTGATCTTGAGTCATTCTATAACCCATGGGGCATTAGTGCAAATCTTTTTGGTCTGAGGAATTTCATAACATATGGAATATTGGTGTTAACCTCCTTAGGTTTGAAGTATTTCATACTCTATGGGATATCAATGTTAACTTCTTTGATTTAGGGTATTCTATAGCCTGCGGGGCATCGGTATTAACTTTTTTGGTTTAAGATATTCCATAACCCATAAGTATTGCTGTTAACCTTTGAGATATTTCATAATTTGTGGGCCATCGATGTTAACCTCTTTGATTTTAAAGTATTTTATAGCTCATAGAGCATCAGTATTAACTTCTTCAATTTGAGATATTCCATAACTCATGGGGTATCAATGTTAAAACTCTTTGATTTTGAAGTATTCCATAACTTGTGGGGTTTCAGTATTAACTTCTTTAGTTTGAGGTATTCTGCAGCCCGTGGGACACAAATGTTAACCTCTTTGATTTTAAATTATTTCATAGCTCATGGGATATTGATATTAATTTTTTTAGTTTGAGGTATTCTATATTCCATGAGGTATCGGTGTTAACCTCTGAGGTATTCCATAGCCCATGGAGTATCAGTATTAAGTTTTTTAATTTTAAAGTATTTCATACCTCGTGGGATATCGGTATTAATTTTTTTGATTTGAGGTATTCTATAGTCTATAGGGTGTAGGTATTAACCTTTTTGATTTTGAAGTGACATTACCCACTATCTGTGAAGTTGAGTAAATCCTTAGGGTGCTACTAGAGGCTTTTGTAGCACACTCAATGGGACTTAGTTTGACACTGTCTAGTTTTATTCAAACTAATCTAGGTCGGAGTCAAGTTTGGTTCAATATTCAGAACTTGATTTTAATTTGAGTACGATTTAATTCAATTTGATGTTCAAAACTTAATTAAATTGCGATTCACTAACTTCTTTCTGAAAGATGATGATATATTCTAGTTTTCTCTTCCTAGATTAGTTGTTTTATAGTATGAAATCAGAGGCTACTGCTGTGAACTGACTACCACAACCATGAAGGGATATTAGATTAATCAGGGGAACCATGTAAAACATCCATTCCCAAAATTATTGTTGGTATTGACAGTGGATATTTAACTTGCAATAATGAATTCAATCACTAAGCTAGAAATTGATTTTTAGAAGACATTTGCCAAATACTGATTTTGATTTGAGTTTGATTTAATTTATTTTCATGTTTAGAACTCAATTTTGACTCGAGTCTAGTTTTTATCTGATTCAGGTCAAGTTTGACCTTGTGTTGGACTCTTATCTGATTCAGGTCTAGTTTTTAATGGATCCTTCTTGGGTCCAACCCTAAACAGTGGATGTTAGGTCAACCTGTGGATGAGCTCTTGTTAGATTTTATCTCAACTTGTTGATGGATTTGGGTTTGACTCATGTTGGACCATAATTGAGTTCGGATTTGCATCTTAATAGATTTTGGTTCAAGTTCAAGTTTTAGTTCTAGTTTGACTTTAGGTTTGATTTGACCTAATTAGCTTTTATTTTGAACTTGATTTAACCCAACTAGGGTTTGATTCAAGCTTAGTTTGACTTGATCTTGGATTGACCCAATTTGAATCTAGTCGAGGTTGGGTCTCAATTTGGATTTTAGATTTAGTTTAATTTAAATTTTAGTCCATTTATTTAATCAATTAGGTCCATTTGGTGGTCTATGTGAGTCAATTTAGTTTTATTTATTTATTCTAGCTAAGTTCAATATGATTGAGTCATCTTAATTTAATCGATCTATATCAATCAATTTGGTTTTAGAGCTCTCGGGCTGTCATAATAACTTTGGGTAAGCCCATGGATTGACTTTAGTTTGAATAAATGATAGGTTAGCTCACAAGTTGATCTTAGTCCAAATAGATGATCCACCAGTGAGGTTGTGGGTCAACCTTAGTCTAAAAAGATGTTCGGCAAACTTGCAAGTTGACCTTAGTCTGTATAGATATTCGGTGAGCTCACAGGATGGCCTTAGTCTGAATAGATGGTCAGCGAGCCTGCAAGTTGGTCTTGGTCCAAATAGATGGTCAGTGAGCCCATAGGTTAGCCTTAATCAGAATAGATGTTCGGCAGGCTCGTAAGCTAGCTTTAGTCTAAATAGATATTTGACACTCGCAGGCTAGTCTTAGTCCGAATAGACGTTTGATAAACTTAAAAGCTGGCATTAGTCTAAACAGACATTCGGCAAGCCCATGGACCGACCTTAGTTTGAATAGACATTCAGCGAGCATGCGAGATGTCCTTAGTTCGAATATATGTTTAACGAACTCACCAGTTGGCCTTTGTTTAAATAGATGGTTAGCAAGCTTACAAACTGGCCTTAGTCTAAATAGACGTTTGGTGAGTCCGTAGGTTGAACTCAGCTAGAATAGATGTTCGATGAGCTCGTGGGCTAGCCTTAGTCAGAATAGACGTTCGATAAACCCACAAGTTAGCTTTAGTCTGAATAGATATTTGATGAGCTCGCAAGCTAGCTTTAGTTTGAATAAATGTTCAGCAAGCTCATAAATTAACCTTAGTCTGAATAAACATTCGATAAGCTCCCAAGCTAGCCTTAGTTCAAATAGATATTTGGCGAGCTCGCAAACTTGCCTTAGTTGGAATAGATATTCGATGAGTCCGCAGACTGGGCTTAGTTCGAATAGATGTTTGATGAACTCGCAAGTTAGTCTTAGTCCAAAATTGATTTTGAGTGAGCCTATGGGCTAGCCCTAAACTGGAGTTGACTTTCTGGCGAGCTTGTGGCTGGCCCTAGGTTGATAGCATGGAAACCGTGGCAACAAGAGAATCCTCTTTTTTTATTACTAGTTGGACTCCATTTTCCTATTTTTGGACCAAGAATCTTTTTTTCTTTTTTCTTTCTTTTCCTTCTTTCCCTCTACTTCCTGCCTACGCCCTTTCTTCCTTCTTTCTCCTAACTAGGTCATGGTGGCTTAGAGCTACTCCCAACTAGATTCGTCAGGTCTTAGCCAAATTTGGCAATGGTTGGTGGTAAGAGTTGGTTGAAACTGCCTAGAGGTGGTGTGGGTGTGACTAGCATAGCGAACGAGGCTGGTGGCTTGGCCAAATTGAGTCACTGGTAGGCAACAGGTGGGCAAGATCTACACAATGACAGTGATAGGTAGTGATTGACAACGAGAGTAGAGGTCGAAGCTATTTCAGCCAGTGATGGTTGCAGAGGCTTGAGGGGAGCATTAGGATAGAGTGAGCTAGAGGCGAGTGGTGGGCAGTGAAGCATGCATCCCTTAGGCATGCACTAGTAAGGTTGCACCCAGGGTAGGGAAGGTGCTTCAACAAGGGCTTGGTGGGTCCCAGGCCAGAGGGAAATAGATACGGCTAGGATAGGAAGCCTCAGTGATGTAGCAACAAGCATGATAGATGAGGAAAACACCATTGAATCTATTAAGAACTCCTTGAATCCACAAGGAAAAGAGAGAATTCACTAAAGTAGAACTTTATTGAGAATAAAAGTGGTTCCGCAATCCATAGGGCTAAGTCCTATTTATACAATTATCGAAAGTCCTATTTGAGAAGGTTTCTGCCTTCCCAAGTCCTAAACTGAATACAACTCAGCTTGAACTCATTAATTGGGTTGGTAGGAGTCCTAAATAAGTTAACCTATGAAAATAAATCTTAAATAATGATTCATCCTTTCCAAATCCTAAACTGAATAGGAATCAGCTCAAAATCAGTCTTGGGGTTGGTGGAATCTAAGAATAAGACCTAATTGACTCCTACTAAGAGAGACTCATGACATCATAGTGAAGAGAATTTCAACATAGGAAAGTACTAAGTAAGATAAATTCTAAGTTAAATAAAAGAGTGAATCAGATCATTTGTCATAACCTCTTAACTTCTGAATTAGCTTCTTTTGGCATTTCTAAACTTTTTTTGAGCATCCTACATCAGTGTCCCCTTCTTGTAAAGAACTTATCCTCGAGTTATTTTATCATAACTTTCAGTCCTCAAGTGCATGGTAGTAAAAAAAAAATCTTGAATATTAAAAGTATTTGAGATTCCCAAATCCTTCAGGAGGTCGATGATAGAGGCATTGTCATTTATCTTTCTTAGTATTTTTAGTGGCCCAATTTTCTTCTATTTCAGTTTGTTATAAGTTCCAGCTGGAAACCATTCCTTCCTCAAATGCACCATCACCAGATCTCCTTCTTAAAACTCTTTTGGATACTTATAAATGTCTGCTTTAATTTTGTATTTGGCATTGGATTCTTCTAATTATTTTTTACCTCAATATGCACTTTAATAATTCTCTCCATCATATTATCTGTAGCTATGTTTGTTCCTAGCAATTTGGGCAACACCACCAGGTCCAGCAGGTGCTTTGGGGTTCTTCCATTAATAATTTTAAATGGTGATTTTTCCGTAGACCTATTCTTCATATTATTGAAAGTGAATTCAACTTGTGCGAGTGTATAGTCCCACTGCTTTGGTTTGTCTCTTACAAGACACCGAATGATGTTTACAAGTGTTTGATTCACCACTTTAGTTTGTCCATCTATTTGAGGATGATAAGCACTGCAAAATTGTAGAGACATATCAAATCATCTCCACAATGTCTTCCAGAAGTGACTTAAAAATTTTGTGTCACGTTTAGAAGTGATGGTCTTTGGCACTCCATGTAACCTTACAATCTCCTGAAAGAATAGATTAGCCACCCTTGTTGCATCTGCTATCTTCTTACATGGAATGAATTGTGCCATCTGGGAAAATCTATCGATAACAACAAATACTGAGTCTAAGCTTCGTTGAGTCTTGGGGAGGCCCAAAACAAAATCCATCGATAGATCCTCCCATGGGGCATTTGGCACAGGTAATGGGGTATAAAGGCTAGTGTTTTGAGAGCTTCCTTTGGCTGTTTGGCATACATAGCACCTTTATATGAAGCAGCTAACATCTTTCTTAAGTTGTGGCCAATAGTAGCTCTCTTCAACAAATGCAATGCTCTTGTCATGCCCAAGATGTCCTACTAGGCCACTGCCATGCAGCACTTTCACCACCTTTTCTCTCAAGGAGCACCTTGGAATGCAAAGATGAGAACCCTTAAAGAGAAAGCCTTTATGGAGATATAAATCACTTCTATGTCTTGCTTGGAACTTGCTAAACTCCTCTTTAAAATCTTCATCTTTAGCATATAATTCCTTCAAATAATCAAACCTTTCAACTTCGTTGCTTATAGTTACCATCAAGGTTTCCTTGCAGTTCAAAGCATCCACCACCTTATTTTTTTGTCTAGATTTGTGTTTCAAAACATAAGTGTATTGCTATAAGAATGATGACCATCAACCATGCATGCAATTCAAGTACTCTAAGCAAGGAATTGGGAATCTATACTTTACCATGGTTCAGTTGATGGCTCGACTATCTACACACATCCGCCAACTTCCATCTTTCTTAGGTGTTAATAAGGTTGAAACTGCACATGGGCTCATGCTGACTCTGACAATTCCTTTTCTATTAAACTCTTCAACCTTTTCTTGTAAAATTTGTGACTCTTTTGGACTTATTTTGTAGTGGGGCAGATTTGGTAAACTCGCTCAAGGAACAAGGTCAATGTGGTGTTGAATATCTCTCATTGGGGGTAGTTCATTAGGAAGATCATCGGGCATGTTTTTCTTGAATTCATATAAGAAGGGTTGCAAGCTTTTTGGAGCTTTAGTGGGCATTGTCTCCATTCCTTTCTCAATCACAACAAATACTCGAGCTATCTCTTTGGCCTTACTTATAAAATTTTGCACAATCAGGAAAGAGTGGTCATCCTCTTGTAAAATTTTAGGTTGACGTTCTTCACCAACGGGGGTGAGGATAATTTTCTTTCCATCTTTAAAGAAGATATAACGATTGTCTCATCCATGATGTGTAGAATCTCTATCAAATTGCCAAGGTCTGCCAAGAAGGATATGACATGCATCCATCTCTGCAACATTACATGTTACCTCATCCTTGTAGAATTTTCCAATGGAAAAATAAATTTGACACCATTCAGTTACCTTAGTTTCACCAACCCTTTTAATTCAGCTGATGTAGTGAGAGGAATGTGATTCTATTTTCAATTAAAGCTTACTGACTATAGTCTTGGAGATGATGTTTTCACTGCTTCTCCCATCAATAATCATGTCATAGATCTTGTCTTTTACTGTGCATCGAGTGCAGAAGATATTGTGATATTGTAGGTTTTTCCCTTACTTTGAGATGTACATCAGATCTAAACTACTAAAGATGACCTTTCACCATCAGGCTCCTCTAATATTCCATCTTCATAGTTTTCTTGATCACAAGCTAGGTTATCATCTTTTGAGTCATGTAAATCATTAGCCATAAAATTATTTTCAATAGTCAGGTTCACAGGTTATCATGCTAGACAAATATTAGAATGATGTCCAAATTTTTCACAGCGATAGAACTTTAGATTAGAATTTGAACTTGGGTTCTTTGCTAATGTGGTGTTTCTTGATGGCCTTGTAGGTCTAGCATCAAGGCTCACTTGTGTGGAAGGTCGAGGAGGTTGTGTAGTTGCACCTCTATTAGGAATAGATTGTGCTCCTTTTGAATTCTCACCAATTATTCTCCCCACCTAATTTCTGATAACAGGTTGCTCCAATTGGGACTCCACACGAGTTGCACTCCTCACAACCTCATTAACCGTCGAAATAGGTTACAAGAAAAATCCTATCTTGGATGGTTGTGCATAGCCCACTGATGAATCTTACCACTTGATGAGATTCAGTCTCTGCTAGACTATTACATGCTGATAGGCGATAGAACGCCTCAGCATATGTCTTCACACCGTGATTACCCTGTCGATAATTTTGATATTGCTGAAAGAGTACCTGGTCATAATCTATGGGAAGGAATTGCTTTTCGAGAAGAGCCTTTATCCGTGGCCATGCTCAAATTGGAGCTTTATTTTGGCATGTCCTTTCCAACTAGATGCATTCCCACCATGCTGATGCACCCCCCTTGAGTCAGTAAGCAACAAGTGTCACTTTCTTCGAATCTGGAATCTCAATGTAGTCGAAGAACTGTTCCACTTCAGCAAGCCAATCGAGAAAATCTTTGATCTGAAGTTGGTCGTTGAAAGATGGGGGATCAATTTTCAAGCAAAAATCATGACGTCTATCATGCTCAGAAATTGGTCAATGAAGGATGTCTTCAATTTCTTCATCACTGGAGTTTTCAAGGATTTTTAAACCCTTTGGATTCACTTGTTGAGCCTTTCCTTGACCAATTGGATCGTGAGTCACTTCATCAGTCCATCGACGTGGTTGATTCAGGCCTTCAAGTTGATCCATCCTCAGCATCAAGCTTGCGAGTGAGTTTTGGATTGCCTCCATGGTTGAGTCAAAATACTCATGGCTGATGTGATTACCCATAAGAGCACCGTCCCTAGGGTTGTTGCTGGTTGCATCATCAATAGACATTAAGCAAGGAGATCCTCGCTCTGATACCACTTGATGTAGCAACAAGCGTGGTAGATGAGAAAAACACCATTGCCTCTATTAAGAACTCCTTAAATCCACAAGGAAAAGAAAAAATTCACTAAAGTATAACTTTATTGAGAATAAAAGTGGTTTCGCCATTCATAGGGCTGAGGCCTATTTATACAATTATCAGAAGTCTTATTTGAGTAGGTTTCTGCCTTTCTAAGTCCTAAACTGAATACAACTCAGCTTGAACCCATTAATTGGGTTGGTAGGAGTCCTAAATAAGTTAACCTACGAAAATAAATCCTAAATAATGATTCATCCTTCCCAAGTCCTAAACTGAATAGGAGTTAGCTCAAAGTCAGTCTTGGGGTTGGTGGAATCCGAGAATAAGACCTAATTGACTCCTACTAGGAGAGACTCATGACATCATAGTGAAAAGAATTTCAAAATAGGAAAGTATTAAGTAAGATAAATCCTAATTTAAATAAAAGAGTGAATCAGATTATTTGCCATGGTCCCTTGACTTCTAAATTAGTTTCTTTTGGCATTTTTGAACTTTCTTTGAGCGTCCTACATCACTCGGCTTGGTGGGAGTTGGCCATGAGGTCGACAGTGGCTTGTGCAAGCATAGTGAGGGTGGAGAGGTTGCGCCAATCACTTGATGGTGCTCCAGTGAGGGATTGGGTTGTGCAGACATTATCAAGATGGTGGTCTGGTGAGGCCAAAGTGAAGCTAAGGATGCGGATGCGGTTCAAGCAGGCAAAAGGCTGGCCATCACATAATGGTTGGTCAGAGAGGGATATGGGCACGTGTGACTACAACCACGGAAGACATGGTAGTAGGTGAGTGTGTGCAGTGAGGCTTCTTAGCGCTTGGACTCGGTAGGAGATGGAGCAAGGAAGGAGTTGCAATTGATGACGGGATTGGGATCATCCTTGCGGCCAGTCAGCATGGAGGTTTAGTTAGAGTAGACAATAGCTATAGTACGGGCAAGGGAGGCAGCGAAGATCCATGCTCCTTTGGTGGAGGAAGAGAGGATACAAGGAGAAGATCAATGAAAGAGAATAATAAGAGGTAAGAATTATCTTATTTTCCTTATTCTCAATTTTTTTTTGCTCCTGCCTGATCATCTTCTCTGATCTCCTCTCCATGATAGCCTCCTAATACTTCTTTCTCTCTATTTTTTTTCTTTGCTACAAGCTTATTTTATAGGGCCAATAAGATTTGAAATTTAATCACTAATTGATTCGATTTTGAAATTTATTTGGATTATGATTGGTTGTATTTCCATATTTTCTAATTGGCATATAATCCGTTGATTGAGATTTATTTTACTTATGAAGAGATTCACAATTTGTACTGTTTTGGAATGTTGAATTTTTAGGGGGTTACTGGAAATTTTTTTGAAAAATTTGGATTAAAAAAATGATCTTGTAAATTCCAAGGGTCTTTTTATTAAAAGGACTTATTCATAAAATTTTAAACTTTCAGGGTTCTTTTGAAAGAAAATTTTAGACAGGGGTCTATTTATACAATGTATTTGATCCAAGTACCTATTTGTAAAAATTATATATTTTTTCATCTTGGTCTAAATATTTGATGAATTTTGGGCTCGATTTTGGTCCAAATATCTAATCAACTCAATTCAGTTTAGTTTGAGCCCAAATTTCTCAACAGTTCAAGTCCAAATTTAGCTCAATTTTTAGTCAAATTTAATTATGATTTAGGTCTAACTGAGACCTGCATTCAGGCCATAATTTAGTGGCATTCAACTCCATTCTAACTAAATTTTGATTAAATTTGATTTTTGCCCAAATTTGGCTCAAACACTTGTAAAAGGAGAGGCTCCTCTTATAAAGTTGGAATATAAATCTTCTGATAAATTGTAGTCATTTCATCAATCCATGGAGCTCTTTATACTCTTTAGGGGTTAGCACTTCTATAATGACTTGAGTTTTCATTAGGTCCACTTTGATTCTTTGATCGCTTACTAAGACATGTAGTTCTTTTGGTTCATCATTATTTGGTGTATTCATGCAATGAGAACCCACTTTAGGGCTATGATCCCTCGCGAGTTTTAAATTTAATGAGGATATCATCTTCATACATCTCCATTCTATCATGAGTCATGTCGTGAAATATCACTATCATAGCACGTTGATACATTGCTTCAGCATTCTTTAATCCAAACATCATAACCATGTACAATAGGTTCCCTAGGGGGTTGTGAAGGAGGTCTTCTCCTTGTCCTCTCATGCCAAGCATACTTGATTGTAGCGAGAGTAGCCATCCATTAAGGATAACTATCATCGCCAAATGTGTTGTCAATTATGGTGTTGATATGGGGAAGAGGGAAGCTATTCTTTGGGCATGCCTTTTTCAAATCTCTAAAGTATATGCATGCTCAGACTTGGTTGTCCTTCTTCTTAATGGGGATAATATTTGCCACCCATTTTGGATATAGCACGAACCTTATGAAACCTAGCTTGATGAAGCTTGTCCATTTCTTATTTGAACATTAGTGCAACATTAAGGTGTAGTCACCTTAATTTCTATTTCTTGGGTTTTGAGTCATCTTCCAAGGTGATTTGGTGCTCAGATAGATTAGGATTGAGGCCTAGCATCTCCTTATACATCCACAAGAATACGTCCTTATACGTAGTAAGTGTTTAGATTAGCTAGGTACCCTGACAACTTGGTGCTTATCAAGATCATCCTAGGATCCTCAATTATTCCCAAGTTGATCTCCTTGGTTAGTTCTATTGATATCATTATTTATTTTCATCAAACTTCCTTAAGGATTTTGCAAAGTCATCAAGTTAGGATGTCTCATCTTCATCATCTTCTTTATCTTTGATCTCATAGACCCCTAAGGAGTCTTTCGATAGCCCCTTGCTAGGAGTTAAGTGGAATGCATTGAGATAAATGATGCCCTCCTTCTCTCACAATCCTAGGAAGGATGGTCATTTTGGTTCAAATATACTTGGTACAAAACTTGGCAAGCTTTCTATATTTATCCTGCTATAAAATTTTAAAAGAAAAGAAGAGATAAATCCTAAGTTATAAGGGAGGTCTCCCTTGGAGATGAATAGGATGCCCCTGGAATTTCTATTTAGGGCCTCCTTGCTCCAAGAGAGAAAGCACGTTAGCTTCTTCATCAAGAAAGAGTTTATCAACCCCACTTATGACAATGTAAAAGGTCATCTTCATCATTTGTTGATAGCTCTTCTTCTTCATGGATCAAGGGGGTACATGTGATAGTCCTCAGTTTCCATGTAGTGAAATATGACTTGAGAGTCCATTTTAATAAGGGATGCTGATCATCATCATCAACTGAGCATAGGGGTCTTTTTTTTCCTTAGATGTCTTCCATGAAAAGGCCATGCCTTCTTTTCTTCTAGGGAACCCTTTGAGAAGTGGCTTTGGATCACCTTGGTTCTCTCTATAGGAACTCTGGCCAAGTGGTAGTTGATCTTGAGCCTCATGTCCCATGGTTTTCAAGGTGTGGGTGGGGGGGTTTGAAATCAAGGAATATAATTATTGGTTTAGGAAAGGGTGTAAGAGGTTTCTTTAGTTGAGAATTTGGTGGTACAAAGCGAGGGCATGGCATTTGGGGAGGTCTAATGAGTCCTAGAAAGGCAATGTCTGGCCTTTTAGTGGATGGCTCGGGGTTGATTTGAGTAAGTGGAGGTTGACTAGGTGTAGTTGTAGTGGTTTGGAACAAAGATTGGATGGGTATTATGATTTGGGTTTGGGACATTACTATTGGCATCTTACATAGGGTTTAACAATCTTTCTCTTTGGCCATTAGGATTGTAGAGATTTTGATGATAGAATGTCTTACGAGAAAACTTCAAGTATTGATGTCGAGTAGAGGAAACTGCTCCCATGTCTCTAAGCCATCATCTTCTAAAGATCAGGTTGTAATAGGCAATGATGTCAAGTATATGAAATTCTTTCTAGATAGTCAGAAGTCTACATTTTATATTAATGAAATTCATAAGTCTGAGAAATCTAAAAGCATGTATTACAGAGTTTTCATCAGTCATGATTTTTACACACTTATTGCTTGTTTTAGAGTTAGAGTTGGATTTATTAGTATTTTGTAGGGTGTGTGGCACTCTCCTATTTATATGGTTATACTTTAAGGTATCCCCAAACTCCATGTTCATTCATTATCTACTCTAAAAAATGGTACAACTGGCTAGCAGGTTGCATCTTCATGACTATGCCAACTTCTTCCGTGGCGAGCATCATGCTCATATAAACTACGTCACAAGTCCAAGTGCACCTCTGAACTAATTGGGGTTGTGGAGATGTTTCAATTAATCTATTAATCAGATCGCCCATTGGTCACATCCAATGGGATGCCATCCAATAGCCTTTTTAGGGGAAAACTGAGACAAATCTCACCCACTTTTTAGGTGGGAGTAACTGAGGTTCACCCAAGTAGTTGTTCATCCTGGGTCACATAGCTACATCCAAGATATTTCTTCCTAATGAACTTGATTATTGCACATAGAAGACTCGAAAGGCCTCTTCTTGACTAAAAATAGTTTTTTCCTACATTATCTCAACTTGAGTTCTAACTAAACAAAGCAGTAAATGAAACTAGTGAATGATCAAGAGACACCCAAACAACCAATTAATTGAAATATTTGAATTAGGTTAAATGCAAAAACTTATCTAGCAGGAATAGCTCCTTCTGTAGTCACCATTCTATAGGCTTTCTCAAAAAAAATTTATGTTCAAGTGGTGTCAATGTGTTGCATCAATCTTGACTTATTGATGCGTGACTGTACTTTCACTACTTCTGAGATTCACGTGTCTAACCTACAGAGCACATGTTTGCCCATGAGCCTAGATCCAAAGGTTCTCAAAAAGGTCTCCTTTTGTAAAAAAAATTCAAATTTTCACAAAAATATTGTCATTGTATTTCTTAAAAAGTTCCCTAAAATTGGACAAAGAAGTCCATACCAATATAATTTTACAATAAATTTTTTAAAGAATAATTTCAGAATTCAAACTCAAATAGTTCATATGATAGGAAACCTAAAAATGATTTTGTGAACAAGTCCCTAGAAGAAGTATTTCTGTAAGTCCAAACTAGGAAATTTGCTAAAAAGAAAGTGATTTCGAGTCACACTGAAAATAAAGAAGATTAAGAAAAAATGGACATCAAACTATACAAGTTCAAGCAATCCAAAAAGACGGATGTTCCAATCTAATGCATCTACGAGCTTTAATGATGATGAGGACAAGAAGGACAAGAAAGTTTGATGGGGACTTCTCCAACGAATAGCTTTTCCAGTTTTCTTCTTGGTCGTAGAGAGTTGTTGCCCACAGTAGGTCTCATTTCTATATTTTGCTGTGCAGCTTTGTTTTTTTTTTTTTTCCTTTTATCAGTTGAACTGATAAATTTGGTTATACAAACCTGTTAAGGGAACAAGTTTTGTCTCTCCTATTCCTTGCTTTTTAGCAAAGATATGGAAGAGTAAATTTCAGTTGCACAAAAAAACATATTGAAAGCCAATGTATATATCAAGTGCGATCTGAATTTAAACATAGTTTATATTTTAATTTACATTTATTTTCCTAGTTTACTCTTAATTTTACTCCATTAATTTATTTTTAAATTTGTAGTAATTAACTACATGCTTTATAGTATATTTACATGAAATTACCTATTTTGCCTCCATTAGAAAAGATCACTTATATTATATTATAAATTAATAAAAAAATATCTCAATTAAAATATTTAAAGAAATTATTTTAATTTAATTTTATCAATTAAATTTGATGATATATCGAGCTAAAAAAATAGCTAAATTGAAAGCAAATGGAGGCCTAACCTGCATACTAAACCACTAATCGAGATTACTGAGGTATCGGCTTTGAGGCCACTCTAAAATGTGATGACATTGAAATCAAGTTACCTTGACAATATTGTTGTAGTTTATTTGACAAACACTTATCTTGAGGCTTACAAGAACATCTGATAGGCCCTGCTTATACACTACAAGAATTAAAAGTATTTTCATTATTAATTAATGGATGCTAATAATAGGCATGTATTAAGTGACCATTAGTAGTGTTAATATAAGACTCATTCATCGTGCTAATTGTTTAGTGCCGCTAATTGTTTATCATTAGCAATACTAAATAATTAGCACCGCTAATAATTTACATTAGTAGTGCTAAAATAATTAGTGCTTCTAATCATTATTATTAGGGGTGCTGATTATTTTAGTGCCACTAATACAACTATAAACTCAACTTTCTCTCATAGCCTGAGCGTCCTCTCCCAGCCTGAGTTTTTTTTTTCCTCTCTCACTCTTGTCCACCTCAAAACCCTAACCCCTCTTGTCCAATCTGACTTCCTTAACACCACGTCCAAAATCAACGCCACTGATTCCTACTACCCTAAGCTCTCCTCCTTTGCTTGCATGGCCTGGGATGGTGTGCTCTCCTCCATTCGCCTTATCATCCAGGGCAAGGACCTCAATTTGATAGAGGTCATGAAGTATTATAATGTCAAGAATGATAAATTAGTCCCATATCGGATATTGGATAAATAGGGTCCAATATATATAGTGAAAATGCTCATATCCCATGAGCTTAAACTTTTGGAATGGTTTGGTGTTCAAATCACACCTGAAGGGGGAGATTATTATAATGTCAAGTGTGATAAATTAGTCTCACATCGGATATTGGATAGATAGGGTCCAATATATATAGTGAAAAAAGTCTCATATTCCATAAGCTTAAGCTTCTGGGATGGTTTGGTATCCGGCTCACTATATTATTCTGGTTCGATACTCTTTCAGCTTCCCCAACAATGAAGAAGCACGTTAAAGAAAAGGTAGGCAAGGTTGTGTAGAAGCACAGCCACTTGGTGCGTGAGGTTGACGTCTTGAGTGATAGTGAGTAGAAGAGGGGTTGAAGGAATATGATTGTATATAAAAGAGATTGGTGATGATTTCCAGTGGAAATGAGGAAAGAAGTGAATCGAAGAAGAAAGATGTTCAAGGCTGCAGGCTGGAGGAGCAAGAAGAACAAGATCAAAGTTGTTTTCAAATTCCAGTTCCATGCAACCCATGTCACAATGATTTTCGATAAACCAAATTTCCTAATTTTATCATCAATCGGCGGATGAATGTCATGCCAGTGTAAGCATCAAAAAAGAATGAAGAATGGTGTGATTACCTCATTTCCATTCTCCTATTTAGGTGTCGTAGGTGGGATGGGAAATAATGATGGTGTTGCTGGTCCTCTGGAAGTCAAAAAACCAACTCTGAGATTAGAGAAAGCCGAAATGGTGAACGGAGCTTGCCATTGGGTGAAGCCAATGTACAATATGACAAGACTCTCTAAGATCCAAAATCTAGAAAGATTAATGAGAAAGTTCACCAATTTCTCATTTCAGGAACTGTAAACAAAATCCATCCATAATTTGATGCCACATTATGCTTCAAATTGTTCTTTTCTTTTTTCTTGCCTCTTTGAAGTGATTGTGATTCATTAAGTAATTCATGGATCTACAAAAGCTGGATCACTGGGAGAGACTATGATTGACCTTGCAGACTATGTTGAGGCATTCAAACCCTCCTCTGTTTCTCTTCCTCTCAAGGCATCAACCTCTTCTGTGATCCTGCATGTGAGTGATTTTTCTTTCCAAATCGATGAAGTCCATCTTCATGAATTGTATAACAAAGTTCCATACATAGAACTCACACGCCTCTTACTAGAGCTCCCAACTTGGACATAAATAATTGCAGAATTAATGGCACAAATTTTTTTGTTTCCTGACACAATGTGACAAGAGTATCACTACCTGCAACCAAATGTTCCTCTAGAATGTTTATCCATAAGAAAGCTTCAGATATTTCATGTGACTGATGCTTTGTATTTATTTTAGTGTAGTAATAATTTTTTTCTCATATTTCGTGATTCTTCTTAAAATTACTAGGTCACACTGTACAGAGAATACAAGGTGATGATGGGGTGGGAAGGTAAATATCTTAATTATATGGAAAATTATTACCGGGAAGGGTGATTCTACCATTTTCAGCTACACATGATTATTTATCATAACTTATCCAATTCTTCAAGAAGCTAATGAAAAAGGGGATGTGACTATCACCAAGCATCAGAAAATGTTGTAGAGTCAGTTCAACAATAGTGAGAAAGACAAAGCTGGAAAACTTGCCAATGGAATAGAACCCAATTCTACAACAGTAAGGACATGTCTTCCTTGGCTATATAGTTCAGATTTTTGAAATTTGATGAGATTTTCTACTTTGATTTATTAAAAATAACACATGAAAATAATAAAAATGAGATGATACCCATTACATTGCTTGAAGATACAACAAAAGGTTGTGTCCTCTTTTTGAAAATTTAACTTGCAGATTGAAGGATTGCTTGAGTTTAAAAATATGGTATTCAACGTAAAATGAGGCCTAAAGTGCTTGTCAATGTTCAGAAATAATTGAAATAAAACTAATACAAATTAATTTTTAGTAAGGAGATTGGCTGAGATAAAGAAAACTAATTTTTAGTAATGAAGGTTGCTAGTGTGGTTGTTAGTAAGCTTGAGCTTTGCTATTGTGTCTTTATGGTCCTCTATTGATTGATTTTAAGAAATAATACATGACTTCAACAAAGGTATACTTTCATTTTACAATGAATTTCAGCATGAGATTATAGAAAATATGAAAAAATAAAGGAAAAAAAAGAGTGGAGAAAAAAGCTCTGATATGTGTTGCTGCCCTACTCCTGTGAGCTAGACTATGTGATGTTTGACTTAAATAGATCTTGACTTGTTTCTCGATAGATGCTGATGACATAGTTTTGTGGCACATGAAGGAGATGAGAGGTAAAGTATTTCCAATAGCTTAAGCATTAGCAATAACTTCTTGTATTGAAGTGCTTTTATTAGCCAGTAAGGTGTTGGAGATAACTTTATTTGGGTTGGAGTATTTTCATTAGTTAATAAAGTGTTGGCGATAACTTTGTTGATTTTGAATTGTTTCCATAACCAATGAGATATAGTTGGTAACTTTATGAATTTTGAAATATTTCCATGGCAAATGAGGTGTAGCTAATAACTTCATTGATTTTGAAATATTTTCATAGCCAATGAGGTGTAAGACATAATTTCATTAATTTTAATGTGTTTCTATAACCAATGAGATAAATGATAATTCTTTTGATTTTGAAGTATTTCCATAGCTTGTGGGGGGTGTAAGTAATAACGTCATTGATTTTGAAGTGTTTCTATAGCCAATAAGGCGTAAGTAATAACTTCATTAAATTTAAAGTATTTCTATAGCCAATAATGTGTAGATGATAACTTTATAGACTTTGAAGTGTTTATATAACCAATAAGGCAAAAGCAATAACTTCATTGATTTATGAATATTTCTATAACCAATAAGGCGTAAGTGATAACTTCATGAATTTGAAGTGTTTCTATAGCTAATAAGGTATAAACGATAACTTAGTGAATTTGAAGTATTTGCATAGCTGATGAGGTGTAGGTGAAACTTCTTTGAGTTTGAAGTCTTTCCATAGCATGTGGATTGTAAGTGATAACTTCATGAGTTTTGAAGTATTTTCATAGCCAATGAGGTATAAAAGATAACTTCATAAATTTGATTTTAAAGAGTTTCTATAGCTAATGAGGCATAAACAATAATTTCATGAGTTTGAAATATTTCTATGTCCAAGAGGCGTAAGTGATAGCTTTATTGGTTTGAAATAGTATTACCCACTGCTTGTAGAGTTAGGTATAGTATTGGCATGGTACTAAGGGTTTTTGTAGCATACCGAGGGAGATCTAGTTTGACCAAGTTTAGTTCTATGTGAACTAGCTCTGGTTTAGGTCAAGATAGTAACATAACTCATTGTTCATAGCTATGGAGTATTGCTAAAGGTTTAGCACATCCAGTGGGACTTAGTTTGATCTACTTTAGTTCTATTTGAACTAATTTGTTTTAGGTTCAAGTTTAGTTTGGATTTAGTTCAAAATTTAGAATCAAATTTTGATTCAAGTTTGAATTGATTCAATTTGATATCCAAAACTTGATTTGGATCACGTTTGATTTGACTTAGTTTGATGTTTAGGACTCAACTTGATTGAGTTGTGATTCACCAACTCCTTTCTGAAGATAATGATATGTTATGGTGTTCCTCTTCCTAGAACCTTTTAGTGATTGAGCTCACACTGATGCTTTATGACACAAAATCAAAAGCCACTATTGTGAACTGACTACCACAACTATGGAGGGTCATTAGGGGAATCATGTAAAACATCCATTCCCAAAATCATTATTGGTATTAATGATGAATATTCAATTTGTCCTAACAAATTCAATCCACTAAGCTTAGCATTAATCTTTGGAAGCATATTTGTCAAATACCAATCATTGACTCTAGTTGGGGCAACAATAATTTCAATTTGAGTCTGATTTGATTCAGTTCAATATTCAAAATTTAATTTTGACTTGAGTCTAATTCATTCAATTTAGATTGAGTTCGATCTTTTGTTGGACTCTTATTGGGTTCAAGTTTGCATCTTAATGGACTTTGGTTCAAGTTTAAGATGATTTAGGTTTAGTTTGGTTTTAGTTTGAGTTCAATTTGGGCAGCTTAATTTTCAGTTTAAACTTGATTTAACCCACTTAGGATTTAATTCGGCCTAGATAGAGTTTGATCTGAATTGGACTTCAAATTAACCCAATTTGAACTTGATTACGATTGAGTCTATGCTGATTTGGTTTAGGTTAACTCAATTTGGATTTTGGGTCTAGCTCAATTTGAGTTTTAATCCATATGTTTGATCAACTTATGTCCACTTGGTGGTCAATTTGAGTTGATTTAGTTTTACTCATTTGTACTAACTGAGTTTAATGTAATTAAGTTACTTTATGCTAATTAATTTAACTTGAGAGTCCTTAGGCTATCATAATAACTTTGGACGAGCTCATGAACTGGCCTTAAATGTGCAAGCCCAAGGGCTGCCCTGGATGCAAGACCTAAGATTGGCTGAGTGCGAGCCCAAAGACTGGCTTAGATGCAAGCCTAAAGGCTGATTGAGTGTGAGTGCGAAGGCTAGTTGAGATGCAAGCCCGATAGCTGGCTGGGTGCAAGATCAAAGGCTAGCTAAGTGTGAGCTCAAAAGCTAGATGAGTGTGAACTTGAAAGTTGACTTGGATGTGAGCCTGAAGGCTGACTGAGATGAGAGCTCAAATGTTGGTTGGGTGCGAGCTTGAAGGTTAGTTAAATGTGAGCCCAAAGGCTAGTTTGGATGTCAGCCCAAAGGCTAACTTGAGTGCGGGCCTAAATAATGGCTGAATGTAAGCTCGAAGGCTAAGTTGGATGCGCAAAGCTGTGGATGGTCATGGTGGTGATAGAGGACTTATTGATGTATAAAGCCATGGGTGGCTATGGTGTTGATGAAGACCCATTGATGTGTGAAGCTACGGGTGGTTACAATGGTGATGGAGTTCATCAATCACGCAAAGGACTGTAGGTGATCACACTGTTGATAAAGATTTTTTTTGCTAGTTAGGTATCCTTTTTTTTGGCCAACAACCCTTTTATTTATTTATTTTTTCTATTTTTCTCCCAATCAGCTCCTTCTTCCTTCTTAGACCTTTAGACCTACACTCTCTTCCTTAATTTGGGCATGAGGACTATGTCTTCTTCCCAGCTGAATCTAGTCGGATATGGCTAGATCTAGCCTTGGCCAGCGGTGAGGTGGCATCAGAGACTTTTTGGAGGCTATAGCACTAGCATAGGAGCAGGAGGATCAGTGGTTTAGGTTATGAAGGCATAGGAGACAATGGCTAGGGCTCAATGTGGCCGAGCGGCTCACGGATGGCTAGATAGGTGAATCTAGTGGTAGCAGCCAATAGTAGGGATGTGGTGCAAGGTCTCTATAATAGCTTGGAGATGACAATGTTCAGAGATCATGACTTAGACAATAGGTTGCAGGCTAGGACAATAGTGAAGGAGGTAGTAGTGTTGTGGCACTAGCGTGGGTCCTACCAGGCTGTAGGTGGCAGATGGAGCTTGGCCAGATAAGCACGAGGGAGAGGCTATGCAAGTCACTAGGGAACAAAGGCACAGGGCTCCAACCAACGACAGAGGTAAGGTGGGCATTTGTAGGAGTAGGTTGTACGAGCACAAGCTAGAGTTTGGATTGACAGCAAGCTTGAGAGCATGTTGCATAGGTAGAAGGTTGGAGGCTACATAGGAGATGGGCAATGGTGGTAAGGAACAACAATAGCCTAGTGTAGGTGATTGAGGCCAGTGAAAGGTCATGAGTGGATAGTAGAGGTAGAGCTCATGGTGGCAGCATAGGGTTCCATCGTGGCACAACTTCAAGGCAAGCAGGGCTTTGAGTACTAGCTACACAAGAGAGGCAGTCAAGGCACGTAGAGTGACTCAATATCCCTATGGGAAAGGAGGAGAGTAGACAAAGAGAAGAAGAAGAAAAACTAAGCTAAGTCTGAATTTTCATCTTTTCAATCTTTGACCATGATGAATTCTCCAATGATGACTTTTGATACCTTATTCTTACTATGTCTCTGTTGTTTTTTTTTTCTTTATAGGTTTTTAATTTTTCTTTTTTAGGTTTTGAAGAGAATCAAAATCAAATTTTTTATTAGCTCAATCTTGGAAACTATTGGATTACAATCAGTGATGAAATTAGATACCCAAAATATTCTTTTCTCGATTGAAACGTAATTCCTGGGTTAGGATTTGTTGCTTAATGAAGCGATTTCAAATTTTGTATTATTTCTGGATGCTGAATTTTCAGGAGCTTATTTATAATTTTTTTAAAAAATTGGACCAAAATATAATTTTATAAATTCTAGGAGTCCTTTTACAAAAAGGACCTATTTATAAAAATATAAATTTCTCGGGGCTCTTTTTATAAGAAAATTTCGGATAGGGGCCTTTTTGCAAAAGTTAGAAATTTTAGAGATTTATTTGCGAATATAAAATTTTGAAGGGTTTATTTGTAAAGTCTAGATTTTGCAGTGAACGATGTAAAATTTCAGAACTTTCAAGGAATTTTTTCGTAGATTTTTATCCTAGAGATTTATTCTTATCAAGGACCCATTCAAAAAATGCATTTGGCCCAAAGACTTATTTGCAAAATTTTTTAATTTTTTTATTTTGGTCTACATATTTGATACATTTTGAGCCCAAATTTAGTCCATATATCCAATCCATTTGGCTCACTTTAATTTGACACCGAATTTCCTAGTGATTCAATCTGAATTGAATTCAATTTTTGGTCAAATTGAATTGTGATTTAGGTCTAATTGAGATTCACATTTAGGTGATAATCCAATAGTATTCAACTCTTTATTTTGACTGAATTTTGATTAAATTTGATACTCAAATACTACCAAGCTGGATAATTCTACTATCCCCATTGTTGTAATTAATGGAATAAGGCAAGCTTGGGTCACCTATAAGATGGCCTACTGGCCCCCACGCAGCTTAGTGAAATTCATTCAACTAGCCCATGTGGGATCAGAATCATTAGTTTGGGAAAGCAAAGACCCTAAGTAGCAACCTTGATGCACAAATCAAAGTATTTTTAATTTGAGTGTGCTATCAAGTATTTTGGGAATATTGACTTCCAATAGGTATAAGCTCCTATTATTAATTACCCCAATGATTGGCAAGAACCTTCTAAAATAAAAAATATATCCGATAAAATAGAGACACATAAAAAAATAAGAAAGTACTTGGCTTAAGTAAGGGTATACTTTCATTTTATAACAAATGTCAATATAAAATTATGAAAGAATATGTGATAAATAAAAAAAAGGGGAAGAGTGGGAAAGAAGCTCTAATGCATATTGCTATCTTGCTCCTATGCGTTGGACCAATATGGCATTTGACTCAGAGGAGTCTTGGCTTGATCTTTGGTGAATATTGATGACTTAGTTTGGTAGTATTGTCTAGTAGAACATATAAAGGGAAGGAGGGGTGAAGCACTTTCAATAGCATGAGAGTTGGTGATAACTTCTTTTAGACAAAGTGTTTCCATTAACTAATAAAGTATTAGAGATAGCTTCTTGGTTTGAAGCATTTTTGTTAGTTAATAAGGTGTTGGTAATGACTTCATTGGTCAAAGCATTTGCATTAGCTAATAAAGTGTTGGAGATAACTTGGTTTGAAGCATTTCCATAGCTAATGAGGCATAAGCATCAACTTCTTTAATTTTGAAGTGTTTCCATAGGCAATGAGGTGTAAGCTTTAACTTCTTTGATTTTGAATTATTTCCATAGCCAATGAGACATAGGTGTTAACTTCTTTGATCATAAAATATTTTCATAGCCAATGAGGTGTAGGTGTTAACTTCTTTGATCTTAAAGTATTTTCATAGTCAATGAGACATAGGTGTTAACTTTTTTGATCTTGAAGTATCTCCACAGCCAATGAGGTGTAGGTGCCAACATTTTTGATCTTGAAGTATTTTCATAACTAATGAGGTATAAGTGTTAATTTCTTTGATCTTGATAGGTAATGAGGCATTGGTGTTAACTTCTATAATTTTAAAGTATTTTTATAGCCAATAAGGCATAGGTGTTAACTTCTTGATCTTGAAATATTTTCATAGCCAATGAGGTATATGTGTTAACTTCTTTTATCTTGGAGTGTTTTCATAGCCAATGAAGTGTAGGTGTTAAAATGTTTTTAATTTTTAAGTGTTTCCACAGCCAATGAGGTGTTAGTGTTAACTTCTTTTGATCCCGAAGTATTTCTATAGCTAATGAGGCATAGGTGTTAAATTCTTTGATTTTAAAGTTTTATTATCCACTACTTGGGGAGTCGAGTGAAGCCTTGGATTGTTGCCAGAGGCCTTTACAATGCACCCTATAGGACTCAATTTGTCTCCATTTAGTTCTATTCAAACTAGTTTTGGTTCGGGTTTGAGTTTGGTTTAATTCAGTTTGGACTTAGTTTAATATTTATAACTCAATTTTGATTCAAGTATGATTTGATTTAATTTGATGTTCGAAATCTAATTAGGATCAAGTTTGATTTGATTCATCTCAATGTTCAAGACTCGACTTTAATCTGAATCTTATTTAATTTAATTCGATGTTCAAAACTTGATTGAATTATGATTCACTAATTCCTTTCTAAAAGATAATGATATATTTTAGTTTCTCCCTCCTAGAACTTGTGTAGAAATCAATAAGCAATTTCTTCATTATGCCTATATCACTCTTCTCTTCCAACTTGAACAGTGGATCAATCATTTTAACCTTTGGTGATTAGGTTTGCACTTATGCTCTATAGCATGAAATCAAAGGCTATTGTTGTGAGTTGACTACTACAGCCATGGAAGGAACATCAGATTGCCCAGGGAAACTATGTAAAACATCCATTTCCCAAAACCATTGTTGGAATTTTGAAAACCAAGGTAATTGATGGTGAATGTTCGACTTGCAATAATGAATTCAATCCATCAAACTTGGCATTGATTTTCAAAAGTGTATTTGTCAAATACTAATTATTGACTCTAGTTGGGACATTGTTAATCTCAATCTGAATCTAATTTGATTAAATTTGAGTTGAGTTCGGTCTTGTTCTGGTTCAACCTTTAATTTGACCCAATTAGGGTTTAGTTCAAACTCATCTTGACCTTATCATGGTGTAGATTCGAGTCCAAATTTACTCAATTAGGGTTCCTTTAAGTCTGTTTTAACCCAATTGAAGCTAGTTTTAACCCAATTAGGATTTTACTCAAATTTGTTTTAACCTATTAGTATTTGATTTGAATTTTGGTCTGATTTTAAATTGGCCTAATTTAAACTCGACTAGGGTTGAGTCTAAATTAATTTGACCTAGATTAAGTTAATTTAGATTTGAGTCCAATTCAATTTGAGTTTTAGTCCATTAACTTGGTTGATTGAGATCCATTTGATAGTCTATTTGAGTCAATTTAGTTTTGTTGATTTGTTCTAGCCGAATTTTCTTGAGTTGAATTTGATTGAGTCATTTTAATTTAATTAATTTATGTTAATCAATTTGATTCAAGGGCCCTCAAATTGTCATGATAACTTTTGAAAAGCATGCAGGTTGGCCTTAGTTTTAATAGACGTTCAGCGATCCCACGGGCTAACCTTAGTTTGAATAGACATCCAGTAAGCTCACAAACTAGCCTTAGTTTAAATGAACATTCAACAAGTTCATAGATTAGCCTTACTTTGATTAGATATTCAGCAAGCGCACAAGTTGGCCTTAGTTCAAATAGATGTTTGATGAACTCATGGACTGTTATTAGTCTGAATAGACATCTGGCAAGCTCGCAACCTGATTTTAGTCAATTAGATGTTTGGTAAGCTCTCAAGCTGGTCTTATTCTAATTAAATATTTATTGAGTCCATAGACTGGCCTTAGTTCGAATAGATATTTAGTGAGCTTATAAGCTGGTCGTAGTCCGATTAAATGTTTGACAACTTGCATGTTGGTCTTAGTCCGAATAAATGTTCAACAAGTTCGCAAGCTAGTCTTAGTTCGTATAGGCATTCAACGAGCCTACAAACTAGTTTTAGTCTAAATAGATGATCAACGGACTTGTAGACTAGCCTTAATTCAAAGTTGACTTTTGGAGGAGCCCATGGGCTGACCTTAGGTTAGTGGTGATGGTGCAGAAATTGAAGCCAGCTTTCCTTTTTTTTTTGGCTAACAACCCCCTTTTCTAAATTTTTTCCCATTTCTTTGTATTTCTTCTTCTTCTTTCTCCTCAAGCCCATTCTCTACTTCTCCTTTCAACTGAAACCTTTACTGGGCCGAGATGTCCCGGTGCTCTTCCTGACCGGATCTAATCAGATTTGGCCAAATCCGACAATGGCCGTTGGTGGACAGTGGCAGAGGCTGCTGAGATGCAGCTATAGCGGTGAGGTGAGAACGGAGGGCTGTAGAGTAGGTGTGCATAGGGGGCTCAAAGCAGTGGCACAGAGGTCAGAGCAGGGGCAGCTAGGACTCCGAGCGGCTAGGCAGGAGCGCACACAGGCATGGGTGAATGAAGAAGAAACTAGTGGAGACTGGGTTCAAGCGGGCTGAGCAGGTGCTTGTGTGAGTGTTGGCTAGAGAAGTGAAAGCCAGAAGTGTGTGACTCAGGCCAAAAAGGCTAGGGTTCTAGCGATGGACTAGGTTGACAGCTTGAGCATGGCTCGCAGGGAGCGCAAGCTAGTGGTTTAGGCTAGCAAAGAGGTGGCAGAGGCCTTTGGATTGGTCAAGTTTGAATATGCCAACAACGGGCTACCTCTAGTAGGGAGGACATGGGCAGTGGTGACTTGAACTGGTGAAGAAAGGGGAATTGGATTGACGAAGATTGTCCAAGAGGCCTGATGGAGCTAGAGAAAATTGGAAAAGGGCAAAGCTTGCTGAAGAATAGTTGTTCCGTGGGCAAGTAGTCCAATAGCATAGGGTAAGGCTAGAATAGTAAGGGCCGACAAGGGCCCTGTAAGGAAAATTGGGCAGAGCTCCGGTGGGGGTTAGTGATAGGAGCAAAAGTAGGGCATGGGCCAGGCACAGAGAGGTATGGCAAGCGGTCAATCGTTGGATAGGGCTCCGATCCGCGAGGTGCACGATATCTCTCTCTCTTTTTTCTCTTTTTTGCATTTGATTAGTTTTTGACCTCCTCAAACCTGATCTCTCCCTCTTTTCTCATAGGTTTTCATCAATCTTTATGGACCTCAAAAGATTTGGAATCATGCCTTTGATTGGTTCATTTTTGGGATGTGGTTGTATTGTGATTTACAGATGAATTGGATTTTAAAATTTTTTTTATTAGCATGTAATCTCATTGGTTGGGATTTGTTTACTTATGAATAAATTCAAAATTTATATCGTATTTAGATATTGAATTTTTAGAGGGATATTTACAATTTTTTCAGAAAATTTGGATCAAATCATAATTTTATAAATTTCAGGAGTCTTTTCAAAAAAAAATTCTAGCCAAATACCTATTTATAAAATTTATTTGGTTCAAGGACCCAACTATGATTTCTATTTAATTAGGTTCTTTTTTTGTAAAATCTAGCAATGAGGATTTGTTTATAGTCTTAAAATTTAAGGGGCTAATTTGTAAATTTTCATACTTTATGATTTATTTGTAGGATCTCAAAATTGAAGGACCCATATGTAATTCTAAAAATTTTGATTTAGCCCAATTCGTATTTTCAACCCCAACTAAAGCTCAGTCTTAATCCAACTTAAAGTTTCATATCTAAATTTAGTCCATTATGAGTCAGATTATAAGTCTAATTTTTATCAAACTCAAAGTCAGAGTTGGGCTATAAAATCTATTTAAACAAAGTGCCTTTTCGCATCCACTTCATGAGTTTTTTTGGCAAAAGGAGTGGATGCAAAAGAAGAGTGAGTGTTTGATTTTATAAGTGTATGATAGGTGAGGTCCCTTACTTCTTTTCTTGTCATCTTACGATTACTTCTTTTCTATTCTTTCACTTATTTGCTTTTATTTTCCTTTGAAGGCATTATGGAACCTTTTGTGTTTGAGAAAATTTAAGATGGAAAAGAAGACATCTTGGCTTTATGCTACTTTCTTCTCATCTTGGGAACTGATGCTAAAGTGATCATTATATGCCAGCCTCAGGAGCATCAAAGATGAGTGTGATTTGACAACTACCACTCTTTTGCTCATTTTTCTAAAGAAGGGGCACCATGTGCTAACAAAGCGAGTGAATCCTTCATGTTGGAACCCATTGACTGCTTTAGGCCAAGAGTCTTTAGAGACCTTGGGGTTTTGTATCTTGAATGATCTTTCACCTTCTTAGAGATGATCCTTTCCACTTGTTGGAGCAATGCCTATCTTGCTGAATTACTCAGAGTGGGTTGATGATGTGGTATCTTAATTTTCAGCTCAACTCATGAACCTTGGCATTATTGGAGGAGTAACAGCATCCAAAAGATAGTATGCCAGAGATTCGGGGATTTTGCGTAGCATGATTGAGATATGAAATCATAACATAAACACCTTCCACACTCTGTACGGTGAGAACAGTATCTCTTTATGAGACATGAGGCAGCTAGTTGGGATTCCCATTCTTGGGAGTTTCTATGATGAATACATCCCTATTGACTATCATGCAAGTCTTGATTTTAGTTACATTTTGTGTTTGATCTCCTCAGAATCTATGATTGGATGATGTCAGACTTTTCGAATAATCAGAAGCAGGTGTATTTTGACCATTAGATCAAACTTTTCTATGAGAGAATTTTAATGTGCAAGCTAAGTAGATTTGATGAGATTATGCATGACACAGAAGATATTTTTCTAGAATTTAGCTCCAAATCATATTTTACTACTTTCATCTGTCTATGGCTATTTTGCTTCATTATGCCGCATGGCCAGTGGTATGTTCACCCAGAGTCATTTGCAATGGCCTATAGGATGGCACATAGACAAAAGGTTGCTCTAGCTCCTAAAATGCTAGGCTCGATATATGTGGGCCTCAGAGTAATGGTGGATAACCCTACTAGTTCAGGTGATTCTTCAACTTAGTTCCACATCCATTCTCTCTATGCCTAGATTTATGCCTACTTTTGAAGGATGCATATTGAGTTGAAACCTAGTGATGCAAATAAGGGACTATGTCACCCATGCTTGGTCCTTATTCCTCAGATGATTCAAATCATGAATATGATAGCCTCTACTTACATTGCTAAAGAGGTTTGGATGCATGTGCAAAATCCTCAAAATTTCAAGTGGCAAGCATTTTCTTACACTCTCTTAGACTCTAATATGCTAGTGGATGTGACTTGTCTTCTACTATTTTCAAACATTTATGAGTACATCATCTCTTTGCAGCACAAAGTACTTCCTCTTTGCTCAGGGAAGCATTTAGCTGCAAAGTCTTATAATCCACATCGATTTTGTTGGCAATTTGGATATAATCGGGTTTTCCTTTTGTTCCCGCTCCTTCACTACCATCATGTCTCAGCCAATTAGCAGACTATTGGCTACATCTTACTCACATCCAAGATGATTCATAGTATTATATTCCTGACATTAAGTAGGGAGTCAAGGTTCTTCATTCATATGTCACAGTATGGTTCAATAGTATTGGAGGATATTTTTACATCGATCTAGAGTTTATATTCAAAAATGAGATTAGTTCATGCAGTAAGGAAAAGAGGCAGTGAGTAGGAGAGGGTCGAAGTGACAAAGGAATCAAAAGGCACGGAAGGCTCCAACTTGTAAATTTGCTTATCTTGGATCTAATAAAGAGAGACCCATTTCCCCTTGTAGAGTTAGCAATGGCCATTTTTAAGGTAATGCAGGTCCCATATTGAGTTTGAGATAGGAGGCACCTCAATCTATATATGACCCTCATGTGTCTGATGCTCTGAGGCACTTGGTGTCGTATGCGAGTCCATTTATAAGTGGGAGTGTGGGGATCAATTTGACATTATTGCATACACCATCTTGAGACCCAATCTCTTCATTTTCCATTATTGATATGAATATGAGGGCATAGGTCACCCTTGCTTCACTAACACCAATGCATCAATCTTATAGATTCAAGAGCAGCACCATTGGGATCACTCTCAGCTGATCTTCGATCAGATGTGGGTGCCTAGGGGCGAATAGAGTTCACAGGCGTTGATCTTTTTTCCATCATCCCTATTTGTTTTCTTTTCTCTCCTCTTTTCTAGCTGAAATAATATTTTTTTTCAAGTGAACCATATGAAAATTTTGGAGACCCTTCTAATGATGTTTTAGACTCAAATGGTAAGGAATGTCTGAATTTTGCCACGTTTTGTATTATGTATTGATTTAAGCATTTGCTACAGATGTGGTTCTTGGATCATTCTTCAGTTAGAAAATGCTTACATTTATGGGCATTTGTCCACTATTGCTATCATCAGGTAATGGTTTGCTATCTCCTTTTATTTTGAGGATTTTTAATCTCTTAATATATTAGTTGTCCCCTTAAGTGATGATGGAGAAGTATGAGTAAGTGACCACTAAGTTGTTATGGTCATCAGGAGGCATCATTAGGTTTTATGTATCTTAGGATTATTCTTGTCCTCTTTATCTAGTATCCCCTCTTGTTTCTGTCCACTTTATTTAGGAACATTAGTATTGCTTTATGAATTTACTTCGCGTCAGATTTTGCTTGCAACCTTGTGTCTGTTGCATCTCATCTCCAAAAAGTGTGCTTGTCTTGTCATGTGATGATGGACTTAATCTACCACCTTAGAGTAGATTTGAGTCACCACATGAACTTGATTTTCCATAAGAAGTGGATTTGATTTACAACAAGGAGTAGCCTTGATTTATCACAAGAAGTGAATATGAGTTGCTATAAGAAGTAGACTTAATTCATAATGAGTAGATTTAATTTTCCACAAGAAGTGGATTTAATTTGCTACAAAAAGTGGATGTAATTTGTCATAAGAAATAGACTTAATTTGCCACAAGGATTGGATATAATTTATCACAAGGAATGGACTTAATTTAGCACAAGAAGTGGACATAATTTACCACAAAGAGTGGACTTAATTTGCCACAGGGAGTGGACTTGATTTACTACAAGAAGTGGACTTAATTTATCATAAGGTGTGAACTTAATTTGTCATGTGGAGTGGGCTTAGTTTATCACAATAAGTGGACTTAATTTGCCACAAGTAGTGGACTTGATTTGCCACAAGGAGTGGACTTAATTTGCCACAAGTAGTGGACTTGATTTGCCACAAGGAGTGAACTTGATTTTCCACAAGGAGTGGACTTGATTTGCCACAAGGAATGAACTTGAGTTGCCATAATGAGTGAACTTGAATTGTCACAATGGGTGGACTTGTGTTGCCACAAAGAGTGGACTTAATCATCGCACAAAATGGATAGGGTTTTGTGTCCATGTTTTGCTTCAAGAAATATGGAATGCATGTTTAACCAAAAATTCTTTTTTGAGGAAGTTAGACATTTCGTCATAGATAAAATATAGATATTTTTTTATTATTGTTTCCTCCAGAAGCTTAGGCAAAGTACCTTTTGAGGAATCGAGCATTGGTTGATGGCATAGGCCTTTCCCTTTTTGATGATATAAGTGTTTTTCCAATTAGGCTCGAAGTTTCCTTTCTTAGTTTGATTTAGGATTATAGGTCTTCTCAGGACCAAGACATTTCTCTCTTTTGAAAGGATCTAAGCTAGGATATCTTGTTGTAGGACTTGGACATTTGTAATAGATACATTTTTCAAGTTTTGTTGAGTAGTGAGCCTTATTTTGTCCAAAAAGTCTAGCTCATCAAGCCAAAGATGAACATTATTTTTTTGTGATTTCTTCCTACAAGGTAATTCTTAGAGAGCGATTTTGTACTTCCAGTAGCAAGACTACCTCGGTTCCAAACACCAATGCATATGGTGTTGATTGAGTGGGGGTTTGATATATGGTGTTATAGACCCACAATACTTCAGAAAACTTTTGGTGCCAATCTCTCTTATTTTAGATGATGACTTTCTTTAATATCTTAGAGAAAATTTTGTTAAATGCCTCAATGAGACCATTTTCCCTAGAATTAAAGATGAATAAATATCTCCAATCTATCTTGAGATATACAAATCACCTTACCCTGAAGCATTTGAAGGATGGTCTATTATCAGAGATAATCCTTCAGGGAATGCTAAATAGGTATAGAATATTTTTTTGAAAGAAATATGATTGCATCGATTTTTACTTCCTTTAATGGAATCACCTCTGTCTGTCGAGAGAAGTGATCAATTGCTGTTAATATAAAGTAGTGACGTTTGGAGGAAGATGGTATAATTGGGCCAATGATGTCTATTCTTTATATCTCAAATGGCCATGAGAATACTATTGGATGTAGAGGATTTGGATATTGGTGTATGAATTCACTGGGAACTTGACATAGGTAATATTTTCTTAGGTATTCAATGCAATCTTTGACCATCATGGGCCAATAGTAACCCTTATGTTTAATTTTTATCAATATTTTTGGGCCTCATTGATAAACTCCATAAACTCTAGAGTGTACCTCATACATGACCTACATGACCTCTTTAGCTTTTTTTTCTAAAAGATAATATAGAAGTAGTTGATCAAACAGCCTCTATAAAGAGTGTCATTGATAAGTAGGAAGCTCACAACTCTCTTTCTGAGCTATGTCTATGTTGATTTATCTTCTAGGAGTTTTCAATTTTTGAGCTAGTTGGTGAATGGTATTCACTAATTCGTTGCTTCCTCTATCATTTTAGATTCCATCTTTTTGTGCTTGATGTCGAAGACTAAGCTTATCATTTATTTGCTACTAACTTTGGTTAGAATTTCTCCTTAATTAGGGTTAGCTAATGCTAAAGAATCAATTTTTGCATTGATGGATCAGGGAATCTTAGTTATTTGAACATGTGGGATTTGTCCTATGAGTTCTTGAGCTTTTTCATGGTACTTCGGTAGCTTGAATTTGTGGACTTTATATTTGCCTTTGACTTGACTAATGACCAATTGCAAGTTAACAAAAATATGTAGGTATGATATCTTCATGTTAAAAGCCATTTCTAGTGGTGCAATTAAGGCATCATATTCAGATTTATTATTTGTGCATGTTTTTGAGAGGGAATAGGAATATCATACGATGCCTCCATTCAAAGTGAAAAAAATGAGTCCAATGCCTACTTTAATTTATGGAATCTTTAATCTGATCCTTGGTTTGATGGATGATGCCCATCAAAGTATAGCTTCTAGTAGGGTTGACGTTCTTCAACTAAAAGGATATATTTGTCTAAGAGTTTGCAACTCAATAGAGAATCATTCGCTACTAGATGAACTGCAAGAAAATTAGTGAGGGCTTGCCCTTTAACTGCCTTTTAAAAAGTGAACTTGATGTCGTATTTCATGATAATTAAATTCCACTTTGCTAGCTTTTCACTAAGTGCAGGCCTAGTCATCAAGTATTATATAGGATCAACTTTTGATATTAAAATAACTTGATGAGAAAGTAACTAATGTTTGAGCTTCTTAACTATAAATATAAACACTAGACAATGCTTTTCGATGGCAGAATAGTTACTTTCTATACCCACTAGCATTATACTTAAGTAATAGAGTGTATTTTCTTTACCCTCTTCATTACTCTTGGCAAGAAGTGCCCTAGGGATCCCTCCAATATAGCCATGTAGAAGATCAAGGGTTTATTAGGTAGAGGTGCTACTAGGACTAGTAGCTTTAGGAGATATTGTTTAACCCTTTCAAAGGCCTATTGGCATTCTCAATCCCAAATGAATGGAGTGTCCTTTTTCATCAGTTTGGAAAAAGGCTTGAATTTTTCAGAAAGGTTTGAAATGAATCTCCTTATATATGCTAGTTGAATTTGGAACTACCTCAATTGTTTTAAGTTGCTAAGTGGTGATATGTCCAAGATGGCTTTGATCTTAGATGGATCAATTTTAATCCCCTAATGTCTAATACTAAGTTGAGGAATTTTTCAGATGAGACCCAAAAAGCACACTTCATAGGTTCATCTTTAGGTTATATTTTCTAAGGCGGTCAAAAATCACTCTTAGGCCTCAGATGTGCTTATTTTTGGACTTAGTTTTGACTACAAGTTATCCATGTAGCATTCCACTTGCTGGGGTATGAGGTTATCGAAGATTTAGGTAATGGCCTTTTGATAAGTGGTGCCTGTATTCTTAAGCCCGAAGGACATCACTTTGTAGCAGTAAATGCCAATTAGAATTTAGAAGGCCATATGCTTCTCATCATTAGGATACATCTTGATTTGGTTGTGCCCTAAAAAATCATCCATAAATCAGAATATTTTAAATCGACTGTGTTTTCAATCATGATTTTTATTATCAGTAATGGAAAGTCATCTTTTGGGCATGCTTTATTTAGGTCCCTATAGTCCATATAGATATAGATTTAGCCATTCTTCTTCTTGATTAGCATGATGCTTGCCACCCAATCTAGGTGCTTTTTTTCTTTGATGTAGCCTGCTTTGATTAGTTTCTTTGTTTCTTCTATCACCCTTTGTTCTAGGTTAAGTTTCATCTTCCTAAGTGTTTGTTTGATGGGTAGAAGTTTGAGATTGATAGCTAGCTTATGGATTGCAACATTAGGATCTAATCTAAGTACCTTCTTATAGCTTCACGTAAAGTAGTCAATGTACTCTTTGAGAACTACTTTGTGTTGAATTTGGCTTTTCTCTAAGAGTTTTGTGCTAATAAAAGTTGGCTTTGGGTCCTCCTTTGAGCCTAAGTTAATTTTCATCCATTCATCAACTGTGGCTTGCCCCCATCCTAGAGTTCTGATGGAACTTATTTTTGCTTGAGGATCATTTCTTTGTTAGGTAGTTCATCATGTAGAGTAAGATTTGGTGAAGGTTTGTTTGAAGGCATTTCGACTATATCATGTCCCCTTTCTTCTGGTCTTAATAGAAATTTACCGAGGACATCACCTTCTTATAATGTCTGGAGAGTCGTGTCTATCTTGGTATATATGTCAAAGGGTGTTAATCTTATTTGGACATCTTGAATATCAGACAAAGGTTCATGGTGACCATGAGGCATGTATGGACATTTAGAGTGATATAGCCCAATCCTTTGTTGTTCTTGTTTCCTCTCTCAGGAATGTAAGCACGCTCTTGAGGTGGATCCTATAGATTCTTGAAAAAAATAACTCTCTTTCTTTATTTATAAATGTCTATATTCAGATTTCTTGATTATTTGACAAAGCTAATCTAAAAAATATTTAGGTATGACTACTAGCTGATGGTCACCATCATCCACTAGATCCTCAGTTTCTAGGATTTCATGTATTCTTGGGGCACAAGGGATTACCTTATAAAGAAAATAGTATCTCCTTTTTTACTTTATGTCATAGAGGAACATAAAAAGTCATTAATTCTTTTATGATATTGATGTTTAGCTTATCTAATCACTTAGATAAGCCTTGCGGAACTTTAATCATAAGGAGAGTAGCTTTTACTTGACCCCTATTGTAATCTTCATCAGAAGTGTAACTACCTTAGAAGATTCATGGGATGTCTTCATTTAAGGAGTTTGGGTCAATGCCACTTTCTAGGTGAGGAGGGAAAAGATTAAGCTAGCTTGACTGATAGAAGTAGATCCTCCATCAGTATGGGATCTCTGATAGTATTTTGCATCATTATAATGTACCTCATGAACATCAAAAAGATATACTTCTCCATCAATTCGGTGTTCTTCACCATCCTCAAAGTACTTGAGGTATTGGTGTAGGGTTGATGACACCACTTTATTTTTTATGTAGCCACAGCCTCCTTAGTAGTACTTTGTATAATACATCGGTATCAATCACATAGAACTTAGAATTTATCATTAACTTGCCTACTTTCAAAGGTATGGTCATAGCCCCTAGAGCTCTTTGTCTATTTTGATTAAACACTTGAATGGTTATAATCTCGGACAATAGGTGGCATATGTCCAAAGTTAGAGCTATTAAAGTTTGGAGAGTTATCAAATTGACTGAGAAACCTAGGTCAATTAGGATGTGATTGATCTTGATCCTATAACTATTCCCTGTAAATATAATGATCTATTATGGTATGTTGTTCCTGGTAGCAGGTCGTCATTTGTGAACGTGATGGTAGGAGTTTGATGTGCATATAAAGACTCTTTCATCTTTTGTTCAGTGAAGTTTGCTTGGTAGTTGGTTGGATTCTATAAGATGTACACTAGTGTATTCCTTAAGTTATTATGACATCATTAGGCCATCAAACACACTTAGTATAGTAGGGATCTTCTTAAGATGAGTGTTGTATTGTAGCTTTTTGAGTGCAGGTTTAGCTTGTGAAGTCTCAATATCCTCATTTATCTGAATTTTCTTTTCCTTGTCCTTGTCCCTAAGCATTGGAGCTTGTCTCAGGGCAACACCTTTTCACCTCAAAGTTATACCAAGTTTGTATTCCTCAGTTGAAATCTAGTGTTATGAGACCGATAAGGTTTATCTTCAGAATCACTACCGAGGCTAATCATGTAGTAGGAAGTAGTAAATCCTTTCTCCCAGTTGATAGTCTCCTAGATACCTTTGGAGGATGTGACTAGCTGATAATTGTCCCATTAAACATTAGAATTAGGCATATAGGGCTTTCTAGTAGAGAGATCTTCAGAGAACTTTTGGATGGATCCCTTTATTTCGTTAGCTAGCATGACTTTCCTTAAGATTTTGTACTTAGGGCATTTCCTTCATGGATGTTTTGGTTGGCTTAACGCAAGAGCTAAATAAGCCCTAGTATTTGCTTGCTTAATCCTTTCCCAAAATGCCTACTTTTTTCTGGTTCTTGCTAGTGTAGGGCCTCCCAAAGTGGTCATAGAGTTGTTTTGAGTCAAACATAGAGTCATATTCATCTTCTGTGCCTTGCATGCATAATTTCTCTAAAGTTGGTTGAGGACACCCTTCTATACATTCTAAGGCTGAGACCACCAAACCTAGCAAATTGACCATTTGCTATTAGATCACTTGGTGGCAATTAGGATGATAGCTCATTAGTGTTTACCTCAGATGTGTGAGTCACCGTGCGACCAGAGGCAATGGACTCAGATCATTGTTCTTGAGAGTGCTTACTATCCTTGATCCATTTCTAGGGTGGGAGGTGTTGGTGATTGCTTCGGTCTCGAGGAGGGTGGGTAGATGATTCTCTATCACTCCTGTGGGATCTTTTATATGGCTTTGCCTTTTCCATTATCATGCTTTTCACCCTATCAGCTTCTCCATTAAGTATAGCAGTCATACTTGACTTGCTTTCTATATGGGTAGCCATAGCTTGCTTGTGTTCATTTAGCACTTGCACTTAACCCGTGACATATCTCATATTAGTTATGGCCAACTCCTTCACAGTGGCTGCTATAGTTTTATTACACCATAAGCACATTCATGGATGAATCACTCTCTAAGATAGTCAGCTCAAATATAGCCCTCGGGAAGACCTGTAGGATCTCTCATTTCATTAGTAACATCTCTAATGAATTGATTCGCTTCTTCTCACCTTGTGTTGTGAATTTCATTATTGCTTGAATGATGGGATGGTGATCATCTTGGTTGTAAACGTCCAATAATGAATATGGTAGTGAACATTGCCACTGGAAGTTCACTTTCTTTATCTCTTGTATCAAGGTCTTCCAGCAAAGCTTAGAGTTTATCAGGAACAAGCTCCTCGAGAGTTACTTGGATTCTTTCTACTTGGACGTATTCTTTCATGACATTGATGTATTCTTGTATGGCTAATTTTTTGACATCGTATTCATTTGGTTGGACTAGTTTTCTTCTTCTTGTTTCTACTTATTTTCTTTTTGATGCCTTGAGCAAGAGGGGAAATTTGTTTCAATGAATCTTTCCTTATTACCATTCTAGGATTTTTAGGATATTTAGCTATCTTCTTCACCAATTTCTTTAGTTTTTTGGAGAAATGGATCTCCCACAGGTGTTCTTATTTGGGTGTGCATTGTGCTTCTTCTCCAAAGAGGAGTCCAATAAGCAACTTATGTGTTTTGAACACCGTGATATGATTGATGTATTCGGTGAGTGTTTCAAGTAATGCTAGCTTCAAGAGAGTCAGCTTGCCCTCTTAGTACTACTTTTTGACTTAATCTTTGCATATAAAGCAGTCTTCAATAGTATGATCAAGGATTCTGTGGTGAGGATAGAAATTTGGGTGATCCTTTTTGTTGACTTCATTTGGCTTTTTGCATTCCAGCAGTTGAAGGCCCAATTTCAAAACATTGTAGAAGATTTTACCTACTCTCTCCTTTCTAAAAGAATATGTCTTCTTGAGACTTTGTTGGAAATCATTTGATGGTTTCACTTCCCCATCTCCTCAAAGAGTTAGTAGTTTTTAATGGTTACCTCTATTCATGGTAGGATTTGGGGGTTTCTGTTTCTTTAGTTTAATGGCAAAATGCTGCCCTCACGTTCTTGAAAGATGCCTTTGGGATATGGCACTCGCTCATGATGACTAGAGTATGGTTTATCAACATTGTTTATCTTACTCATCTCACTTCTTTGACTCAATTGTGCAACCACCATTCATTGCATCTATTGTTGTATATATGTTGGCAGCTCCATATTATCAGAAATCCCTAAAATCAAGGACCAAATATCCCTTGTTGATGGAGGAGGTGCTTGTAAAGGACCTACATTTTTGTGAATTCATCTATGGGAGGTGCATTCTCTACTACCTTTATAGTTTAAGATGGTTGTTGAGATCATTCTAGCTTATTGAATTTTTGACTTATTTGCAGCATCATCTCCATTAATTTCATTACCTTCTTTTAAGCTTCATCCTTCTCTTTGCCTTATTATCTCAATGATTCTTGCAGTGCTTCTATAGTCACTTCTTGATTCAAGCTTTCAATTATGACCAAGGCTTCTATTAGTATATAACAGTCCATGTCTTAAGAGTCAAATATGGGTTTTGGGTTGAGGTTGACATCTCCCATTAATTGGGTTTTCTCATTCAAGAGCCTACTCATGGAGTAGGTTGCCACACCTTCTATTTGATGTGGTAGAAAGGATTAGTTCACAAGGGCCCCCTTCTCCAGAATTTCTTCATAAGTGAGCCTTATTTGTGCAGTCTTCTTTTAGTGTTTGGCCAATTGGGATGTGGGCTCATGGTTCTTCCCAAAGTCATGGTGAGAGATGACTTAGATAGTGTGGGCGGCCTCTCTTTGTAAGCCCTCATGTTGAGTTACAACCTTATGATAACTCTTGTGATTTTGCTTGGCTATTCGTTCCTTTGCCATATTATTAAGGTAAGACTATGTTCTTTGTGATTTTCTTTTACTCCTTTCTAAATTACTTAATAGAGTGAAAGAGTTGGAGGTGGGAATGGTAACAACCAACTTCATTCGAGGGGTGGACTTTTCAAGTTGGTTGAAAATCCCAGCAGCTTTTTCTTTACTTATGACAGTTAGGATGGGTTCTTCTTCATCCATGCATGTGTTTGGATTTGTTTTTGTTTGCCCCTTGTCTGAAGGTGAGCTAAGACGATTGAAGACTAAGCCTCGCTTGGCACCTAACCTTTGGAAGGTTGATGTCTTTGCTAGTTTAGGTGCAACTTCTAGCTCTTCATCAAATTGACCCTTCTCATTGGGAATGATGACATTGGTCCTTTTTTTCCTTCATGGAAGGTGTGAAGTGGGCCTGTGTTGCATAATAACAACTTCAGTTGGTGTAGTAATAGGTACCTTATTAAACTAGATGATCTCATAGATGGTTCTAAACTTGATTAAAACTTTGGCTAATCCTGTGGCATCCATTGACAGAGGTAAGATCCCGCCCTTGGGATAATGGTGTACCTTGGGGTGAAGATATTCTTTGTTGGTGTCATTTGATGCTTTTCTTCTATAAAGAAGAACATAATTAATTAGTCTTCAATTGTAATTCTATTTGGTCTCTATCGTACTACATAGGTTTTTGCACTTGGAGGAGAAGTCATGTCCCAACATGTGTGCCAAAATTTGTGGGATTGGAATTGGTGACCTGGGATAGTAGAAACCCTAGGGAGTGACCTCGATGCACAACGTATCTATAATTTGAGTGCACTATCAGGTATTGTGGGAATATTGACTTTCAATAGGCATAAGCCCTTTAATTGTCTTGATGATCGTTAGGAATCTACTAAAGTAAAAAACTTAGCTAATACAATAAAGACACAAAAATAAAAGAAGAAAGTACTTTTTTATTTTAAGAAATGGTACATGGCTTAAGCGAGGATATACCCTCATTTTATAATGAATTTTAATATAAAATTATGGAAGAACATGAGATAAATAAAAAAAAAGAGAGAAGAGTGGGAAAGAAGCTCTGATGCATGCTATTACCCCACTCCCATGCCTTGGACTATATGGAGTTTGATTTGGTGGATTCTTGACTTGATCTTTGGCGGATGTTGATGACCTAGTTTGGTGGCATTATCCAGTGAGACATAGAAAGGGAATAGGGGGTAAATTACTTTCAATAGCTTGAGCACTGGCAATAACTTCTTTTGGTCAAAGTGTTTCTATTAGCTAATAAAATATTGGAGATAGCTTCTTGGTTTGAAGCATTTTTGTTAGCCAATAAGGCATTAGCAATGGCTTCATTAATCAAAGTATTTTCATTAGTCAATAAGACATTGGAGATAACTTCTTTATTTTTAAGTGTTTTTGTAGCCAGTGAAGTATAGGTGTTAACTTATTTGATTTTGAAATATTTTCATAGCCAATGAGACATAGGTGTTAATTTCTTTGACCTTGAAGTGTTTCCATAGCCAATGAGGTGTAGGTATTAACTTCTTTGATCTTGAAGTGTTTCCATAGCTAATGAGGTGTAGGTGTTAAATTATTTGATCTTGAAGTGTTTCCATAGCCGATGAGGTGTAGGTGTTAATTTTTTTGGTCTTAAAGTATTTTCATAGCCAATGAGGTGTAGGTGTTAACTTCTTTGATCTTGAAGTATTTTTATAGCCAATGAGACATAGGTGTTTACTTATTTGATTTTGAAGTGTTATTACCCATTGCTTGTGGAGTTGGGTGAATCCTTGAAGTGCTACTCGAGGCTTTTCCAATGCACCAAATGGGACTTAGTTTGACTCTATTTAGTTCTATTTGAACTAGTTTTGGTTTGAGTTTTGGTTTGTTTGATCTGGTCTAGACTTAGTTTAATATTTAGAAGTTGATTTTGGTTTGAGTTTGATTTAATTTAATTTGATTTTTGAAATCTAATTTGGTTCAAGTTTGGTTTGATTCAATTCAATATTCAAGACTCGACTTTGATCTAGGTTTGATTTGATTAAATTTGGTGTTCAAAACTTGATTGAATTGTGATTTACTAACTTCTTCCTAAAAGATAATGATATATTCTGGTTTCTTCCTCCTAGAACTTGTGTCAAAATTAATCATCAATTCCCTTGTTGTGACCATATCACTCTTCTCTTTTAACTTGAATAGTGGATCAGTCATCTCAAACTATGATGATTGGATTTGCACTGATGCTTTATAGCATGAAATCAAAGGCCATTATTGTGTACTGACTATCATAGCCTTGGAGAAAATATCAGATTGACCAGGGGAACCATGTGAAATATCCATTCCCAAAAACCATTGTTGGGATTTTCAAAACCAAGGGTATTAATAGTGAATATTTAACTTAAAATAATAAATTCAATCCACAAACTTGGCATTGATTTTCAAAAGAGCATTTATCAAATACTGATTATTGACTCTAGTTGGGGCAATGCTTATCTCGATCCAAACCTACTTTGATTCAATTTGAGTCGGGTTTGATCTTATTTTAGTGCAAGCTTCAATTTGACCTAACTAGATTTTAGTTCAAACTCATCTTGACCCAATCAAGGTTTAGATTTGAGTCCAAATCTACTTCATTAGGGTTCATTTGAATCTATTTTAACTCAATTAAAGTTCATTTTAACCCAATTGGAATTTAACTCAAACTTGTTTTAACTCAATTAGGGTTTGATTTGAATTTTAATTTGATTTCAGGTTGGCCTAATTTAAACCCGACTAGGGTTGAGTCTAAACTGACTTGGATTTACTCAATTTGGACCTGAGTCTAATTTAATATAAGTTTGAGTCCATTAACTTGGTTGATTTAGATCCATTGGATGGTCTATTTTAGTCAATTTAGTTTTATTGATTTGTTCTAGTAGAATTCATTTGAGTTGAATGTGATTGAGTCATTTTAATTTGATCGATTTGGTTTGAGAGTTCTCAAACTATCATGATAATTTTGGGTAAGACCGTAGGATGGCCTTAATTCGAGTAGATATTCGGTGAACCCATGGACTGACCTTAATCTGAATAGATGTTTAACGAGCTCGCAAGTTAGCCTTAGTCTGAATAGACTTTTAGCTAAACTCATGGGATGCCCTTAGTCTGATTAGACATTCAGTGAGCCCACAGGCTAGCCTTAGTTTGACTAGATATTCGGCAAACTCACAAGCTAACCGTAGTTTGATTAGACATTTGGCGAGCCCATGGGCTGGCCTTAACTATATACACATTTGACAAGTCCGCAGGCCAGCCCTAGATCGGTGGTAATAGTGCGAAAATCAAAACCAAACTTCTTATTTTTGGCCAACAACCCTTTTTTCCTATTCTTTTCTATTTCTTCTTTTTCTTTCTCCTCAAGCTCATGCTCTATTTCTTTTTTTAACCAAAACCCTTATGAGGCCATGGTTTGGCACTCTTCCCAGTGGAATCTAGATGGATCTGGCCATGGCCACTGGCAAGCTATGGCAGAGGCTACTCGAAGGTGGTTGTGGTAGTGAGGTAGTGGTGGAGGGCTATGGAACAGGCGCACATGGAGGGACTTGGAGTAGCAGTAGAGAGCTTAGAGTAGTGGTAGTTGGGACTTTGGGGTAGCTGGACGAAAGCTCGCATTGGAATGGGTTGGCAAAAAAGAAACCACGATGGTTGGGGCTCAGGCGAGCTGAGTAGGAGCTCATATGAGTGTGGGTTGGAGAAGTGGAAGCCATAACTAGCTGAGTCTTGGGCCGATTGAGCAAGGAGATCAACTTAGGCTAGCAGCATTTGACTTGGGTTGGCAAGGTTAGGGTTCTACTAATGGGTCAGGTCAATAACTCGAGCAAGCCTTGCGTAGAGTGTAAGCCAGTGGTTCAAGCTAGAATAGAGGTAGTAGAGGCCTTTAGATCAGTTGGATTCAAATATGGCAGTGATGAACTACCTCTGATAGAGAGGACATGGGCAGTGGTGACTCAAATCAGCAAAGAAAGGGGAACTAGAGTGACAAAGATGGTCTAAGAGGCCGAATGAAGCTAGAGAAAATTGGCAAATGGCGAAGATCCTTGGAGGATGACTGTTCCATGAGCAAATGGTCTGATGGCACAGGGTATGGCTAGAACAGTGTGGGCTAGCAAGGACCACACAAGGTGAATTAGGCAAAGCTCCGATGGGGGTAAGCGGTAGGAGCAGAAGATAGGGCATGGGCTGGGCACAGGATAGGGATGGCTGGCTGTCAATCGACAGACAGGGCTCTGGTGGCGAGGTGTAGGATACCTCTCTCTTTTTTTGTCTACATTCAATCGATTTTTGACCTCCTCGAACCTGATCGCTCCCTCTTCTCTCACAAGTTTTCATCAATCTTTATAGGCCTCAAAAAGATTTAGAATCAAACCTTTGATTGCCTGATTTTGGGATGTAGTTGTATTGTGATTTGCAGATGGATTGGATTTTCAAAATTTTTGATTAGCATGTAATCCCATTAATTGGGATTTATTTACTTATGAAGAAATTAATAATTTGCACCATATTTGGATATTAAATTTTCAGGAGGATATTTGTAATTTTTCAAAAAATTTAGACCAAATTATAATCTTAAAAATTTTGGGGTCTTTTCGTAAGGAAATTTTAGCTAGGGGCCTATTTGAAAATTTTATTTAGTCTAGTGATCTAGCTATAATTTCTATTAAATTTAGGTTTTTTTGTAAAAATTAGCAATGATGAATTCTTTGTAAAAACTTAAAATTTCAGGGGCTAATCTACAAATTTTTATGTTTTAGGATTTATCTGTAAAACCTCAAAATTCAAGATCCCATATATGAATCTGAAAATTCTGATCTAGCCCAAGTACTATTTTCAAGGAACTTGGGTCCATCCAACTTAAAGTTTCATGTCTAAATTTAGTCCATCATGAGTCAGGTTGTAAGCCTAATTTTTATCAAACTCAAAGTTGAAGTTGGACTACAAAATCTACTTAAATAGCTCACAAGTACATAGATGCTGAAAAAGTGATCCTATTAAGGAAGAAATTGGAATGCAGTGGGAAGAAGAGAGAATCTTTGGAGAACAAGCCCCTCGAGCCAAAAAGACAGAAAACTAAATGGAGAGAGAGGACGCCTAAATTCTAAGTTTATACCCCATTGAACAACTCAAGATATGAGATCCTAGTGTAAATTAAACACCCAAGTTTCTTACAAAGACCTCAACCCATTCACACTGGCAAGAAAAATCTCGACAAATCAAGGTACTACCATTTTCACCACGATTATGGACATGGTATTTAAGAATGTAGACACCACAAGGATGAAATTGAGAGACTTATCAAAAAAGGCCACCTCAAATAGTTTGTTTGCCAAGGTGAATGCAGAGAAGAAACTCAAGGATGGGAGAATCATCAACAAACTTCAAAAACTTCAACCTAAAAGGGCTCTACTCCACAGTTGCAAAACCTTTCAGTCAAAGAAAACCTTAATATACTCCTGACCACCCATTGACTTAAAGTGATGCTTTTGCATCGACTGACAAATGTCGAACCCTTGCTGGGGGTAGGAGTTCTTGAAGGAGGAGGTAAAGAAGAGATATCATTGCAAGCCTAACTCTAGAGACATAGTCTTCTCCACCAAGGACTTAGAAGAAATTTTCACACCCAGAATGGCACATTGGTGATCTTGGTGGTCCTAGACGGCTACACCACTCATTGTATCATGATAGATTCAAGAAGTTTGATGAATATATTGTTCACCCAATCCTATGATCAAATAAAGACTAAGTAGAAGTTGGAGCTATACGTCAGGACACTCATCGGATTCATGGGAGACTCAGTCATGCCACCTGGTGTGATCAACTTACTTCTCACCATCAAAGATGATCCTAGGAACCCCACAATTGAATCAAAGTTGGTGGTATTTTGGACATGTTCTATTTGCAATATACTATTGGGATGACTGACACTTAATCAGCTCCAAGTGATAATTTCAACCTTTCATTTAGTTATGAGGTTTTTCACTAAATATGGCACAAATGAAGTATGGGAAGACCAAAGCCTTTCTAAGAAGTGTGAAGCACCCTATTGGCAAAATATTAGCTGAAAAAGCAAAGGACTGGCAATGGTAGAGATCAATGAATCCACCATTGATCCAAAGAAGGGGCGTGCTAAACCTATGGAGCAGCTTATTAGCCTAATCATCAATGAAGCCTCATGGAGGACACTAAAATTTAGGGTGAATCTCATAGAGCCCTTATGTACCAAGTTAGAAGAACTCCTAAGAAGGAGCCAAGATGTCTTTCCATGGACCTTTGAAGACCTCCCAAATATCAACCCCTCAGTAGTGCAACACAAATTTGCATTCATAGAAAATCACAAGCCGATCAAGGAAAAGATGAGGCACTTTGCTCCTAAGCACCAGAAAGCTATCACCATAGAGGTAAGTAAACTTCTCAACACAAGATTTATATGGGAAGTCCACTATACTAAGTGATTGGTGAACATTGTAATGGTAAAGAAATCCAACAATAATGGAGAATTTGTGTCAACTTTACCAATTTAAATAAAGCCTACCCAAAGTATAGTTATCTTCTACCTAAGATTGACCAGCTTGTTGACTCTACCTCGGATCACCACTCTTAAGCTTCTTTAATGCACTCTCGGGCTACCAACAGATTTGAATGCACCCCAAGGATGAGACAAAAACTACCTTCATCATGGATCAAGATACTTTCTAATATGTTGCAATGCCTTTTGGACTAAAAAATACATGGACAATGTACCAAAGAATGGTGAATAAAGGTTTTGAGGCTCAGTTTGAAAGAAATGTGGAAGTATATGTTGATGATATACTAGTGAAAAGCCTCCACATTGATGAGCATTTGAAGAATTTGGAAGAGAATTTCAATATGCTTCAGAAGTCTAGGATGATGTTGAACCTAGAGAAGTGTGCTTTTGAGGTAGGCTTGGGAAAGTTCCTTGGCTACCTTGATAGAAGCCAACCCTAAAAAAATTGAAGCAATTATGGGAATGAACCCTTTGAGCTCCATCAAAGAAATATAGAAGCTCACGGGTAGCCTGGTGATGCTCAATCACTTTTTATCCAGATCCAGAAAGAAGTGCCTACCCTTTTTTAATGTGCTCAAGCAAAGCTCCATATTCGAATGGATAGAGGAATGCGACTGAGCATTTGAAGACCACAAAAATCACTTAGCTGAATGGCTCTTACTAATGAGATCTGAATCAAATGAGGTACTCTTTCTCTATATAGTTACACCAGTCCAAGTGGTTAGTTCAGTGTTAATAAGTGACCGGAGAGGAAAATGGCACCCCATATACTATGTGACTCATGTACTCACAAGTGTAGAAAATTGGTACCCTCCATTGAAAAATCTAGCATATGTTGTGGTGCTGGTAACCAAAAAACTTTGCCCTTACTTTCAAGCATATCTAGGCATTATACTCACCAATCTCCCACTTCGGCAAATATTGTAAAAGCCAAAAACCTCTAAAAGATTGTAAAAGCCAAAAACCTCTAAAAGTCCTCTAAAATATTGTAACCTTCAAGGCATGGAAGACTATCAAAACCCAAATTTTAATAGACTTCTTGGTGGAACTACCTCATACCTAGCTGGACTAGAATTGGAGGCATGAAAAGTTCAGGTAGATGGCTTATCTTGTGAATCAAGCTATAGGGCCAGTGCCATTCTTCAAAGTCCAAATAAGAGAGTGGTTGAGTATTTAGCCTTGCTCAAATTTGAGGCCTCAAATAATGCCATAGAGTATGAAACATTTATTCTCAGATTACACGTGGTGTTAGTGGTAGGAGCTAGAAAATTAAAGGTATTTAGTGATTTCTAGCTTATGTGTTTGCTGTTCACTAAAGAGTATAAGGCAAAAGGCACGACCATGGCCTAGTACTTAGCCAAGGTACAGAACCTTATAGCAAAAATATACCAGGTGAAAATTTATTGAGTACCTTGAAATAGAAACATGGAGGTAGATGCTCTCATCGACTAGCTTTAGCTTCTATCAAATTTAGTACCAAGATAAATCTTTGTGGAGAATCTTCAACAACCTAACTACTTAGAGACCATTAAGGTGAATGTGGTGAATGTAGAGCCCAACTAGATGGATCTTATTATCTTGTACCTCAAAGATGGGAAATTTTCCAAAGACCCAAAAGAAGCTTAGAAGATCATAAAGCTAGCTCCAAATTTTACCTTGGTAGGATTCTTACATAAAAGATCCCTCACACAGCCCCTTCCTTGCTGCTTAACATCTAAGGAAGCCATCTATGTCCTTCGAGAGGTTCATGGTGGGATATATGAGAATCATGGTGGAGGATGAGCTCTTACATATAAGCTCCTTAGATAGAGATATTATTGGCTTAACATAGCTTCTAAGGCATCCGAATTTGTTTTCAAGTGTGAACAATAACAGAGACATTTCTTGTTATATCACAGTCTTGGTGGTTCATCCCTAACAAACCCAATCTAGTGACCTTTTGACCAATAGGGGATGAAAATCTTAGGTCTATTTCCAAAAGCATCAGGACAAAGAAAGTTACTAGTGATCACTATCAACTACTTTAGTGAAAGGGTGGAAGCTGAACCTCGAGCAACAATCATTGAGAGAAAGATCCAAGAGTCCTGGTAGAGCATGATATGTAGGTTCGGATTGCGATGTGTGCTGCATAAAACAAAAAGTAATTTGATAGTTCAAGATTCAAGATTCACCTTGATGGTGCACCCCCAATCTAATGATCTGATTGAGATAACAAATCGAACCCTACTTTCAAGCATAAATAAATATCTCGAAAGAGCCAAAGGCTCTTGGGTTGAGGAAGTACTGTATGTCTTATGGCCTTATTGAACCACACCACGAAAAATAATTTAGTCACCTTTCATGCTCGCTAATGGGATTGAGGTCATCATTTTGATGGAAATTGGTCTTACTTTACCTTGAGTTAGGGCTTATGACCCCGAAATAATTGAGGCAAATATTCAAGCCGAGAAAGATCTCATCTTGGAAGTTTGGCAGAAGGCTTATGCCAAAGTTGTTGACTATCAATGGCGAGTGGCCCGATACTATAATGCATGAGTATGTGGTTGAGGACTATTATCAAGAAATTAGATACTTCGACGGGCTGAAGTCATTAAACTAATTCTATCAAAACTATCTCCAAGATGGATAGGCCTGTTTAGAATTCTCAAATCATGGGGCCAAGAACTTTTACAATAAAACATCCAGATGGTAGGAAATTCCCTAGAACATGGCATGTAGACAACTTCAGAAGATTTTATCTTTAGAATAAATTAGGACTCCATTATCTCTTTAGACATTGGTGAGTCTTGATCCAATAGATCACCAAAAGAACTTGGATCCACCCAAGGCCTAAGTCCTCGGCAATAAACTAGGCATAAGACTTTAGTTCTACATCATGCATAAGATCTCAATTCTACACTAAGCATAAGACATTAGTAATATGCCAAAGATAAGCCTCAGTTCTACACCAGACATAAGACCTCAGTAATAAGCCAAGCATAAGACCTTAGTTCTATACCAGTTATAGGACCTCAGTAATAAGCCATGCAAAAGACCTTGGTTTTACACTAGACATAAGATCTCGGTAATGAGCTAGGCATCAGACCTCAGTTCTACACTTGACATAGGACCTTGACAATAAGCTAGGCATAAGACCTCGGTAATAAATTAGGCATAAGACCTTGGTTTTACACCAGGCATAAAACTTAGGCAATAAATCATGTATAAGACCTTGGTTCTACCCCAGGCATAAGATATCGATCTACAATAAGCATAAGACCTTAGCTCTACACCAAGCATAAGATCTTAGCAATAAGCCAACTATGAGATGCTCAGAACTTTGCCTAGACATAAGATTGTTGTGCAAAATTTTCACCTTAAAACACACTCTAGTCCTTGAAGTTTCTCTCTTAATAGGCCTTTCTCTTCCTAAACCCATTCTCTTCTTGGTGGAAGAACAAGCAACGGTTATATCAAATAGAAGTACCTCTATGCAAATGAGCTCTAGAGCCAACCACTACAAAGGTGAGCTATAACTTGTCACTTGATAGCAATCTTCATTATGGCTAAAGGATAAAACTACACACCAACTCATATGAATAATAAAGGCCAACTGACTTCTAAGAGAGCTCAAGCCAAGATGTGTAGAAGAGCTACTTAAACTAAAGACACATAAGAAAAAGTCACAAGTGAAAGAAAGTCCTTTTCATTTATATCATAGTCAAGGAAAAAATTGGTTACAAGAAAATTTCCACAAAGGAAAGAAGATGAAGGAGAATAGAGCAAGGTCATATGGAGGATGCTAGAGGCTTGGCAAATCCCTTAGGAGGAATAGGTCCTAGGGGCTCAGTTTTGTGGGGCTCCTCAACTTCCATCTCCCTTTAAATGATCTCCTTATATTCCCACTTGAGGTGACGAATCCTCAAGTTGTCATAAAATTCCACTTGGAGATCATCAACTCAAAGTCAGGATAACAGTAGGTAATCTTTATCGTGCCCCTATCACAAAGGAAACACTCAAAGAAGGAGTTTGCAAAGAGGAGGCCCCATTCCCAGAGATACACATCACAAGCCTTAAAGTTGAGGATAGCTTGCATCTTGATCTACTTCAGAGTCTTTGTGAATTTTGAGCTCTAGCAAAATGTAGCCACTGCCTCATCCTTGGATTGGACTAGCATAACCTTTTGCCTATTCTCTAGTTCTTTGAGCCTCATCAAGGCTGAGTCTTGCTCCTCTTGGAGGAGATTTCTCTCCTCTTTTGCCTCCCTCTTCATCTTCCCAATCTCGAGCTAGAGTGACTCAAGTTGAGAATGAAGGAGGTTTACATCCTCCTTAACCTTAATAGCCTTAATCTTCTCAGAGCCATCTGCTTCTGAGTTTGTAATAGTGTTGATCTACATAAAAAAATTATAGTGCCTACAACTGAATTAAAGGATCAGTGAAAAGAGAAAAGGAAGCAACATTGATGGAAGAAGTATAGATTATTTACGTCAACACAAGTCTGGGTGCCCTTCATAAAGACCTAGTCACCAAAGAGTCAGGTTCCAACTATCCCCAAAATCTCTGAGGAAATACTCCTTAATATCAGTCTTCCTATTTGAGGACCTTCAACTACTAGAAGTAGGCCTCGCCCACACTTCAGTATGGGAAGGTGCAAGTGTGAAAGTCACAACTGCTTTCATTCCATGGTTAGTGAACTTCTCGATAAAAGAGCTTGATGATTAGGTATTCAATAGGGTGAGATATCGCCTACCCCTTCTTGTCTACTTTCCACCCATAGATCGGCTTCCTCCCTCCTTTCACCTCCTCTTCCTAGGGCCTTAGATGGACTCCTAAGGGGGAGCATTGTCTTCTACTTTAGAAGACCTCTTCCAAGATAATGGGATAGGGGACACTCTGCCTGTTATCTTAGAAACTCATTCATTAATGAGATTTGGGTCAACCTTGTACAAAACCAAACCAATGGTTAGATTAACAAGAAAACAACTAAAAACTAAGAATTGGAAGGTCAAAAGTATGTACTGGCTCTCCATGCCACGGATAAATCGTGCTCTAGTAGACAAGCCTAGTTGAACTATGTGGGGGTGAATCTAATATCCTCAACCTCATCTACCCAAGAGATTAGTGAAAACAAATTATGCACTTAAGAGGGGGGTGAATTACGTTTTAGAGGAAATAATGGCACTTTTAAAAGTACTTGAGGAAGATTATGATCAGTCCAATAGCAAAAATGCTTTCAAGCCAAACACAATCAATTGCAAGCATAAGCAATATAGAGCAATGTAAGATAAGGTAAGAATGCACCACGATGTAAGATGGTTCACAGGCCTACTACTCATACTCCACTATCCTTATCTTGCAATTGAGGACTTTAACTCATCACTAGTATGATGTTTCATTAGTGAAGCTAATCCTATACACTATGCTTTGCTCCAACTATTAAGGCTAACTTCAAATCAGAACTTTACTCTCTCAAAACCTCCGAACAACCTTGGAGTGCTTACAATTGATTTTGGAAGAAGAAAAGACACTCTAATACCTCACTACAAGGACACTCAATGTGCGAACAAGAGCTTTGAAGATTTGAAATTTGAAGCACAATGATTAGAGCTCTTAGAGGCTAGAGGGATTTTAGGAATTTATTATCTCAGAGAAGGCTAGCTCAAGAATGTGCAAAAGTTGTGAGAGAACAAGTTCCAAGCCCTTAAATACTAGTTGGTGAGAACACTAGACATTGAGCTATGCTTTGTCATGTTCGAGGGTCCAAACTATGCTTGTTCAAACATTCAAAATCTCCTAATGATCAAATTTTTACTAGCTATTGAAGCCAATGTCAAAGCTTCGGGTGCCTGATCATAAGGTTCGGACAATTGGATTGTACGTTTCTGGAAATTTGACTAACTTGTTGGGCAACCGAACCTTGAGCATGAATTTTCTCAGAAGTCATAGCTTCCAAATTTCATGCTTCTGAACCTTGAGTTTGAAAGTCTAAAACTATTAGTAATTTAGATAACTATTTCTACAATGTTCACGCATCCGAACCATAGGGATCAATTGTCCGAAGTTAATAGAAAAACTACTATTTTTGCTATAACTATAATCTTCATGCTTGACACTATCTCAAATTGACCTTGGATTAAAATATAAGTCGATGAAGGTATTCCAAGGTAGGTTAAGTGTTAGCTAATCCTCTAAGCTATGAATTCAAATAACAAATCTTCGACTCAAAGGCAATGAAAAAACTAAACCTATTGAGTCTTCTCTTGAGCCTTCTCCTAGACAATCATCATTCTTTCAAGATTCATCCATTTATCTACCATCATACCTCATCTTTAATGATGTCTACATGTTCATCCACACCCAAGGCTTCTGAATGGGCTTGATCTTCATTGTGAGTTTGACTTGATTGTTAGCTACACATAGCTCAAGAAATAAATCAAATACATAGTTTGTTCATCATCAAAACTATAAAAGGCAATAATCTCCCCCTTTCTGATGATGACAAACCTTTACAATTTAAAAGAAATATAATTTAGTATTTTTTAAAAATATCAACATCTATAAGACCATAGACCATAGCATCAACATATGCATGCTCCCACTTATGAGTACATTTATCAACATTAATAGGATTAGTAATAATTACTCATATCATTATTAATTGCTCCCCCTTACTAATGTAGCCTTTTCTTCCCCTTTTGACATCAACAAAAAGAGTAATGCACAATCCAGAAGTAGCAACACAAAAGTAGAATGCATAAGTGAAAGAAAAAGTCATAAGGCACAATCCATAATGATTGTTACAAATCAAAAGCCCAAAAATATCCAAATCCATAAGACCAATAGTAAGAGTCAAATACAAGCAAGATTAATCAAAAAGTACATGCCCCAACATCAAGAGCCCCAAGCTCAACATAGTCTACAAAAAGGCTTATAGCACAAGCATCACACATATCCATATATGTATAGAAAAAGAAAACAAGATACTCAAAGAAGAAGAATAAGTGCTTAGCCCTGGTCTAAAGTAATGAAGGCCCAAAGTATCCTCAAGTAGGTCAAGACACGCTAGGACCTGCTGAGTGCTAGTGGTGACAAGCCCCCCAAGGCAATCCAATTGCTTAGCAAGCTCCTCCAACTGCTAACAATAGATTGACATAAAGTAGCTCTAGCACTAGAAGCTCTAGACTCAGAGGTCATGGCCCAGGTACTACCAATAGGAGGTATGTCCTTGTGAACCCAGCCTACAGTAGGTTTTCGGTCTTACGTCCACACAGAGTGATCATCCTCCTAAGGGCTGAATCCCATATGATGAAGGGAGACACAATTGAAGGTTTGAGGAGGGGTATAACAATGGAGAGGGCTATAGGTGGTGAAAGCAATTCCAAAGTGATGAAAGATGTGAGGGATAAGATGGGCATCACCAAGGATAGAGGTTGTGTGAAGGATATACTAACCTATGTGGCGTAGAATAAGGTAAGGGTCCTAAGGTAAGGAAGACTGACCATACACCAAGTTAGAAGGTAGTGGATCAAGAAAAGCTCAAGAAATGAAACTTTACCATGATGGACACCCTTTGGAAGTAGGGTGTAGGCAAGAAACTAGTGGAGGACATAAGAGCATAGTGGAAGGAGGTTGAAGGAAGAGCCTTCATTATCTATAAGGCCTACGTATGGTTCACCCAGACACCTGCTTAATAGCCTTTGAGAAGGTGATGAGAAGATCCTCACTGGACCACTGCTAAGCGGAGGTAATATCTTCTCCCTCGGTGGATAAGCCTAGAATAGCAGCTGAAAGGTCAGTGTCAAGGATAATTTTGGTATCCCCATAGTATGTGGTGAGAGACATGCATTTTAGGTCAAAAGAGGCATTTGAATAAAATATCTACATATCCTCATCAATGTAAGGCTCACAGGTGGACACAAAATCAGGCATGGAAAGAGAGGGGGGGGGGGGGGTGGGGGGGGGGGTTGGGGGGGGGGGCGGTTAGTGAGATTGAGGAAGGCTAAGTCTTGGAAGTCAATGAGGCAAGGTGGAATGACCCTAGCACTAGAAAATTGAGCCTTAAACCTATCAAAATAACTCAAAGAGTGAAATTGAGAAGGAAATTGAGGCGGCTCACTGGTGGATTGGGAGTTAGATTGCTTCCTCTTGGTGATGAGGGTTTTGATGCAGGGAGGCATGGTGAGGTTGGGATAGGAGCGATGAGAGCACAGTAGAATGGTGAAAGGGGCCATGGAGAAGCTAGAGGAAGGGTAGTGAGGCTGCAAGGGGGGCCAAAAGGCTGGAGAGAGAGGAGATTGGTGTTTCGAGGTGAAGAGAAATGAGGAAAAAGGGGTGGCAGTCTAGGGTTTTGAGGTGAAATTATGCGTTCAAATGCCTGAACCTGGAGTTCATAGACAAAAGGCCTGATCACAATCGATCATCCAATCCCTTTTTCAGATGTTGGAAACATTCTACTTCAGACTTTCAATTTATGTTTCAGGTGACTGAAGAAAGACAAGCTAAGAGAATAAAATTGTGTAGGGTTTAGGCATCTGAATAATAACATTTCAAGCGTCTGAAGCAGACAAACTAAGGAACCTTTCAGTAGCAAAGAACTCTGGCAATCGACCAAAGAAAATATGCAACTATTTTCAAGAAAATTTCAAAACATCAATCTTATCTTGAATCAAACAAAATTGAATCTCATCTAAAGGTTTTGTAAAAATGTCCACAAGTTGATAATCGGTTTGGATAAAAATCAAAGAAAAATAATTTTTAGAAACATGATCTCGAATAAAATAATAATAAATATCAATGTGTTTTGAGCAATAATATAGTACTAGATTTTTGGACAAACTAATGATACTAGTGTTGTCACAATAAATTGGTACATTAGAAAAGTTGTAATCAAAATCTTGAAGGGTTTGTCTCATCCAAAGAATTTGAGAACAACAACACACCGTGGCTACATATTCAGCCTTAGTGGAGAAAGAGCCATGGAATTTTGTTTCTTGAAACTCTAGAAAACTAGAGATTTTTTAAGAAACTGGCATATACCACTAGTCCTCTTCCTATCTATATGAGAACTAGCATAGTCCATATCACAAAAATCAATTAAATCAAAACAATCATTTTTAGCATACCACAATCCCAAATCTAGGATGCCCTTAAGATATCTAAGGATGCATTTCATGGTAAATAAATGTGATTTCCTAGATGATGCTTGAAATCTAGCACAAAGATAAACACTAAATATGATGTCAAGTCTATTTGTGGTAAGATATAATAGACTACTAATCCTACCTCTATACCGCTTTTCATCAACTTTTTCACTTCCTTTGTCCTTATCCAACTTAGTTGAAGGACTCATTGGTGTTCCAATTTCCTTAGCTTCATCCATGTTAAACTTCTTGAGTAGTTCCTTGGTGCACTTGACTTGGTGAATGAAGATCCCATTCTTCATTTATTGCACTTAAAGTCCAAAAAAGAAGTTTAATTCTCCCATTATACTCATCTTGAACTCCTTTGTTATGGTGCTTGCAAACATCTCATAAAGATTCTCATTAGTAGCACCAAATATAATGTCATTAACATAAAATTGTACAACTAACAAAATCATCAATAAAAATAATGTGGTGTCAACACAAGCCCGAGTAAAACCATTTGAAATTAAGAAGAAATTTAGTTTTTATACCAAGCTCTTAGAGCTTGCTTAACATCATATAGTGCTTTCTTCAATTTTAAAATATGATTTGAAAATTGCAAATCCTTAAATCTGGGTAGTTGTTCAACATAAACTTCTTCGAAGAGAAAACCATTAAGGAAAGCACTCTTGACATCCATTTGAAATGCTTTAAAATCTTTAAAACATCCAAAAGCAAGTAAAATACAAATGGATTCCAAATGAGCTATGGGTGTAAAAGTTTCCTCAAAATCAATCCTCTCAACTTGGTTGAGATCCTTGGCCACTAGTCTAGCCTTATTTCAAATCATGACTCCATTTTCATCTAGCTTATTCCTAAAGACCCATTTTGTACCAATAATTGGGTAATCACTTGATTTTGGAACAAGTTCCCAAACTTGATTTCTTTCAAATTGATTTAGTTCTTCCTGCATAGCAAAAATACAACTTTCATCCTTTTGAGCTTCATCAATGTTCTTGGATTAAACTTGAGAGAGCAAAGCTATAGTATGAAGATTATATTTAATACCATATCTAGTTTTTACCCTTTGATCAATATTACTGGTGATTTAATCTTTTGGGTGACCTTTTTGAAACTTTCATGCCTTGGATAGCTCATTATCTTCATTTTGCTCTTTGTGTTGATCCTCTTCCTTTTTATCTTTCTCATCCCTTGAACTTTGGCTTGACTCACCCTCTTCGTTCTCCTTGAGATGTATTTCATCTAATTTTTTGGAGGTATCTACATCATCATCAATAGGCTTTTTCTCCAAAAGAGGGTTAGTTTCATCAAATATGACATTGATAAATTCTTCAACAACCATGGAGGACTTGTTGAAGACTCTATAAGCTTTTGAAGTAGTTGAATAGCCAAGAAAAATTCATTCAAAAGTTTTTGAATCAAATTTGGATAAGTGATCTTTTGTATTCAAGATAAAACTTTTGCAACCAAAAATATGAAAATATGTAATATTAGACTTCTTCTCATTCCACAATTTAAATGGAGTCTTGTTAAGAATTGGTCAGATAGACACTCGATTCAAGATATAGCAAGCTGTGTTAATGATCTCTGCTCAAAAATATTTGGTAGAGAGTACTCGATAAGCATGACTCTTTGTCATTTCTTGAAGAGATCTATTTTTTTTGTTTTACTATTCTATTTTTTTGTGGAGTGCATGAAGCTGAGAATTTATATTCAATATCATTTTCAATGTAATAGTTTTCAAACAAATGATTTTCAAATTCACTTCCATGGTCAGTATGAATTTTTGAAATCATGTAACCTTTTTCATTTTGAATTCTTGCAAAGATTAATAAAGGAATTGAGAGAATCATATTTATGTGCAAAAAATAAAACTCAAGTAAATCTAGAATAATCATCTATAATTACGAAAGTATAGTTCTTACCTCCTATACTTGAGGAACAATTGGTTGAAACAAGTCTAGACGGAGGAGTTTGAGTGGCCTTGTTATTATGACAAATGTTTTGGATTTGTGGGAGGCTTTGACTTGTTTCCTTATTTGGCATGTATTGTATATTTGATCCTTGGTGAATTTGCTTTTGGGTAGACCCCTCACTAGCTCCTTCTCATAGACTTTTCCTATACCATCTATGCTTACAAATTCAAGCCTTTTATGCCAAAGTCATCCATTGTTATCTTGAGATACAAAATACTTCTCATTTTTCAAGTCATCTTGAGCAATTGTGTAAAGATTGCCATCATCATCATCATGTCCAACAATAAAATTTTTTATTTTAAAAATATAAAAATCTTTGTCACATGGTTGACTAATGAAAGTAAATTATGCTTGAGACCTTCTACCAAAAGAACATTTTTAATTAGAGAAGATCCACTAGAAACATTTTCAATACCTATAATTTTGCCTCTACTATTGTTCCCAAAAGTGACGTGTTATCCATCCTTTTCTTCTAACACTATAAATATGGATGAATTTTTCATCATGTGCCTTGAGCAACCACTATCTATAAAATCATTTATCTCTTTGATTCTTGGAGTGGAAGTATAGCTAAAAAATAATCAAGAATATTGAGGTGGAACCTACTCTAAGTATGGGTCCATAAGGTTAAAGAGTAAAGTAATTGCAACACATGATAGAAGAAAAATGCAATGTATAAAAAAGTAGTGAATCCTACCTTTGGATTAGCTAGAAAGATGGCCATGTAAAAATATCAAGTGTAAACTATATGGGCCACTTCTAGTTAACTAATGCTACTCAAGTGAAGGATGTTTTAGAAACCCAAAAAAGTTTGGACTCCTTTGCTTTAGGAAGCACACCCTTATGTACCCAAATTTTCTTAAGAGAAGAGTTTCTATTAATTGGATAGTTTGTGGGACATATTCTTTTTGACAATAATAGTTACATGTCAATTTCAAAGTTGAAGAGCTTGAGGCCTTTACAAATGTGGACTTGGTACCATTAGATTTAAAAGAGGATATAAAATCAAGTCTGGATCTACTTAAACTATTTCTTTAATTTTTTAAAATCATATTATTTTTTTTTATGAAAGAAGCTTTCAGAGTCTTTTTCAAATCAACATTTTCCTGTTGAAGCTTTTTAAAACTCATTTTGTAAGAACAAGATGCTATAAAAGTTTTTAAAGCATGATTCTCCTCTTGAAGAGACTTAATTTTCTCTTTACAATCACATGAGTTAGTAGACAATTTCAATAATTCAAAATCACCCTCAACTAAAATGAACTTATTTTTTAAGGAAGCATCCTTGTGAAGTAATCTTTCATGTGTAGTATATAGATTTTCAAAAGCTTCTTATAATTCATCAAAAGTTAAATCACATACCTCATCCTCAATAGATATAAGGCACAAGTTGGCAATTTTTTCATCGGAAGAGATATATTCATTTTCCTCCTCCGAATTATCCCAAGTTGCCACCATTGCTTTCTTCTTCTTTGCTTTGAATTTCTTTGATTGAGGATTGAGAGGGAAATTAGCTTTCATGTGGTTGGGTTTTTTGCACTTGAAGCATGTGGGAACCTCCTTCCTTTTTTATCATTGTATCTTCTTTCATTTCTTGAGGATCTTCTTGGCATGTGTCTCTTCTTTAGAAATTTATTAAACTTTCTAGTGATAAGAGTCATTTCTTCATCACTATCTTCCTCATCATCGCTAGATTCTTTTGCTTTGAGAGCTATTATTTCGTCTTCATGTCTTTATCCTCCTTCTGACTCCTATCCTTCATAGTCATCTCTTGAGAGACCCAAGAGCTCTTCCAAAGGTAACTTGTTAAGGTCCTTCGCCTCTTGAATTGTAGTCACCTTGGGATCCCATGACTTTGGAAGACACCTTAAGATTTTTCTTACCATTTTATTGTTAGTGTAAACCTTTCCAAGAGATTTCAAAGTATTAATAATGTCCATAAAATGAGTGAACATTTCAGTTATTGGCTCATTAGATTTCATTTTGAAGAGTTCATATTAATTGATCAAAATATTCACTTTAGACTTCTTGATTTACCTTGTACCCTCATATGTAACCTCAAGGCAATGCCAAATTTCAGGAGTTGTCTTATATGTGCTAATTCTATTGAACTCATTTGGATCAAGGGTGCAATAAAGAATGCTCATAGCTTTAGCATTCAAGGAGTTATTCTTTTTATCTTGTTCATTTAACTCTATTTTAGACTTGAGAAATCTCACACTATAAATTAGTTTGGTGGGTAGAGTGTATCCCTTTTTCACTATGTGCCAAAGATCATAGTCTGTCACTTTGGTAAAGATTCTAATATCAGATCTTCAATAGTTGAAATGGGTTCTATTGAATAAGGAAAGTATAGTTTTGGAGAGATGGAGAGACACCAAAAGTGGTCATTACAAAAGATTGTAAACTCTAGATGATTAAATCAATAAATAGAGCACCAAGCTCTGATACCAATTAAAAGCAAATTATGCACCTAAAAAGGGGAGTGAATTAGGTTTTAGAGGAAACAATGACACTTTTTAAAGTACTTGAGTAAGATTATGATCAATCCATTAGCAAAGGTGATTTCAAGCCAAACACAGTCAATTGCAAGTATAAACAATATAGAGCAATGTAAAACAAGGTAAGAATGCATAGTGATATAAAGTGGTTCGGAGGCCAATCACTCCTACTCCATTGCCCTTACCTCGCTCTTGAGGACCTTAACCCTTCACTAGTATAATTCTTCATTAGTAAAGCCAACTCCATACACTAGCCTTTTCTCCAACAAGAAAGGCTAACTCCAAACTGAAGTTTTACTCCCTCAACAACTCCAAATAATCTTGGAGTGCTTACAATTGATTTTGAAAGAAGAAAAAACACTCTAATGTCTCACTACAAGATCACTCAATGTGAGAACAAGGGCTTTGGAGATTTGAAAATTGAAGTATAAGGATTAGGGCTCTGGAGGCTAGAGGGCTTTTAGAAACTTGTTATCTCAAATAAGGTTAGCTTAAGAATGTGCAAAAGTTATAAAGGAACAAGTTCTAAGCCCTTAAATACCAATTGGTGAGAACACTAGCCGTTGAGCTATGTTCTGCCGTGTTTGGGCGTTCGAAGTGTACTTGTTTGAATGTCCGAAACCTCCCAATGGTTAATTTTTTATTAGCCATTGAAGCTGATATCACAGCTTCAAATGCCCGATCACAAGGTTTGAATGTCTAAATTATACATTTTTGGATGTCCAACCAACTTGTCGAGTGATCAAATCCTAAGCATGAATTTTCTTAGAAGTTATAGCTTTCAAACTTTGTACTTCTGAACCTTGAGTTAAAACGTCCGAAGCTATCAGTAATTCAGAGAGCTATTTCTACAACATTCAGATGTTCGAACCATAGGGATCAGGTGTTTGAAGTTAACAGAAAATTTGTTGCTTTTGTTGTAACTACAATCTTCATACTTGACACTATTTCAAGTTGACCTTGGATTAAAAGATGAGTTAGTGAGGGCGTTCCAAGGTAAGTAGAGTGTTAGCCAATACTTTAAGCCACTAATTCAAATAACAAATTTTTGACTTAAAGACAATGAAAAACTTAAACCTATTGAGACTTCTCTTGAGCCTTCTCTTAGCCAATCTTCATTCCTTTAAGATCTGTCCATTGATCTACCATCATGCCTTATCTTTAATGATGTCTACATATTCATCTGCCTTGAGGCTTCTGAACAGGCTTGATCTTCATTGTGGGTTCGACTTAATTGCTAGTTATACATAGCTCAAGAAATAGATCAAATGTATAGTTTATTTATCATCAAAACTATAAAGGTAAATAATTAGGAGTTGGTGAACTTTACGATGAATCTTTGGGTTTGCTTGGTGAGATAGAGGATTACCCCACCCAAAAGAAAGATCTTGGTCTACCTTTGTAAAAATCCTAAAGGGATGGTCTTTACAAGAGTGGATGGAGATAGGGCTCTAGATAAATAGTCTACATTATTTTTTGGGAGCAAAATACCACCTACCCTCAGTGCTCAAACTCTGAAAACTCTTAAAGGCATCCCTAGGCATCTCTATAGTAGGGGCAAAACCTTTAAAGTGGGCTAGGGCTTGAAGAGCAGTGATAAATTTTATAGCATTGGGCACAATCTAATGTTAGAGGTCCCAATCTCCTAGGCTATCCTTGGTGAAGCTATCTATAGGGTACCTAAAGCCACTTTCAAACATCTCCTATGAACCCAAACTTGTCTCTCAATTTTTTGCTCTCCTCTTTAGACCCCCATAGGTCCACCTTGGTCCCATCCAAAAAGCCAAAATTGTTAACAAGTCCTCAATATTTTTCTCCCAGAGAGTGGACTATGAAATCTAGACTTATTTTGGAGAAACCTAATGGAGTAAAAAATTAGGTTCCATTCTAAAATCCAATATCCTATCCCAAAGTCCATAGCATTGGGTACTTTGATTCAAAATAAAAAGCCACAATGGCTATAAAAAAATGACACTTACTTTGGGGCAATTCCACGTCGTGACTTGGAGGCACCGGTGCAATAACAGCGAGTGGCTTGGAAGTGACCCCAGCAAAAGAGGATGGGACAATTGGAGGAGCAAGTCCCTTGGAGGTCACAATAGCAATGGAGGATGCGAAGCTCAGCCCACCAACACCAAGAACCTTGGTGGAGGTCACCGCTAGCTTTAGAATGACAATCGAAGTTGTCGCTAACACTGGAAGCAATGGAATAGTGCTAGTGAAAAGGTTGTTGTTAGAACATAATGGGTAGGCACACATCTCCTTCTAGGAATCCACCACCATGAAGAATAGTGTATTGCTTGACGTCTTTGAGAAATTCACCATAAAGATTAGGAGTGAGATTTTCAATCTAATGGAGTTCACTAATAAAATATAAGGGATTTGAAGAAGTTCACCATTAGATAAAGAAGAGAACTTCTTCTGAAAAACTACTTTAATTAACTTCAACTATAATGATCCTTTACAATTACAGGATTTAACAATTTATAGACAAAATGGCTATTCATATGCATCTCTTCAAGGGTCCATGAATTTAACTAATGGGTGAGATGAACCTATGCATTACTTCATAATAGCACCTTTTTATTAAAAGATGCATTACTTCATATAGCACTTTTTCATAAAACACCTTTTCATAAATCTAATTAAAATTTTAAACATAAAAGAAAAAAAATCTCCTAGAAACCTAGCTACCTTTCTGATGGATACACTTGTATCATGCTCCCCCAATTGAGTGGAACTTTTCCCCAAGTTTGAGTCTTTATGATAGGGTGAGAGGTTCGACACATTGAAAGTTGGTGAGACACTATAAGTAGTAGGAAGATTGATTTTATATGCATTCTCACCATATGTAGCAAAAAGATAAATTTTCTCAAATTCAACAACATTAACTTGCATAGTTTGAAGAAGAGAATATTAGCGACTAAGAGCATCTGCCACTTGATTTTGAATTTCTAATTTGTGATTGATAACAAATGAATAAGATTGTAAGAACTCCGCCCACTTGGCATGTTGACTATTGAGTTTTTACTAGCCATTAATGTACTTTAATGCTTCATGATCAGAAAATAGAATGAACTCCTTGGAAATAAGATAGCGTCACCAATAAGATAGAGCTCTTGTAGTAGAATATAACTCTTTATCATAGGTGAAGTAGTTCTTGCGAGTTTCACCAAGCTTCTCACTAAAATAGGTAAGAGTTTTGCCTTTTTGACTTAGCACAGCTCCTATTCCAACTTTAGATGCATCACAATCAATCTTCAAATACCTTGTTAAAATTGGGGAATGCAATAATGGGAGTGTTAGAGATTTTCTTCTTGATGAGATCAAAGCTTGTTTGAACTTCATTGCTCCACTCGAATGTCCCACCTTTTAAGCACTCTATGATAGAGGTAACAAGTGAAGAGAACCCCTTGATGAACCTTTGATAGAAAGTGGTCAATCCATGAGAACTTTGAATATCTCGGAGAGTTTTAGGTGTGGGCCAACTTATGATGGCCTCTATTTTCTTGAGAAATTGAAGAACTTATTGAAGATGCCTCAAATGCTCCTCCAGATCTTCACTATAGATGAGTATGTCATCAAAGTAGATTATGACAAAATGACCAATAAATGGCTTGAAAATTTGGTTTATAAGCCACATGAAAGTTCTTGGTGTATTGGACAACCCAAATAGCATGATTGTTCACTTGTAGAGGCCATCTCTAGTCTTGAAAGTTGTCTTTCATTCATTACTTGGCTTCATTCTAATTTGATGGTAGCCACTATGCAGATTAATTTTTGGAGAAAAGGTAGCCCCTCATAGTTAATCAAGAAGATCATCAAGGCTAAAACAGAAAAGTAATATTTAATAGTAATTTTATTTACTACTTGGGTATTCACGCACATGCACCATAACCAATCTTTCTTTGGAACAATAAGAGTAGGTATAATATAGGGGCTCATACTTTCTTGTACCATTCCTTTCTCCATATAGGCATCCACTTGTCATCAAAGTTCCTTATGGCTCTTTGGATCCATGTGATAAGTAGCCTTGTTGGAAAGAGTGGCTCCTGGTATGAGATCATTTTTTTGTTGAATATCTCTCATAGGAGGAAGCCCGAGTGGAATCTCTTCTGAAATGACATCTTTGAATTCTTCAAATAAATATTGGAGAATTGGAAGAATAAATTGATTCACCTTATTTTTTTCAACCTCCAATAGGGCATATGCTTCATTTGACTCTTGAAACTCTTTTAAGAATGCTAACTTAGAAAGATAATTGCTACTCTCTCTTGGAGATGGGTTGAGCGAATTATCGATCTTTGACAAGGTGAGATAATCTTTACTCCATCTTTGATAAAGGTATATGTATTTTTGAAGCCATCTTGGATCACTCTCTGATCATATTGCCAAGGATGATCCAAAAGTAGATAACAAGCATCCATGGGGACAACATCACACCAAGCCTCATCCTTGTAGTGCCTATTGAAAGGAATTTGAACAGGACATCTTTTGATAACTTTTACATAATTTCCTTTTTGTAGCCAAGATAGTCTATAAGGAGAAGGGTGTGATTTTGTTTCGAGATGAAGTTTGTTCACCATAGTTGATGAGACAATGTTTTTACAACTCCTTCTATCAATAATGTCATTGCATACCTTGCCATGAGATGTATAATGAGTGTGGAAGATATTGTTGGGAAGCCATTCATCCTCCTTAGAAATAGAAGAGTTTAGGGCTCATTGGATGACAAAAGATTCTCCACTATCACTGTAAGTGATTTCCTCCTCCTCCTTTGGTTCCTTATCAAATATAGGGTCTTCCTCGATATAATCTTCATCTTCAGTCTTTGCAAGAGCTACTATTTTGTGATTGGGGCATTCAGAGCCAATATGCCCAAAGCCCTGACACCAATCACATTAGATAGGCTTTAATGGTAGTTGTCACGACTAACTTGTTGTTGCCTCTCCTTGCTTTGAAGGAATGAATGCTTTTGGTGCTGCTAGGGAAGTGAGAGGAGATTAAGAAAGTGAGGTGCTTCCCTAGTTAGCAATAGTCCTATAATTGGGACTTGGATTGCTGGTAGACATCCTAGCTCTAAGTTGTTTCTCCACCCTTAGAGCAAGTTTGAAAATATCATTATATGTCCAATAGGATTGAAGTTGGATAACATCTTGAATCTTGCACCTAGACCACCTAGATAGTGGGCAATGATTTGCTATTCTGGCTCAGAGATACCATCTACATTAGAAGATGATTGAACTCTTTAATATATTATTCAATAGAAAGCATACCTTGCTCAAAATGGTATAGTTTAAGAAAGTAATCTTAAAAATAACTCTTTGGTAAAAATTTCTTCTTGAGAGTCTTCTTCATTTTCTCCCAAGACTCTATATTTTTTCTTTCTTTCTTGAGCTTGCCACATCTTGAGTTGCTCCCACTAAATAGAAGCGTTATTCTTGAGTTTGATAGTAACAATCTTCACTTTTCAATGGTCAGGAATATCCTTGTATTCAAAGAGATGCTCAACAGTGTTGAGCCAATCAAAGAACTCATCAAGTTGAATTCTTCCTTCAAATTCATGATATCAACCCTAATGTCAATATCTTGAGAGATGACATGTTCTCGGTGAGCATATTGTTGATGATATGCTTCACTTGCTGTTTGGCTATATGCATGGTGAAAAGGTTTGACATCTTCTCGAAGGTTTTGTTCATTTGGTTCATGATGAACATCATCATTAGTTGATGCTCCTTCATATTAAGCAAGACACTCTTGAAGTTGTTGCACCACCTATCTTCTTAACTCATTCAACTCAATATCACAAAGATCACGTTCACAAGTTGGAGTTGCTCCAGCATTTGCTTATCAATGCGGTCGCTTCTGAGTCATGATGATCGAGGACCTAACTTGTAGATAACACAAGTGAAACCTCACGCTCTAATGCCACTTAGTTTTAGAAGCGATGGAACAATGATAGTGAAAAGGTTGTCATTAGAACACAATGGGTAGGCACACATCTCCCTCTAAAAATCTACCACGCAGAATAGTGTGTTGCTTGATGTCTTTGAAAAATCCACCATAAAGGTGAGAAGCGAGCTCTTTAACCTAATGGAATCCATAGCTAAATTATAAGAGGTTTGAAGGAGTCCACCATCAGACAATGAAGAAATTTTTTTCTAAATAACTTCAACTAGAATGATCTTTTACAATTACAAGATGCAACTATTTATAGACAAAATAACTATTCATATGCACCTTTTTAAATGTTCATGAGCTTCACTAATAGGTGCAATAAATCTACGCATTACTTCGTATAGCACCTTTTCATAAAATACCTCTTGATAAATCTAATTAAAAATTTTAAATATAAAAGGAAAAAAAGAAAATCTCTTAGATACCTAACTACCTTCTTGATGATGACACATCTATATTTGTAGCTGCCTTGGAGGATGGAGCTATGGCTATAGGTATCAATAGAATGGTAGGTCTCTTGCTAGAAGGGGACCCCTTTCTGGAGGAGAAAGGAGTGGAAGAAAACGTCATTTCCAAAAAACTTAGCGAACGAAGAATAAAAAGAAATAAGAGTTGTAAAAGATGTAGGACCAAGATTGCCAAAAATAGATAAAAAGAAATGAAGGATCCCTTAAATAGCCTTTTTCAAGTCATTGGATTGTTGCCACATGTAACAATAAAGCCTAAAATATGGGAGCCAAAGTTTGCCAAACTGATCACTATGAACGTGTGTCCACATAAGAGACCATCTTGATATTTAAAAGGACACCTCCAAATGGTCATTTTAGAACAAGATGAACCCTGATAATTCTGTATGATTTGACCAGGTGGTGGCTTGTCTCCCAAAGAGTCATGTCCATTAACAACTTGTGCCCGGCACAAAGCTACTCGCCTCATGAGGAGTCTTGACGGTTGACACCTCTCATGATTTAATAAAAATGGCAGCTCAAAGCTAGAAAATTCAAAATGATGCATTATACCAAAAGCTCAAGCTCATGGGATATGGGTCTTTTTCACTATATCTATTGGACTCTATCTATCCAATATCTGATATGGGACTAATTCATCACACCTGATATTATAACAGGGATTAAGATATTGGAGGCGGGAGTACGGGAGAGGCGGAGGTTGGGGTGGTGGAAGATGAATGGAATGGAGGTGATGCCCGAGTCGACGAGGCCCTTGACCTCAGCCTTCGTCTCGTCAAAATCCTTCGGCACTACCGCCCGATCGTAGGCTCCGGTGTCGTTGGGGGTGGGTGCCATCTCTTCTCCTCATCCGATTATTGGTTTCTTCGTTGAGTTTTTAAAGCATGTTTCGTCCACACGATTGGTATGAAAATGATTTGTTTAAAGTAAGTTTATTTTTCATTACTTTTACTCTTAGAAAGTAAAAAATTAATTAAATTTTTTACTTCCGTATTTTATTCGACTTCTTAAATTTTATTTCATGATATTTTAAATAAATATTATTTTATATATTAATAATTATATTTTTAATTTATTTTTTCAATCAAACACTTAAACTTAATTAATTTTAACTACCAAAAGATAAAAAAAGTTTACACTTTCGTTTATTTTTAGGCAATCAAATAATTTTTAAATTTTTTGGTTTCTATTTTTTTGGATCTTATGTACTGATTTTGATAAAAAAAAAAGTCAAAAGTTCAGCTTAAAAATTCCATATGCAATTTATGCATTAGGGTCATCTTTTTATTTTGGTATTACGTGCATCAGATTTATCTTTAGAATTTTTTATGCACAACTCATGAAATTATTTGTTGTCCTTTATAAGGGTTTGGACAATCTACTTACAATTATGGCTATGAATAGACCCGAGAATTTATGAGCTGAATTCGTTAAAAATTCATTTAAAATCCATTTAAAATACCCAATAAATTTTAATAGATAACTTGTTGCATACGCAAATTTGCTTTTAGACACTATTTTAACATGCCATTAGAAACAATGCATGTAGACATTCAAAATTAAGTAAGCATTGAGTAGTTAAGAAATGATGGTCAATGTTTGTGTATGTTTAGGGTTGATACGATAAGATATAATTATATATATAAATTTTAGAGGGGTTGGCTGGGTTTAAAGAGTCTTAATAGACCTTAACAAGTCATGGATCATAAACGGACTTAATATAAAGTTAGCGGGCCTTTAACAAGTTCAACAACCTCAAGTCTATGCAGGCTGATCATGGACCCGTCCATGCTTGTGCAGGCTAGGCCTATTACTAACCCTACTCACAATGGCTCCTTCCGCTTTCATCAACCCATTGCCAGTGGGCCTATTTAGATAGCGTTTAGTTCGATTTTGACTCTAAAATGGATAAATTCGTTAATTCTGAGAATTTTAAAAATTGAGGGAATTGAAAGACTTAGAAAATTTTAATATTTAGATGGATATTTTTTTGTTTGGAATTGAGTAATTCAGAATTTCTCAATTATGTAATTTCGTTAATGAAATTCATCAATTCTAAGAATTCTGGTATTTGGTTAAAAATAAAATTGGAGGTATGGTCACCCATATGACAATGGGTGAGTTTACCCCCATTTTCTATTTAATTTTGAATATAATTCATATATATTTATATGAACTTAAATAATCTACCATTAATCAAATATTTATGTATCCAAACTAAGGAATTAAGTTGGACCTTAATAATTAAAATACTAGAAATGTAAAAATATTGATGGTTCGAGGAAAAATATTTTAGATTATAAAATTAATTTTTATTTTATTTAGTTATATAAACTTAACTTATATACACTAAAAAAACATTTACAAATAAAAAGTATATTAGCAAAATTACACTTAATAATTAAAATAGTATAATAGCAAAATTATGGTGGTTGTTAAAAAATTATTTATGGGTTAGGTATAAATAATAAGTTAACAATAGGATTTACTTTTTACATTTTTACAAAAAAAATGTATACAAGTACTAAAAATAATAAAAAAAAAAAAATCATACATAGTAGAAAATATTCACAATACAAAGTAAATTACATAAAAAACAACATGAGATTCATATAAAATCTTTACAAATAAAATTTTAGATAAGCAATAGTTTAGAGTTTGATTAGCACAAATATGATAGTCAAGTCATACAAGATATTACAATAAATTTTTTTTTTTTTTTTTGTGGATTTGCAGGAATCCTATCTCCTATCTTTTTTTCATACGCATATAAAGCTCAAGTTGTCTCCTTCAAAGAAACATAGCATTTATATCAATTACCCAAAAATTCATTCACTTGATTGCGACAATCTTGCCATGAATTATAAATACCTGGACATCTTCCACAAAAGACAATATAGTGATACATCCTGACAACACTTTAAAGGTATCAGACAATTTGCACACAATATATAGGACTACATAAAAGTGATATATAAACAAAACACAAAATATACTTGATCTATACAAATGACAATAAGAGACAACCTAATCAATTTAATGCAACATGAAAAATATGTACAATGAATAAATAATAATAAATAAGATACAATGTAACTCAAAATGAGACTTACAATTATTTTTATATGAAGTATCTTATCTATATAGTGCAAATACACAAAAAATGTGATGTAAGATATGAATAAACATACACTAGTATACCTTTGAATGATATTAAATAAAAGAGAGGAAGATCAAGCAAAAGAGAGCCTATCTGATTCCTTGTTGGCATCAATAACCAATGTCCCAAGCATGTATATAGGAAATTACATACATAGCCAACATACTTATCATAAATAGAATGTTAATCATCAAAGTCTCAAGCATGTCTAATGAAAAACATAATAAAGATGTCTAATATATCAAAAAAGCAACATAAGTGGCAATATTAACGTATCAATAGGTACAACATATAAGCATAGGAATGCATGATATAAAAGCATCATATGCTACAACTTAGTACCCAACATTATCACGGAAAAACTCCTATAACCATTCAACTCTAGGCTCATTGTCCATTCCCCAAACAATAGTATGACCATCAGACTCATTGCCATGCATGTGCTCATAAGAACATTTAAGGCAAGACAAGCTAAATTGTTGTCCCTTAAATTACATCAAAGTTAAGTATAGACTACTCTTCCATGAATGTTGTCCTGTGATTTTGATAGCAAATGCAATCTCATGCACACTATCTAGAAACTTTGCCATCATTGGGTCCTTTTGGGAGTTCTCCTTCCGTTTACATGACTTTGAGCTATCACATGCAGAAGTGCCTTGCCCCTTCCCTTTAGACTACCTTGTATCCTTATTTCTGGACAAGGGTTCAGCGAAAGTATTTCAAAAATCACCAACACCTTCAAAGGTATCCTTATCTATAGTTTGCTGCTAGTCCACCTCCCTCTTAGTCTCCACTCTAAAATTATGGTAGCATAATCTGATCCATAAATAAGCAGTAACCCCTCGAACAATGGAATTGGTTTGTTCAAGAATTGGGTAGCATCTTTCACTTTTTGCAAGTTTGTGTTTTAAGAAGGTATGAATATGTACCCCTTACATTGTAAAAAATTTAAAGTATTTACTTATAGTGATAATATCGAGATACACTTGTCCCTCAGCCATTATTATCTTGAGGTCGTCATTCCATCTAACTCCACTATAATCTCTTAACTTTTTTGAGAGTTGAAGTGTATTTTCTCAAGGTTCTATGATGACTTTTCACATTATCAGTGGTGAAGTTGGTATTGAATTAGGCATTAACAACATTGATAGTAGCCACAAAAAGCTTGCCGCTTAAATGGCTTATCTTGCTTTAGACCTGCATGCACCTAGTCAATGAGAAACCTAATTAGGAACTCTAAGCACCTCTTCGACCACATATTATGTGTTCTATAGTTCCTCATTGTTTTCCCATATTTAGACCTTTCAGTGTCTTTGTTTATCTCCACACGAGTGAGGCTCAAATTTTGGCTCATTGAGTCAATCCTCAATTGGGAGTCTGGGTCCTTGATTCCAAAAAACTCAATCCCTTGCCAAAAGAAAATCAACAAGATGGTTAGTTATTATGGATATATATTATTAGAGTAAGTAGTGACATATATCACAAATAATAATTATTGGAATAAGCATCATTCAAACAAGTTACTAATGCAAAACACATCAATGAAGTGAACATATTCAATAATTTACATCCACAATAAAAGTTAAAGGAAAGACACATGTTCATGCGTAGAAGAACTCTAATGGTGAATATAATCCTCTCGCATTTCACTAGATTTTTGATCCTTCGATTGAATCCATTGACAGTTCTCATCACGTTATTCCCTGAAGGTGGAAATTGTGTACAGTGGTTTATCAATTTCTTCCTCTGAATTATCTCCTTCTAGTTCTAGTTCTTTTGATTCAAGTTTCCTATTCAATATTATATCATTGGGATCAACTGTAAGGATGTAGTTGTGAAGAACACAACATGTCAAAATCAAATCTACTTGGGTGGTATAAGGGAAGAATAGAGTCTTGCTTAGTATCTTGAATCAATTCTTCAAAACTCCAAATGCACACTCTATTTTAGACCTAATAGATGTGTATCTATAGTTGAACAATTCCTTCACATTTTGTGGTGGTCATTTGGCTTGGTCCTTCATGTGATATCCTACACCTCTATATAGTGCAATTAAGTCAGCCATTATCATATATCCCACATCCACAATGTAATATTTGCCTGTAATAAGAATAATAACGATTATAATAACAATCAATAATATCCTAGATAATTTGAGCTTAATAGTAATATCTTCAATTTATTTTACCCCACTAGGTGGAGGTTAACAAACAACATCTTTCAAAATTACAAAATCATTTGATGATCTCTCTCATCCAACCAAGATGTATAGAAACCTAAGGCCGACATTAACTACAGCTAATATATTTTGCGTGACACCATTATTGTTGGGATTTGCAGCGGAAGATTCACGAATCACCTTTTCAACTAAACTCTTTCACCAAGTCTCGACAATGCCTCCAACTTCACAGAGAATCTCTAAGAGAACACCACAAGAAACCACTACGAGAGACCATTGAGAAGCATATAAAAGATCCACACATGAAAGCCAACACACACTCTCTTTCTCTTCTCTCTATTCTCTTTATTCTTCTCTCTCTATTTTTCTCTAGTTCAACCTCAATACTATATCATACATAAATTCTATGTATTATAGTATATTTATATATCCTTATTGAGTTTGATTTTTACTATAATTATAACTCCTAATATTACAAATCAATCAGTCTGAATCCAACTTTGGATTCCTATTTTAACTCAAACTCTAATATGTGTTCAAGACACCCAAAACTTAACAATCTCCACCTTGGCTTGAATTCGGGCATGCCATCGGAACTCCACCTGTAATAGTATTCCCTACTAATCCATAAATATTGCTGCAATTCTTTTCTTTCATCAAGATTCTAATACCGCATGTCACCTTCATGACTCCATCTCTCACTAAAAAATTACAGCCTTTTGAGTCCAGTACACCAAGCGAAATTAGATTCTTCTGCATCTTGGGGACATGCCTCACCCCAATAAGAGTACGAATCACTCCATCAAATATCTAGATTTTGATTATTCCCACACTGGTGATCTCAGAGGTTGAATTATCGCCCAACCAAACAGTACTTTTCTTTTTATTCTCCTGATAAGAAGTAAACCAATCCTTCCTGGAGTAAATATGATAAGAACTACCAGAATCTAAAATCTACTCACCAAAAGTGCCAATTTCTATGGATACTGAACGTCTCCATCCACACTATTCCCAGAAGTATCATCTGCTATTGCTATCGCTATATTGGAAGACTCTATCTTCCCAAGTTCAGGGCAATGCCATCTAATATGGCCATACTTCTTACATGAATAACATTGTACTTTTGGCTTCAATTTTGATTTGGACCAATGCTTGCCTTCTCCATGTTCTCTTAATTTTTCTCTTTCATGAGCCACCAATCCTTCACCAAACTCCATATTAATATTGAAGTTTCTCCTTTTTCTCATTAGAAAGAAGACTAGCTGTCACATCTTTCATCTTGATAGTTTCTTTATCATAAAGAATTATGGTCACAATATAATTGTACGAAGTAGGAAGAGACATCAGGAGAATCAGTGCTTTATCGTTCTCTTCAAACTTCACATAAACTTTCAGCAAATTATTAATAATCTTATTGAAGGCATTCAGGTGATGTAATATAATTGTACCTTCATTCATACACAGTCTGTACAACTGTTGTTTCTTGTAGAACTTGTTTGTGAGACTTTCTGACATGTATAACTTCTCGAGTTTTGTCCAGATGTCCATCGTCATCTTTTCGTCAATGATATTGTACAAAACCTTATCAGTCAGACTTAGATTAATTAAATTCAATGGCTTCTGATCTATCTCCTCCTAGTCTTCATCGCTTATCTTGGCCGGTCTGTTTTCTTTATCGTCTAACATCTTTTACAGATCTTGACAAGTAAGAACCGTCTTCATCTTCTTCTGCCATAAGGTAAAATTTATCTTGTCATCAAACTTCTGCACCTCAAGTAAAGACTTTGCCATCTTGGTTGTTTGCTCCTAACCTCTGATACCAATTATTGAGATTCACAGTGGAAGATTTACGAATCACCTTATTTCAACTAAACTCTTTCACCAAGGCTCGACAACACCTCCACCTTCAGAGAGAATCTTCAAGAGAACACCACGAGTGTTGCGAAAAATATCGATGTCCATCTCAATTAACGATATAGAGGAAAAATAGAAAAGAGGAAAAGATAGCACACAAGAGATATATGTGGAAAGACGACTCAGAGAATATTGTATTGATGAGAAGAGGAAGAGAAGATTACAACGATGGAGATGAAACTCCAATATCACCAACTCTCATAAAAGACTAAGTAGCCTAACCGTCATAAGACGTATTGAAAGTATTGATCTATATATATCTCTCTCACTCTATTGAAACCCTTACATCAATGGTGTATTTATAGATGTGGCGTAATGATGTTTGAGTCAAAGTAGAAGACTGACTCAAATAAGACTTCTACTAATTTAAGACTTCTAGTAGAAGATAAATCTAGATAAGGATTAGGTCCATTAAATAATTTTCTAATATAATTAAGGCTAACCGAAAAATCCGGATTCGAGACACCATAAAGCCAACAATCTCCACCTTGGCTCGAATCATCTTATTCTCTGAATTTGAATCTTCAATGGATGTCTTTGCCATTACCTCTTGGGATAGGATCAACGACCTTGGATATTGATCAAGTCCAAACAGAGCTTGAACTTATCAATTGGAATCACCTTCGTCAACATATTTGCAGGATTTCTTGAAGTATGAATCTTTTGTAAAGAAATCTCGCCGTCTTCAATAATGTCCCGAATAAAATGAAATCGGACATCTATATGCTTTGATCTGGCATGGTACATTTGGTTCTTCACAAGGTGTATGGCGCTCTGACTGTCGCAAAAAATAGGAAGAACATGTTGAGAAAAACCAATTTCACTTGTCAAACCTTTTAGCCATAGAGCTTCTTTGACGGCTTCTGTAGCTGCCATATACTCAGACTCTGTTGTAGATAATGCTACAGTTGACTGTAAGGTACACCTCCAACTAATAGATCCTCCACAAAGAGTGAAAAGATAACCAGTGAGGGATCGGCGTCGATCAAGGTCTCCAGCATAATCTGAATCGACGTAGCCAATAATTTTGATCTCTTGCACTGTGTTCCTGTCGAAACATAAACCAATATTAAGAATACCTTTGATATATCTTAATAGCCATTTCACGGCCAGCCAATGCTCTTTTCCTGGATTTGTCATGTAACGACTAACAACGCTAACTGCTTGTGCAATATCAGGTCTTGTGCATACCATAGCATACATTAGACTTCCAACAGCACTTGAAAATGGGATGTTCTCCATATATGGATGCTCTTCATCTGTAGAAGGATATTGTTGAGCTGAAAGCTTGAAGTGAGATGCCAAAGGAGTACTGACGGGTTTTGAATTCTACATGTGAAAATGAGAAATAATCTTCTCGAGATACTTGCTCTGTTTGAGCCATAATTTTCCATGCTTTCGATCTCGATCAATCTCCATACCGAGAATCTTCCTTGCAGCACCTAAATATTTCATCTCAAATTCCTTTTTCATTTTAAACTTTAAATCATTCAGTAGAGATATGTCTTGAGTAGCGATAAGCATATCATCAACATAAAGAAGTAATATAATAAACGAGTTATTGGCATGCATCTTAAAATAAACACAGTAATCATGTTTGCAGTGAATGAAATCTTGTCCCAACATAAAACTGTCAAACCTTTTATACCATTGCCTTAGAGACTGTTTCAAACCATAAAGTGATTTGTTCAACTTGCAGACAAAATTTTCCTTGCCTTCTTGGATAAACCCTTCAGGCTGTAGCATAAAAATTTATTCTTCTAATTCTCCATGCAGAAAGACAGTTTTGACATCAAGCTATTCTAACTCAAGATTATAAAAAACAACTAAAGCAAGTAGAAAATGAATAGATGTGTGTTTAACCACAGGAGAGAAAATTCCATTAAAGTCAACACCTTCCTTTTGTGAATACCCTTTTGCAACTAAATGAGCCTTGAATTTAACACCATCTATTTCAGAGAAATCCTCTTTCTTTCGAAATACCCACTTGCAACCAATTGCTCTTTTACCTTCTGGTAATTTGTCAACAAGATCCCAATATGAGTTACTTATTGAAGGGAATGCCATCTTGTCATTCATAGCAGCTTGCCCACTGAGAGAAGTCTAAGCTCTGCACGCTTCTTTATAGGAAGAAAGGGGATCACCATTGTCGGTAACTAAAGCAAAAGCATACCATAATCTCTTCTTCAAACCATGACATCATCAGGTTGGCTTATATATTTTTCTTTGAGATCTTCGAAGTGGAGACTTTTCAAAAACTTGATTCTTAGAATTTTCTTGAGAGTTGGGCATATCCTGAATATCTTCTTCTGAAGGAACTACATGCTCCACCTCCACTTGCATTATATCATTAGGACCTTTCTTGAGAGATTTTAGCATAACACTTTCATTAAATACTATGTCTCTCTCAATAATTATATTTGAAATAGTAGGATCCCACAAACGATAGCCTTTGACGCCTTTGGCATAACCCAAGAAAATACACTTTTTGGAACGTGCATCTAACTTATCCTTGACAACATGCACATAAGCAGGGCAACCAAAAATCTTTAAAGAAGAATAACTTGCAGAATGACCAGTCCATACCTCTTCAGGAGTCTTGCAATTAATGGCTGTTTGAGGAGAGCGATTCACAATGAAGCATGCTGTATTGATTGCTTTTACCCAAAAATCTTTATCAAGATTAGCTGTACTGAGCATACTATATGCTTTCTCCAACAAGGTTCTGTTCATCCTTTCAACCACACCATTTTGTTGAGGTTTTCCTGGGATGGTAAAGTGGTGTTTGATGCCTTCATCTTCACAGAATTTGAGAAATTTTATTGATTTGTACTCTCCGCCATTATCACTTCTGAAGTATTTGATTTTTCTACCAGTCCTTTTTTCAACTGAAGTTTTCCACCGTTTGAAAACAGAAAACACTTCGGCTTTGTGATGCAAAAAATAAATCCACACTTTTCTGGAAAAGTCATCAATAAAACTGACAAAATAACGAGCACTAGATTTTGATGAAATAGGAGAGCAACCAACAGCATCATAAGTGAATATAATCAATTAAGGTCCTTTAGTGCAATAATACCGTAGTTAAAACGTTAACTTGGACTATTTACATTGAGCAATGCTCGTAGAAATCCATATTTGCATGAGTTTTAAGGCCTTTATCAGGAATTTTCTTTTGTTGAGCTCACGTAAACCTTACATCACTTCATATGACCGGACGCATAGGCCATAATGGGTCATATCAGAAGAAGAAGTCTGAGAAATTGTTGCTCCACCTTTAACGATTTTTCCTACTAACTCATACAAATTTTTATGCTTTAGGTCCTTCATTATTATCAATGAGCCGTTAGCAACCTTAAGAACTCCATCTTTAACAAAATACTTATAACCAGTAGAATCCAAAACACCCAAAGAGATCAAATTCTTTTTCAAATCAGGAACATGTCTAACATCAGTAAGAGTTCTAATAATATTATCAAACATCTTAACTTTGATTGTTCCAATTTCAACAGTTTTGCATGGATTGTTATTACCCATCAAAACCAAACCACCATCATAGGACTTGTAGTCTTCAAACCAATCCTTATTAGGACACATGTGGTAAGAACAACCAGAATCAATAATCCAAATATCATGGTAACGATCAAAATTAGAACTAATAGAGAGAACGTTACCCAAATTATCATCATAACTTCCTTCAACAACTGACACTTGTTCTTTGGTTTGCTTTTTAAATTGAGATTCTCTTTCTTTCTTTGCTTTGAGCTTCCAACAATCTTTAATTGCATGTCCCATCGTTTTACAATACCTGCAATTTATTTCTTTGGATTTGGATCTAGGATGACCTGTCCTTGATCTTTTTTTGGTACGACCTCTGACAATTAATGCTTCTGAGTGTGACACATCCCCTCTAATCTTTTTCAAATATTCATTAGATAGAAGGGTAGCAGAAATATCGTCAAATTTCAAATCCTTCCCATACATGAGAGTAGTTTTAAGATTCTTAAGAGAAGGAGGTAAAGACGATAATAAAATAATTGTCTTGTCTTCATCTTCAATTTTAACATCAATGCTTAACAATTGAGAGACAAGTTTATTGAAAGCATTAAGATGATCAACTATATTCGTACCTTCTGTCATTCAAAAATTGAAAAGCTTCTGCTTTAAATAAACTCGATTTGAGATAGACTTACTCATATACTGTTTCTCCAGCTTTTTCCATAACTCTGAAGGTGATGTTTCATCAAGAAATGGATAAAGTATCTCATCGGTGAGACTGAGGATGATTGTGCTATGTGCACTAGCCTTCTGGTTTTCCCAGACACTTTCAGCGACATCTTCAGGCTTGACGTCCTCCAATGTATTTCTCAATCCTTGTTGAGTAAGAATTGCACGAACTCTTGCTTGCCAAATAGGGAATCCTTGCTTTCCATTGAATTTCTCTATATCAAACTTCGTAGTAGACATATTGAACCAAGCTCTGATGCCATTTGTTGCGGAAAATATCGATGTCCACCTCAATTCACGATATAGAGGAAAAATAGAAAAGAGGAAAAGATAGCACACAAGAAATATATGTGGGAAGATGACTCAGAGAATATTATATTGATGAGAAGAGGAAGAGAAGATTACAACGATGGAGACGAAACTCCAATATCACCAACTCTCACAAAAGACTAAGTAGCCTAATCGTCACAAGACGTATTGAAAGTATTGATATATATATATCTCTCTCACTCTATTGAAACCCTTACATCAATGGTGTATTTATAGATGTGGCCTAATGATGTTTGAGTCAAAGTAGAAGACTGACTCAAATAAGACTTCTACTAATTTAAGACTTCTAGTAGAAGATAAATCTAGATAAGGATTAGGTCCATTAAATAATTTCCAGATATAATTAAGACTATCCGAAAAATTCGGATTCGAGACACCATAAAGCCAACACACGAGAAACCACCACGAGAGACCACTGAGAAGCACTAAAAAGATCCACACACGAAAGCTGACAATCTCTCTCTTTCTCTTCTTTCTATTCTCTCTATTTCTCTCTAGTTCAACCTCAATATTATATCACACATAAATTCTATGTATTATAGTATATTTATATATTCTTATTGAGTCTGTGTTTTACTATAATTATAACTCCTAATATTACAAATCAATCATAAGTCTGAATCCAACTTTGGATTTCTACTTTAATTCAAACTCTAATATAAGTTTGAAACACCCAAAACTCAATACCTTATGGCCACGAAAATAAGCGATCATGTTAGTTGGAACCTTGGCATCAATATGTGTTTTGTCGACCAAGCCAATAGAGTCCTACATAATGCACAATCAAAAATTTATGGACAAATCATCAATTTGTATCGAAACAACAATATATGTGAAAACATACCTTAAACACATATAGTAGTTAAGATTGTTGGCTATGAAAGGATGTGTTGATGGTACTACCTGAGACATAAATTCATCTTTGATTCTACAAATAGCTCTCAGACACTTATTAAAATATTAAATTATAGTTTCACTGGACCGCGAGGATACTTTTTTTGTGCTTCTATTCTTTGAATGAAAATCAACATAATGTAAAAATATTACAAGTTGCTTTCAATAGTGATATGGCGTAAATCTTACAAAAGATCTCGATCTCTCAACTTATTGGCTAAGTTCAAAAATATAGGAAAGTCCATTCTCAAATAGTCCATGCAGTTACATATCCCACTATGCAGGATATTATAAATCATACATGCCCTAATTGTCTCTCTATTGATAAGAAGTTTTATGTTCAAATAGACTCTTCTTCTTCTCTACAAAATTTGAAACATCAAACAAATGACTATCAAAATAGTAAAATTACTAGCTTGGTTATTAACATTTCTAATTCATCATTGTCATCCATCTAAAAATCAAATATTCGTTAAACAAGATGCCAAGGTCAATAATACTCTAAAGTCAATGTAATGAAAAATATTTCTCATTTGCCAATATAATGAACTATGCACACCAAATAATAACAAGGGACAATATATCACAACAAATAGCATAACAAAAAACTTCAACTTCAACAACTATAATAACATATTATTCATGATCAAGTGGCTCATCAATTCTTTTCCTGAAAATAGCAAGCATCATTACACTATCATAGCATATGTATTCATTATCAATATATTGGCCATAATAGGCTTTGTTGATAAATTATGAAGCAAACATTATATATGATGTACACAAAGGGCTCAGACATCCTCATTTATTCAAAACTTGAAACATGGTTGTACTAGTGTACCTTCCAAATGCTTGAAATCTTGGAGTCATCAGAGCCCATAAATATGATATCCAACATAGGTGAAAGAGCTCAAAGCCAATTTATACTGAAACTCAACTCCACTTAACACCCTTCACCACCCATATTATCCATGAATATTGATATGCCCTTAGATCCTATGAAATCCTTCTACAAAATCCATCATATCAATTCCCATACTAAATATTTTCAGAAAAAAATATGAAATACATATTAGAGTGAAGAAAGAGGGCTCAAACATCCTCATTGGCTCAAAACATAAAACATAGTTGTACTATCATACCTTCCAAATACTTAAAACTTTAGATTCATTACAGCCCACAAATCCGATATCCAACATAGTCAAAAAAGCTATAAGCCAACTGTGCCAAAACTAAGCTTAGGTTAATGCCCTTCATAGCCAATATTATTCATAAATATTGACATACCTTAGCTCATATGAAAGCCCTTCTGATGATATCCATCATATAAAAATAACATCTTTCCCATATATTACAATTTCAAAAAACAATACGCAATATATATTAAAGTCAAGAAAGAGAGGTCAAACATCCTCATTGGCTCAAGACTTGAAGCATAGTTGTGAGTACCTTCAAAATATTTGAAGTCTTGGATACATCACAGCCCCTAATTCTAATATCCAACAAAGCCAAATGAATGAAGTGCCAACTTATACCGAATTGGGGCTTAAGTTATTGTCTTTCACAGCCCAAATAATCTCCAAAAATTGATTGTGCCTTCACATGTGTTTTATCTTAATTCTGACTAGGGTTACCATTGTAACAAAATGGTCAAATTCAATAATAGCAAGCAAACAACAAGCAACATATTCATAGCCACCCAACATGAAGTAGGGTTTACTACCATGCTTCAACCTTCAAACAGCAAATTGAAATAATACACCGCAATTGACAAATATCAACAAATGCAAATTGAAAACAAAACCAAAGATGGCCTCTAGACACAATTCAAGCTATTCCCCTCAAGTCAAAAGCAATCACACTATATAAACCAAATCTAGAGCTGCGAGCAATGAATCAATCATCCACAAATAAATCAAAAGGCCAATCAAGCACATCTGCCACTATTTGTAACTAGATCAATAGTAATATAGTTTGGGGAATGAGTGAAGTAGGGTTATTTGTAAGCCAAGCGAGGGGTTACCAGATCATAGCCAAGAAGGTGGGGAAGGTAGTGATCTCCTCTGTAAAGAAGACTGAATAGAGAATCACAAAGTCGTGAAAGCCAGTCGAGACTGGATCACTAGATCTCAGTTGAAGAAGGTGGGGAAGGCCATGATCTCAGCCGAGGAGAAGGTCAAATAGAGGATCACAGAGGAGTGAAAGCCAATCGGGGATCACCAGATCGTAGCTAATAAGGTGGAAAAGATAGTGATCTCATCGGAGGAGAAGACTGAATGAAGGATCACGGAGGAGGAATGACAAGTGGAGGATCACCGGATCATAGCCAAAGGGGAAAGTGGTGATCTCATCAGGGAAGAAGGCTAAAAGGGGAAAATGATAATTCCATGCCATAAAAGGCTGCAAAAAAAACCAATTCATATGATGCTGGACCCCACCGAATTCAGCCGGAATTACATTTTCTTCTTTCTCAACCTGGAAAACAAATGGAGAATTAAAAATTATTGAAATTAGAGAATTTCAGAAATTATGAGATTTCAGGATGCAATCAAATATCCGAATTATAAAATTGGGCCCCCAATTCCGAGAATTTAGCCGATTCACCCTTCATGGAATCGAATCAGATAACACCTTAGTCCGATATAGATGCATTAAGTCATTGATGAGGATTATGTTTATAGCACAAAAAGACCATATTATCCTCTTTTGATAGTTAGAAAATAGAAAATCACAAAACGAGAAAAACATCGACCTCTTCTTTCCTTCCATGCGCGGTCAGCTATGGATTTGTTCGATGTTGCAAGATTGCAGTTCGCCGCCTCAAAATTGTCTGGTCGTGCTTCCGGAGCAAGGTGGCTCGCCACTTGGGGCGAAAAGCAGCTCAAATCACCAGTAGACGAAGGTTAGTAGGTATTCCTCTTGTTGATCATTAATTTCTTTAATTTTCGTTTATTTTGATCCCAGTTTGGATTGTTTTCTGCAGAACAGTGTAAAGGGTTGATGATTGTGTGACTTTTAGTGTATTTTGTTGAAATTATTGGATTAGCGTTTGTCCTATGGATTGCAAATAATATGTAGCTCCAACCCGAAATACTTAATATTTGATAGTTGTATCATGGATGTTGTTTCCGAGTTGATAACTGCTGCAATTCCAGTTGTTAAATAGTGCTGTATTTTGCCCAGTGCTGATTCATGAGGTTTACAGTCTTTTCATCTTTGTCCAGAGCTGGAAAATCTTGCCCATTTGCAAACACCTAGCTCAAAATCAAACTCATTTTTTTAACAAGTTGAGTTGAGCTCGAATAATTCGCAAACCTCAAGGTAAATTTACTGCTTTGGACACTAATCATGTATGGAACCCAATGTCTCTTTTACGATGAGATTCAATGGCTACACATATGATGATTTTTTTTTCATTTTTCATCCCCATCCAAAAGCCAACAATCGGTCAATAGAAAATATTCCTTCCCTCCTTTTAATAATTTTTTTCTTAGAGATTATTTGATTGTCTAGCAACGAATGAAAGTGTATTTTTTTTTTTAACTTCTAATTCGCTTTTAGGATTAATTGAAAATAATTCATTTCCACTGTTTGGTCGGACCAAAAGTATATTCTGAAAGTGTAATTATTTACATAAAATATTATTTATTTAATTTTTATATAGACTATTATTTATTTATTTTATGTAAAATATTATTTTTTTTATTTTTTTTATTTATATTTTTTAGTAAAATATAATATCATTATATATGAGGTTATTAATATTATTATAATTCAAAATATTATTATATTTATTTTTAAAAGTTACTTCAAACTTTATTATTGTTTACTTCTTGTCAGTAACTCTGAACACCGAGTCCTAGAAACTCGGTTTTTAAATTTGATGGGCACTGATGATACATCAAAATAAATTGACTATGTCAAAGAATCAATAAGCCAAAATGCAAATTATGTCCTGAGTCGATGCATTTGAGGTAAAACGTTATCTTGAGACCGAGTTGTGAAGAGCTCTCGATACATGAGTTACGAGTAGCCTAACTTATCTCAACATTGAATTGAGAGAAGTTCAGTATCCTCAATTGATGATGAACTCTTACAAGGACTGATGACACAATAAGAATATTACATTGAGTTACTATTAAGTTTGGATTTCTTGGTGTGAGTAAGACAAAGATTGGATAATCATGAGATCTTACTAGAATTTATCTTTGCAAGTAAATTTCGAATTATCCAAGATCCATAACTATTCATTACGAGTAATTCGGTAAGATTGCGACATCAAGATCACAAAATTTTGATACACTTTGTACCCTAAAAATAATACAGTCTCCAAATCGGTAATATCATTTTCTCTCTCTCCACTATATTCTAAGTAATCTCAATTGACTTGAGTGTTGAAGCGCTATTACAGAGCTTCTGACGGTCCTCTTTACGATTTTCCTCTTATTATAAATTAGTGGGACAGTGGTCTACTGAATCGATCTTAAGAAGTCTCTCGAGTCAAAATCAACAGCGAATTGAGTTTTGTCAACAATTTTTTTTTTTTTTACTTCTACATCAAAATTGTTTAGAGATGGACTAACTTCCAAAACGTCACTTCTGCACAACTAAATAATAGAAGTAGGAGAAAGCGATTTCATTTTCAATTAATTTTCTCTACTTCTTAGCCAGATTAAATTTTAGAGATTTTTATGTACAACATCCTTCGATAACTATAATTATGAACAACTCTCTTTGAATTCCATATTTACCTGTAATTCTCTTTCCAAAAGTCCTCATTTATAAAAAAAAATTTATCAAAGTTTCTTCATTTTATTGGAAATTTACTGAAAAGCCCACATTTATTAAAAATTCATATAAAAGACCCTAATTTCTTCATATCTTAAAAAAATTTCAAAATTTACAAAAAAATCCTCATTTTATTCAAAAAGTAGAAAATTTCTTATTTTTAAAAAATTCCAAAAAATTTCATTTTCATAAAATTTACAAAAAAAGCTCATTTTTTTGAAATTTGCATAATATCATTTTCTTAAAAATGTTTACACAATAATCAAAGTTTAAAAAAATACAGAAACACCCTCATTTTTCAAAATTAAAAAAGCCATTGTTTAGCTAAAAATTTGCAAAAACCTTGTTTTCATAACATTTGCAAAAGAAAAGACATCTATTTTGAAAATTTTGAAAAGGTCCTCATTTTCGTAAAAATTTATAAAAAAATCACATTTTTCTTAGAAATTTATAGAACGGCACCTGCTTTGTTAAAAGATTATACAAAAGCCCTCATTTTTAAAAAATTTGTAAAAGAGCCCTAAATTTTTAAAATTTTGGAGAAAAACTCTCATTTTTTAAAAAAAGTGTAGAAAATCTTGGTTTCTCAAAATTTACAAAAAAATCTTGTTTTCTTTAAATGTATTTTTTGATTTACAAAAAAGCTTCAATTTTTTAAAAGGTTTTTAAAAAGTTACATTTTTTTAAAAGTTATTACTTCTCTATAGTTTTTTAAGAATTAAAGGTTTTTATATTTTTAAAATGTGGGATGTTTACAAATTTTCAATAAAAGAGATTTTTTTTGTAATTTTTTTAGCAGAATTAGAGATTTTCAGAAAATTTTTAAAATTTGTGTTTTTTCTTAATTATAATAGTAATAGAGTATTGATAATACACCCAGCAAAAGTTATGAAACTGAAGTAAGATTAGCAAGTACCAAACTCAAAACTGAGTTGTAAACCATGACATCCAAGGTAAAATTCTCCTTTATATCAAGTTGTGGAGAAATCCCAACATCGAGTTGCAAGAGGCTTGGGTCACCCAAACACCATCCAATGAGGGATTTTTTACACCGAGCTGTGGGAGTCTCGACATCTTCGACTAGTAAAGAATTATGTTGTGATTACATTGAGGTTCCACTAAGTTCATATACTTCGGTGTTTAAAAAATTGGGAATAGATAATTATGAAAGCTAATTTTCATATTCAAATCTGTAAGCAAATCCTAAGAGATATAAAATTCAAGGCCATTCATTACAAGAAGGCCTGTGCAAATCATGATGCCAAAGATCATGAGATCTTGATATGATCAACACCCTATAAATAACATAATCTATACAAAGATAAGGACTAATGCCTAATTCTCTATTCCACATTGAATATTGAGTGCAATACTAACTTGAGCGTCAAAGCAACCATCGCTAGAGAGCTCCCAATAGTCTTCCTTATGATTCCTCTCTATGTAGGTTAACAGAAAGTGATCTAGCAGATTGAGTTCTCAAGGATCCTTTCAGACCGAAGCTAATATCGAACTGGGCTCCATCAACATTGGTGTTATAATTGAGAGTCTACTCCATCACTCCTTTTTCGTCCCTATCCCTAAAAGTTCTTTGGTCATGTCTTCGACAACAAGGGAATTGACATCTAGGAACCAGCTTGAGGGCAAATTGTTCCTACGTCAGTGGAATTGCATAATTCCTCCAACGAACCTAGTGAGCCAACTCATTGAGTCAACTTGGCGACTTGGCAAGTTCCACAATAAGAGCCTCGAGGTTTGGGTTTCTTTACAAATTATCCCTAAGATACTAACCGCTACAATTTAATGAGACAGCGAGAATTTCAAATGTTGACTGTTGTAATTCAATAAATGACATAATTGTTAGAAGCTCAAGTGCAAACTATGCAAAATCTGTAAGCCCAGCAACTACAAAGCCAAGTATAGATAATGTAGAACATTCTAGCTCGCTATATGCAACCTCAACTTCAAGTCCCAACTTAGGCCGAGGCTCCAAACTAGCACAATGAGCAATGCCCACAAGTCATGAGTCAGTTGCACTCTAGCAGACATCATCATCCTACCCATCAAGATTCTTTAGTGGGAGTATTACTTCAATACCAAGTTTCAAGAGGTTATGAGGGATACGACCCCACCTATGATCCTGTCAATGATGCTATGAGGGATACGACCCCACCTATGATCCTGTCAATGATGCTATGTACTACACTCATGTTAGTCAAGCCTCCACTAGAGCAATTCATAGTACCTAAGGAGAAAATGCCTCATGAACAGTTTAGGAAATATCTTGGGTGCTAATTTAGCAAAATCAGATGAGATATATAATAGTTCAAAGGATCCAAGCGACCATGTGAGCACTTTCTGAAATGCCATGATCCTCCAGGGTCCATGGGACTTCACCATGTATAAAGCATTTTCCATGACATTACAAGGACTAACTCAGAGATGGTATTTCAGACTACTGAGACTCGATCACCTACTTTGATGACTTAGTAGATATATTCATAGAGTAGTTTATCTTTTTAGTGCCTTGATGAAAGGACCCTTCCATACTCTTAACTTTGAAGCAAATAGGAGGAGAGAGCTTGAGGGAGTATTTGGCTCACCTCAATAAGGCTCGGCTTGAAGTCTCAGAACTAGATAGCTCCATTGTTCTTGCTATAAAAATCAATGGGATTAGACAACCTCAGGTAGCCTACAAGATGGCCTGCAAACCTCCCAAAATCTTGGCAGAATTTATCCAATTGGCTCAAAAACATATTGACACTAAATAAATAATGTCAGTAAAGAAAGAGTTAGAGGGTAGCAGTAAGGTGAGGAGGGAGACCCGAGAAAACAAGCAACTTGAGTCAAAGAAGTAGAGGATTGAGTGATGAAAATGTCAACAGGAATTTTGAGCCTCTACTCCATTAAATAATTCAAGAATGGAGATGTTAGCCCAAATAGAGCATTGAGACTTCTTAAAAAAACCTCAATCCATCACTATGAATAGGTGACACTTGGATAAATCAAGGTATTGTTGCTTTCATAGGTACTATAGTTATGTTACCGAGGAATGCAAGCATCTCAAGGATGAGATTAAAAGGCTAGTCAAAGAAGGTCACTTGAGATATTTTGTTTGCCAATGTGAAAGAGCATAAGAAGTCCTGGCCCAAGAAGATTGACCACAAGGTTCCCCTCAGAGGGATCCTACCCTTGAGCTACAAAATCCCCCAATTAAAGGCAATCTTAAGATGATCCTCATAGGCCCAATGACACAAAGTGAAGCCTCGACATCAGCTTGCAAATGTTGAGCCATTATTGTGGGGCAAGAAGACTGTGAAGAGGCCAAACAATAGTATTCCAACCCCAAGCATGGAGACATAGTGTTCTCGATAAGAGATCTACATGGTATTTCGACACCTCATAATGACACCTTAGTTATCTTAGCAATTTTGGATGGCTACTTCACATAGTGTGTCATGATAGATACTGAGAGCTCAGCTAATATTTTATTCACTTGAGCTTATGATCAAAGGACAACCAAAGAAAAACTAGAGCCTCATATGGGAACATTAACAAGATTTATGGAAAATTGAGTCACCCTTCTTGGTATAATATATCTACTTCTAATAGTTGGAGAAAGTTCGAAAAGCACCATGATCAAGTCAATAACCATGGTAGTTCGAACTCATTCAACTTATAACATGATATTGGGACATCTAGCATTTGTGGGAATGAAGTTGACCACCAGAAATAGCAGAGACCCCAAGGAGTAATCTCGAATCACAAATCAAAATTTATTTTAATTTAAAATATGCTATCAGGTATTATGAAAATATGACTTTCAATAAGCGCAAGTCGCTGTTGTTAATTACTTTGTAGTTATCAGGAATATCCTAAAGCAAAAAAGCTAATTAATAAAATAAAGACACAAAAGAAAGAAAAGAAGCAAATATTATTTGATTAATTTAAAAAGATAATATATGGCTTAAGAAAGAGTATGTCCTCACTTTACAATAAATTATAGAAAGCACAGAAGAAATGAAGAAATAAAAAAGTGAGAGAGTGGACAAGAAGCTTTGATGTGTGTTACTGCCTCACTCCCCCTATGCAAGAACGTGTAACATCCAACTCAAATGTGGAAGGGAATGAGAGAAGTTTGATGTATTTTCGATAGCTCTGAGCATCAATGATAACTTCATGGTTGGAAGTATTTTCCTTAGCCAATAAGGCATCAATGATAACTTCCTTGGGGTTTGTTAAAATATTTTCATACCCGATAAGGCATAGGTGATAACTTCTTTTGTGTTGGAGTGTTTCTGTTAGCTGATAAGGCGCTAGTGATAACTCCATTTGGATTGGAATATTTCCATTAGCTAATAAGGCATTGGTGATAACTTCATTGACCTTGAAGTATTTTCATAACCAATAAGATGTAGGTGATAACTTAGTTTCGGTTGGAGTATTTTCATTAGCCGATAAGGTGTTGGCAATAACTTCATTAATCTTGAAGTATTTTCATAGCCAATAAGACATAGGTGATAACTTCTTTAATTTTTTGAAATATTTTCAAAGCCAATAAGCATAGGCGATAACTTCATTAGAGTTTTTAAAGTGTTTCCATAACTGATATGATTTAAGCGATAACTTCATTGATTTGGGTAGCATCACCAACTACTTATAAGGTTGGGTATAACCTAAAAATGCATTGCTAACTACTTCTAGGGTGGCTAGATTGAAAGGCAAGTCATCAATTACTTGTGGGGTTGACTAGCTCAGAGAATGCATCACCAACTGCTCATGGAGTTGTGTCTAGCTTATAAGGGGCATGTTGTTAACTGCTTATAGGGTGCATCATCAACTGCTTCTAGGTTGACTAGCTTGAAGTATAACCAATGGCTTTGACCCCATTTTTGATTGACTTCATTGATTTGGTAGCATCATCAATAGCTTAGGAGGTCAGGTATAGCTTTGAAGTGTAGCCGATAGGTTTAAGTATTTTGGCAATTAACTTCTTTGGTTTAGTAGCATTACAAATAGCTTATGGAGTTGGATATAGCTTTAAAATATGGCTAATAGCTTTGAACATATTGACGACTAATTTCTTTAGTTTGGTAGTATCACCAATGGCTTATGGAGTTGGATATACCTTGGAAGTGTGACCAACAGCTTTGAATGCGTTGGCAATTAACTTCTTTGGCCTGATAGCATTACCAATGACTTATGGAGTGTTGTTGAAAGCCTTTGTAGAACATCCAGCAAGACTCAGTTTGACCTTATTTAGTTCTATTCAAACTTTTAAATTTAGGTCAGGAGGTGACATCACCCTTTATTCATAGCTTTGAAGTATTATCAAAGTTTTAACATTCCCAGTGAGACTCAGTTTGATCCTATTTAGTTTAATCCAGACTAATACAATTCAATTCTGAGTTTAATTTCATTTAGCTTGAATCAAGTTTTGACCTTGTGTTGGACCTCTATAAGGGTCGGGTCTGCTGAACTTTGATTCAAGTTTAAGTCAATTTAATTCAACTTTGTTTCAGTTTTGGCTTAGCCTAGCCTGGTTATGATTAGGCTTTGAGTTCATCATTTTAATTTGGACTTAATTTAACCTAGTTAGGGTTTGATTTGAGTTTAGCTCAATCCAGGTTCAACTTGATTTTAAATTTAGAGTCAAGCTCAATTCGAGCTTTTAGTCCATTTGTTTAATTAATTTAGGACCATTTAAGTTAACTTAATCTTTGTCTATTTATTGGAGCTGAGTTCAATTTCAACATAACTGAGTTACATAATGTTAAACAATTTGATTTGAGGCTCCTTGGTTGTTCATAATGATTTAAACAGATCCGTAGCCTAAATTTTTCAATAATTCAAATCCAAACTAAACTTAATTTTCTATTGAATTTGATTGCAATTTCAGTCTGATTGAGTCTCATGTTTCGATTATAATCTGGTGGCATTCAATTCTTTATTTTGACTGAATTTTGATTAAATTTAATTTTCGGTCAAAGTTGACTCAAACAATATTGAACTAGTTTCAAGTGGTAATCTCGATTTTTTCTTTTGGTTATGAAATTTCCTACTAAACATGGCACATGTGATGCTTGGGAAGACCAAAGCTACGCAAAGAAGTATGAGGCAAATTATTGGTAGAATAACCTCGGCAAAAAAGGAAAAAGCTCTATGGTCCCATAAATTAAGGAGTTGGTTAATGATCAAAAGAAAGTGCACACTGAGACTATTGAACAACTCGTTAACTAGGTCATTGATAAGATGGGGGAGACCTTGAAGCTCAGAGCAAATCTCATAGAATGCCTTCTCACCAAACTCGAGGAGTTTTACAGAAGAACCAAGACATCTTCACATGGTCCTTCGAGGACTTGTCAGACATAGATCCTTTAGTTGCCTAATACGAACTAATACTTGTGGAGAACTACAAACCAATCAAGTAGAAGAAAAAACACTTAACTCTTGAGTGTCAAAAAGCCATCACCAAGGATGTAAACAAACTTCTTAATGCAAGATTCATTAAAGAAGTCCATTACCTTGAGTGGTTGGCCAATGTAGTAATAGTGAAGAAGTCAAATGACAAGTGGAGAATGTGCGTGGACTTCACCAACTGGGATAAAGCTTGTTTGAAGGAACAGCTTATTGACTCCACCTCGGGACACCAGCTTTTGAAGTTTCTAGATGCATTCTCAGGCTATCACCAAATTTGGATGTATCTTAAAGATGAAAAGAAGATAACTTTTATCACTTACTAAGGAACTTTCTGCTATATAGCAATGCCCTTCGGATTGAAAAATACTAAGGTAATATATCAAAGGATGGTGAACAAGGTCTTCAAACATCAGCTTGTGAAGAGTCTTAAAGTTGAAGAACACTTGAAAGGTGTTGAAGAAACCTTCAACATGCTTTGAATGTTGAAAATAAGGCTAAACCCAGAGAAATGTGCTTTCAGTATTAGTTTAAGAAAATTCCTTAGATACCTCATTTCAAGATAGGACATAAAAATAAATCCTAAAAAGATCAAGACTCTGCTAGAAATAAAGCCACTAGCTCCACCAAAGAAGTACAAAGGCTCACAGTCAAGTTGGCAGCACTCAACCACTTATTATATTTAGGGCAGGTGAAAAGTATTCACCTTTCTTCAAGGCATTGAACTAGAAATCTGGGTTCGAGTGGACTAAAGAGTGCAACTGAGTCTTTAATGATGTGAAGAAATACGTAGCTGAAAGTCCCTTCCTGTTGAGACCCCAGCCAAACAAGGCATTATTCCTCTATGTTGCAACTTTGAACCAAGGAGTGAGCTTGGTATTCGTAAGTGATTGAGGTGGGAAACAACATCCCACATACTATGTGAATCATGTACTTATGGGAGCAGAAGTTCAGTACCACCCATTGGAGAGATTGGCCTATGTGGTAGTTCTAGCAGCTCAAAAACTTCTCCATATTTCTAGACACATTCAGTTGCAATACTCACCAATCTCCCACTTCGGCAAACTCTGCAAGAGACAAATACCTAGAGATGACTACTCAAATGGTCCATTGAACTAAGCAAGTTCAAGGTAAGTAATAGTCTATTAAACAAAGCCAGTTCAAAGCAAGTTTTAAATCTTGAAAACCTATTAAGGCTCAAGTCTTAGCAAACTTCTTGGTAGAAACCACTTCATATCTTGTTGGATTAGAATATGAACCTTGGGAGGTTCGGGTTAATAGCTCTTCCAATAAGTCGGGTTGTAGCATCGGCGCTATTCACCTAAGCTTAAATGGTATTATTTTGAATATTCAACCTGGTTGGAATTTGAGGCCTTAAACAACTCAATAAAATATAAAGCTTTCCTCCCTAGATTACATGTGGCACTAGCATCAAGAGCCAAGAAGCTAAAGTTATTCAGTGACTCTCAACTCATTTGCTTGTAGGTTAGTAGAGAGTATGAGGCAAAAGACGATATCATGACCTAGTGCCTAACCGAAGTTCAAAAGGTCATCACGAGGCTAAATCCAATAGAAGTCTGCTGAGTACCATGAAATAGTAATATCAAGGTTAACACTTTAGCATGATTAGCCTTAGTATCCTCAAGTTCAAAACTAAGGTAAATCTTCATGGAAAATCTACAATATTTGAGCTACTTGTAGTAAGCCAAAGTAGGTATAATCAGGAAGAACCCTACTAAATGGACTCTATTATCTCATACTTCAAAACTAGCCAACTCCCCCAAGATCCAAAAAAATTTTGGAGAATAAAGAAACTAGCCCTGAGTTTTGTCTTGATAAATGATGTTTTGTACAAAAGATCCTTTTCAAGGCCATTGCTCTAGTGTCTTAAGACAATTGAGGTGTAGTACACCCTTTACAAGGTACATAAAGGGATCTGTGAGAGCCATGGTTGAGGATGAGCCTTTGCCTATAAACTTCCTAGGCAAGGCTACTATTGGCTTAATATGGTCTCTGAGAAGACCAAGTTCATCACCAAGTGTGAGCAATGCCAAAGGCACGCCTTGGTGCACCATAGCTCTACAATTTGGGTCCAACAAACTCAAGCCATTCTCCCTTTTAATCAATTAGGAATGAATCTATTAGAACCATTCCCCCCAACCTTAGGGCAAAGGAAATTTTTGATAGCTGATATTAACTATTTCACCAAATAAGTGAAAGTCGAGCCTCTCACCAGCATCATAAGGTCCAAGAGTTTCTTTGGAAAAGCATAATCTATAGGTTCATATTATCTTTCACCCTAGTCACTGACAATGAAAGATAGTTTAATAGTTTGAGGTTCAAAGACTACTGCAGCAGTCTCCACATCGAGCAAAAATTCACCTAAGTGGTGCATTCACAGTCTAACGACTTGTCTGAGGTAATAAACCAAACTTTACTCGTAGGTCGAAAGAAGCACTTAGATAGAGCCAAGGGTGCTTGGGTTAAGGAGCTACCTCATGTCTTGTGGTCATATCGAAGAACATCTTAGAGTACAACTGGTGAATCATCCTTCATGGTCACTTATGGGATCAAAGTAGTCATCACCACGCCAGTTGGCCTCATTTTGCCGCTGCTCAAGACTTATGACCCTGAGACAAATTAGGAGAACATTAGGTCTGATAAAGACTTTGTCTTGGAGGTTTGCAAAAAGGCTTGCACAAGGGTCATTGAATACCGATGACAAGTGGCTTGATACTACAATGCTCCAATTCGAAGTAGAGAGTTTCAACTTGGCAATTAGGTACTATGCCGAGTTGAACTCATTTATTGAGATTCTAGCAAACTATCACCAAACTACGTGTTCCCTTTCAAGATTACTGATGCTGCAAGCCCTAGAGCATTCAAGCTTGAGCACTCCAGTGGTGAAGTGCTCCCAAAAACATGGCATGTTGACAATATTAGGAAATTCTATCCCTAAGTTCTATCTCTAGAATTAGTTGCTTGTTATTCACCTTCAAAATAAAGTCAGAATTTATTTACAAGTATTGGTTCATAAGACTCAATCCACTGAGATATAAAAGACCTCGGTTCACTAAAGCATAAAGACCTCAGTCCACCGAGGCATAAAGACCCAATCCTCTCGAGCAAAGACCCTAAGATACTTGGGGAATAAAAATGAGCTCGGTTCACTAAAATAGGATCCTCACTATTAAAGAAGAGTACCAACCTCTGAAATCCGATTACCTAAATTATGGGAAATCACATTTGAGTTAAAATGCTCATTAAGTCAGATGAGTGGCTTAAGCTAAGCTACCTAGACTACATTAGGGTACTCTGTAATAAGTTGGGAAGGAGAAGGCCCACATTCCTGATATGTGCCAAGCCAAAACTTGATAATTTTCACAACATTAGAAAAGCATGAATCACACTAATGCAAGAGCCAAAGTATTTAGTTCGAAGCCGTAAAACAAATCCTTTGTTAGAATCTCATAGTAATACTCAACCAAGTTAGCATTTGAAAAGGAGAAAATATTTCATTAATACTAGAAGGAATCTATTACATTAATATCTAGCATTCTATTACATCCAAAATGCCTGAGCTCAAGCACCAAAAAAAAAAAAAGAAAAAACTACTTGAGCTACTGTAGCTGGTCAATAGTGTTTGCTGAATTGCCTTCATCCTCAGAGGTATTGAGGGAGTAGTCAGAACTAGCACTTGAGAGATCTTTGAAGGGAGGTTGCCCATCTTCACTAGAGTGTTGGTTGATCACCTATCTGATCTTCTACTGAATCCTCTTAATATGATCTACATCGCATAATTCAATCCTCAATGCCTGAGGATCAAAGTCTGCCCTTATCAAGTTGTGTATTACTATACCTTGGCTAGTCAAGTCTTTGTCCTCAAAGGCTTTAGCATTTAGGCGACTGACCTCCATTAGGTATTTCTTAGACTCTTTGAACTCTTGGATTGCTTGAGTCCGAGTATCTTGGATAATGACCTTATATTTGTGGGTTGCCCAAAAAGTGGTAAGAGTAGCCTCTTGACCCTTCAGGATGTTGTCAACTTAGGACTTCAAGAGTCTTTTGTTCTCATAATGAGATATTTTGCTCCTCCCAGCCTTTGTCCACTCTACCTCAACATCCTTCTTCTTTTTCTCAGCCTCCCTTGACTTTGCTTCAGTTGGAGGGCCTCAATGCTAGCCTTAGAGGTGGCAAGCTCTTTTTTGTAGGAAGTTGCCTTTTTCTTTGCCTTAAGGTAAAGTCTCGGCATGATGGAAGAATTTCGCCATAAGTGATCTGAGCCAAAAATCGAAAAAAGATGGAAGCAATTAGAATCTGAACATAATATGCCAAGCAAAAAACTTAAATTGTAGGTGGTGTTCTCCCCATTAAGGAACAACTCAATAGGAGGCATTTGGGCAATGCATGAGTTCAGATCAAAGGCTCCCTCCAAACCCTCTTCCTCCCATACAGGTTCTTTCCCAAGTCACCTCATTATCCAAGGGCTTGGTGTGGTCGTTTGCCCTCAGATGTGGAGAGGAGGAGGAAGATGGAATGAGCCTCTGGTTCAGGTGAAGAATTGACATTGAGGAGAGACTCAGCAAGCTCTTCTACAAGAGTAGCCCTAGAAGCAAGAGGGCTCGGGCTCTTCTTCTTCTTCATTTACTTCTTCTTTTTCTTCTTCTAGCTCCCTTGAATAGCAGAGCTACTATCTTGGCCTCCCCAAGATCTAGATCTCTTCTTTTTCTTCTTTTAGGATGCCACTGGTTTGGAAGGCTCTACAGACTCTCCTTCATCCCCCAAAGAAGAAGAGAGAGAGGGGGGGGGGTGTACCTTTTCTTTTTCTCCTCCTTACTAGAGATGGTGGTTTGGAGGATCCCTTAGCATTGTGTTCAATTTTCTTGGACTTATGAGGTGGTTGCCATGGAGCAACTCGGGAAGCCCTGGCTTATTGCTGGAGAGCCTGGTTCATGAAATCTATCCGATCTAAACCTACATGTAAATATGTGGTATCAATTGCTTATTACAAGAAACAATGACCAATGATGCCCAAGTTAAAACAATTCAGAACCTACCCAAATCCCTAGAAATCGAGAGCCCAAGTCTAATGAGCTTCACCTCACTTGACCACCTCAGGGTGGATCTTAGTTTTTGTACCCCAAAGGACCAAGTTAAGAGAAGCTATCAAACCTCAGGAGATACCTTAGTTTGCTCTGAACAGATATCAAACTCTCCTTGGAGAGAAATATTATCTCCCTTCTGCCCCCAGACTATGTCTAGCTCAAAAGGCATCACGGAACATCTTCATAGATAGAACGATGCCTTTGGCGGTTGCCAATGCTCAGAACGTGATGACTAGCCTCATTGCATTCAAGACTAATTGGTTGAGTGTGAGGTCAAACTTGATCAAAAAACTTAAGGTGAAGTCATCTATAGGATATCTAAGTCCCCATTCGAACATCTCCAAAAATGTCATAAAGACATGTATGAATTACTGTTTGAGCTAGCTTGCTCTGAGCCCCATATGCCAACCTCAACACCGTTGGGGAAGCCAAAGATTTGAACTAGGTGTTCTAGCTTCTTCTCTTGAAGGGTCTACTCAGAAACCTACACTCAGGCGAAAGGATATTCGTCATTATTTATAAAGATTCATAACGACCAAGTCACTAGAGTGTCAAAAAAAAATGGGGGGATATTTGCCAAGTTAAAAATATGACTCATACATGACTTCAAGTTTTGAGCAAATGTCTGAGCTTGGGAGTTAGAAACTTATGCTTAGAAGAATGGCCCTAGTATATCAAACTGAGGAGAAGCCAATTCTACACAAGTTAAGGACCTAATACTTGGTCTGAAATGCAAGTCTTGGTTTTGATTCTACCAAACTCTAGTCTTAAATTACCTAACCCCATTTGCTAAGTGTCCTAGTTACCTATTAGTGCCAAAAATGAGAGGGGAAAGATATAGATATATGAACCTTGAGATTGGGAAGAGGAGGTGACAGTCCTGATGGGAGCCAAAGTAGAGGCTCTTCGAGCACCAGCAATGGTTGGACCCATCGGGATCACCACCACAACGCTCCCTGCTAGGGGAGGATTAGATGCAATAATGAAAGAACAAGTAACATCATTTCCAGAGAGATTGTCTTGGCTAATGATTTAAAGTAGTAGAAGAAATTAGAGAAAGAAAAAGAGAAGTTAGGGTTCGGATTGAGAAAGCTGGAGGCAAAAAAAATTAATACGCCAAGCCTAATTTATATACTTATAGCCAAGGGAAACCCGATTGATGAATGACACATGGTTAATTCTAGATCACAAGGAAAAGCCCATGTCATTTCAGACTTTGACATAGACCTCAAAGTACACGTGTCAAGATCAAACACCCTATACTCGCAAGGTCGGCCGCTAGCATTAATGGAAAGGGCATCTCCTTGAAGGCTGCTATCATATGATGAGAAAGTAACGCATGACATTTAAAAAACATGGCTGCTTGTCTTTTGAGGATTTCTCAAGGACTTTGAGGTGAAATAAGACACTCTCTGTGCAAAACCTAAACTATGAGCTTGAGTTGGAGAAAGATTTCATTGCTATTGTTGGTGGGCTCTCTTTACCTTTAATAAGTTTGTTGCTATTGAAATTGATTTTGCTGGTAGCTTACTTATTGGTTCAATTATTTTATTGGTTAAAAAATCCATATTAGGTTGCTGTTCTTTCTATTTGTGTTTAGTTATTGTCTTATTAAGTTAGAATAATGTTGACTTCACTCAAGATCAATCATCTACTTCTAGTTAGTCTTGCTATTTACCTAACCTTTTTTTCCAACCATTTGGTTGGCTCCTTTTTGATGTTGTCTTTATCTTTTTTTGTAATAAACTTGTGATGTGGTACTACTTTCTTGCATTTGATGTTGCTACATGAATCCTTGCACTGAAATTTGTAATTGGTTTTTGAAATTATGGACTTCCTCTTCCTGGTACTATCTTCTTGCATTTGATAACTTTGTGTTGGTTAATATTAATGTATTGGCCAAATTTACAATTGGCATGGAAACGTTTTTGTTGTAGCCATTGTATTTGTTGGGATGGCTTGGCTATAACTCTAAGACATTTCTCTATTAAAATTATCTTACTACTGTTGGTCATGTGTATTATTTTATCTCCCTATGGTATGGCAAGTCTATTGTTGTAGCCATTATGTTTCTTGAAATTTGTTGGTTGTGATGATGCTATACATGGTTGATGATATTATTTTCCTGTCACTAAATAACTATAAAACCATAAATCCCTTTTCGTTGACTATCTTCAAATGGTGTTCTTTGTTCTTTGTATTAATAACTAATTTCTATTGACTATGGGATGTCTTAATTAGGGTTATATAATTATAAAAATTACTTGGTGACTAGATGCTTATTTGGTGTTGTGCTTCTTCTAGGATATATTTTATTGTTTTAGCAATATTTGTAATGGTAAGTTCCGCAGCCTTCATATGTTATCTTTTTTTCCTTCCAAAACATTTTCCTTGTCCTAGTTTAGCATGAATTCCTATATCTAATCTAATTAAAGAGAACCCATTTCTTTTGTTGTAGGGTTTCTATTTTGTTATGTTATATTTATCTAATAACCTTCATGGGTTATAGTGATTTTGAAGGGTAGAGTTTCCTATTTCGAGAGGTTATTATATTCTTTATGTTAGTTGTTAAGATCTTGAGGTATTTTCATTGGTTATGGTGATTTCATACATTGAATTAAGAAAATGTTATTTATGCTTAGGATTAGGTTGTTCACCCAAAAAATAGTCAGTGTTTTCCAATGTATATTATGATAAGATTATCTAGGTTATACTATTGTCTTCTTTCATAATTTCTCTAAGAACAATAGAATTTTATATAGAGTTATAATAATGATCAACCTTGTTGATTGAACCTAATATTTTAAGAAAGATATTATAATTGGTTTGACCTATATCCTATTTAGCAATAGTATCTGAGCTATATTAAATTTCCCTTTGTACTTGTTTCTTTTTCTTTTAGACTCCTAAAGAGTTGAATTATACTGCATATTGCTTTTGATTTCTTGTTGGATCAAAATATATTACATCCATTAAAATATGTTGAAAATAGATTTGTGGGTTATGGTTTGTTGCATGAACTGGCCACTTATTTTTTATAGGTTTTTTCCTTTAGGTTATAAATAAATATATAAATAAATTACAATTGTTGTCTAGCTTACTCTTACCAACTAGTCTTCTATACCATCTTAAGCAGTGGAGTTTGTCTCGCATTGTCTACTATAAAAATAATTTTCACTTTGGTTTTGCATACTTGTTCTTATGTTGCTCTTCTCTAGCTATCTCTATATAAGAAATTAGATTTGCTTTCACCTCCTTTGAGAATATTTAGAAATCTTCTTTTCTTTAATAGCACCTTGGTATGTTAGGCAAGACCTTTGGCTAGCTAGCTGAGATTTTGCTTGCTAAACTTTAAATTATTGCATGAATTTATATGATTTTTTTTGCTTTAAGTCTTTCTCTTTAATGGCATGGCATAAAACTGAGGTATTGATCTAATTAAATATGTTATTTTGTAATTGGTTTTTGTTATTGTTGCCTACTTTCTTATAGAATTTACAAAATCTGTAGGGAAACATCAGATTTAGATTTTTAACAAATTATTTTGTTCATACTTATTTTAGTTTGACTTTTTGCATGTAGATCAAACTTGTATTTCATTTCTTGATTTTAATGAATAATTACTACAAACCAACTATTGCGTGAAAGCAGGTTTTCGCTATATAGTTAAAAGTGCAACTAATTATTAGACAGTTATATATAGCTTACTACAATTTAGGATTGATTTAAATTTCATGTCCATTACTTAGAAAATATGTATCAATTTCTCCATTCGTTGTATACTCACAAACTTACAATACAAAGAGTTTGATGATTTGAATAGTACATAATAATATGTATTTTAGATGTTGTCTTAACTTCAAAAGTATTTCCTTTTCTATGTGTAGGATGGAAACCATCTTGCTAAGTTTGACTACGAATAACAATGTTTAGATAAATTATTGATTTCTTATTCTTTTTCTCCTTTTAGATAGCATTTTTTATTTTTCTTATTTTATAATTTACCTGTTCTTTTGTTTTTTTTTATTGAGAGAATGATGCAAGCATGATGGATAGATATTTGCATCACATCAGTATCACGATTTTTCAACCTACATTTGATTATCCTATATTACCTATTAGTATTATTTTCTAACACTTTTTTTTTATCTTTAACTTGATTTAATGTATATAATTTATTTGTCCTTAATAATAGTTAGTTCTTTCTAATGTTGCTGGAATATACTCTCTTCTAAAAGATCTTGATTGAACAAATATTACCAGGAGCTTTAGATTATGTCAATATAGTTGACACTGTTTGGGTGAGTTTTGCCAAAATTAGATTTGATAGGAATTTGATCAGTACCGGAGATCAAATGTCACTAGATTATAATCTAAATAAAACTTTCAGTTGGAACTAAATCGTGATCAACTTTAACTAAAAATTGAGCTCGAGTCAAACCTAAGTTATTAAAAAATTTAGACTTAAACTGAATTCAGCTCAAATAAGCTGAGAGAGCCAATATTTGGAATCAAAATTAAACCCAAAATAAATTAAACTTTTGGATTAAAATAGTAAAATAAAATTTTTACAAATATATCATTGAATTAAATAAATCTTTATAAATAGGTACTTGGCTGAATTTGTTTTACAAAGAAATCCAATATAAAAATTTTTGTGAAAAGATCGAAAAAACTCTTCAAATTACAAATTGATGTCTCAAAATTTGGGATTTGTGAATAAACCTCTTAAAGATTTTTATTTACACTTAAATTCAGATTCATAAGAAGGACAATGGTAGTTTTAAACTTACAAATAAGTTATTTTTATAAAAAGGTCCTTGAATCCATTGAAATTACAAATCAGACCCTAATGTGAAGATTTTACAAATAGCCCCCTATATTTTAAAATTTCACAAAATAAGATAATTTTATCCAAGTATCCACAATGATTCAAACAGTGAATATCATGCACATTTAATCGAATAAGAAAATTATAATCAAAATTCACAGCAATTCAGATCATTGAATCTTTCAAAATTTCAAAATGACGATTAAGTTCATTCTCAAAAAATTTGATCTTCTTGACCCTATAAAAAATCATAAATACCTGCAAAAAAGGGAGACAGAAGCAAATTAAAAATCAGAGGACCGTAAAAATAAGGAAGAAGAAAGTAGGGAGAGAGGCCATGTTTCATCTTCCTCTTTTATCTTTCTTGTTCTCTGCTCCCTTACTATTCCTTTCTTGCGAGATCCTCGGCCATCCACCATCATCGGACCAGCTCCTCGCTGCCCCCCGTGCTCTGTGCTGCTGTTCATGGTTGTTCATGCACTGATGAACCTTCAACCCTGTAACCACCACCTCTAGTCTATGCAGCCGCGCTGCTGACGAACCCACCTGCGATCTGTGCATGCCTACAATCGTGCACCCCCATGCTGCTAGCAATTCACCAACTTATGCTGATTTTTTGCTGATCAGTGATCAACCTGTCCTTGCGCATAAGCCGGTCTGGCGTCCTCTGAAAGGCCGCACGTTGATCTCTCTCTGGCAATGTTTGTGGGCCTCGCAGGCCTTTCCCCTGCGCTTTGTGCCTCTACACTCCACTGTGTGCTCCCCATTCTTGCTCCCGTACGATTTCATTGCGGTGCCTTCATCACCCCGATGACCTTCAGCCAACTGCTCGTGCTCCGTGAGCTTCGCTGCCACCGCATTGTGCCTTATGGACATCACCACCTCTGCCTTAGCTGGTGCCACCCATGTTGCCCCGACAACCTTGCAGCAATCACTGACCACATGAGGCATGCGTAGATCCCTTCGTACATTGCCCCATGTTGCTCCTACACAACTAGGCGCTGTATAGCTGGTTGTAGCTCCACCTCTACTCTCCTTGCAGCAATCGTAGTTAGGGTTGTATATTCGGTTAAAATCGAACCAAACTCAAATTTTCGAATTTTCAAAATCTATAATTGAACCGAACCGAAATATTTTGGTTCGATTATAATCGAATTACAAACCGAATTTTTTGCATGAGTCTGTCTAGATCTGGTCATTTGCATAAAGAAAAAAAAATACAGGATATTCAATAGATACATATCTAATTACCCAGTCCAATTGTAACCCAATAGATACTTAATCAGTTAATCTCACATGTCACAATGGCACAAGCAAGACACTTCAAGACTTCAAGTCTTCAAGTTGCAAGAGCAGCAGGAGTAGCAGAAGCAGTAGAAGCAGCAAGAGGCTAGGAGAAGTAAGAGCAGCAGGACAATGTATAGTAGCAGTCTAGCAGAAGCGGGCAAGCTGCAAAACACTTTCATAGTTCAACTTCATGTAGCAAGACACTTCAAGACTTCCAGGTTCCAAGTCTTCAACAGTTCAACATTTTAACTCCATACTTGCAGGAGCAGGCAAGCAATAGGACAATGTATATTGTATAGTAGCAGAAGCTGGCAAGCTACACTGCTGCAGAACACTTTAATAGTTCAACTTCATGCTTGCAGAGTTGCAGAACAATGTACAGTAGCAGGACAATCCTATAAGGTTATAATATCATTCTTACAAGTCAAATAACTCAACATCAGCAAGCTACAAGACAACAATTGTGATTATGTGGTTCGGAATAAATATGATCAATTCAGTAATCAGTTAGCCTTTGAACTTTGAAGGATTATATCAGGTCCAATGGTCCATTAAGAGAAACTTGAGAAATCTCCTGTAGTCATGTATACAGAAGTAACAGAACAGAAGCCAGAAGTTCCAACTTCCAAGCAGCATAATATTACTAGGGTGAAGCCAAAGAAGGACAATCAGTCACTTGCCCACATGTAAGCATAGCATATGGTAATGAGCCAATGATTCAACATCTTCATCACCTCAGACACCAAAAAAGAAAAGAAGGAGCAAAAAGCTCATGAAAAATTCAACAAAAATCATTAAAAAAAAACCACAAAACAATTCCAAGAGGGTTATACCGTCATATTCACCTTTGATCCATTGTCAAAACCCAGCATCCCTCTCTGGCTCTCCCCATGCGCGAATGGTAGGTAGTGATTGCCTTTACAGGCCATGCAAACAGCCATGCCATTGCTACAAAGTGAAGAGGATGAAGCCAGAGTAGGGGACCATAGTCTAATCAGGAAGATTAACATGGAACACCTTGACATCAAAATACCAAAGGCAAAAAACAAAACAAAGCTTACAAAAAATCAAAAAAATATATAAAAACCTCAAATAAAAGCAAAAATTCAAGATGCTCGAATTTGGCTTTGATGCATCATCAAAAACGAAGATACCTCCCCTCAGGTATCAACCTGCTCCTACAAAATAATAGTTGGATACATACCTGTTCTTGGATAATTGGATGCATGCATGATGCATCTAAATTGACTAAATTCACTTTTTCTATTGGATCATATTATTGGACCTAGAAAAGATAGTAAAATATCATCACAGTAAAAGAAATTAAGAAAATATCAGGTAAGTAGGTAACTAGGTAAGGAACTAAGGACTGTAATATCATAACTTCACACATGCATTGATGCTGTGATGCACATGAATGATAAGGAGCCAAATTGAAAGGCTATGAGCCTATAACGATACAAATCAGGTTAATATTCAGTAAAAATGATATATAAGAATGAATTTGCAAGAGATGACCATAGAAAGTTAGAAACATGAAAAGAAATGCATAAAAAATAAGTAAGCATATTCAAACCTTAAATACTTTATAGAGTTTGAAAACATCAAAAGATGACTTCTCAAAATTCAATGGTTGTGATATCCAATTTCATCATTGTCAACTTTGAAATAAAAAAAACCATTCAATGATTATTTGATCATAATAAAAAATAATATACAATCTAATAATAAAAATATTAGTAATTCAAATCTTACCCTCTTGAATCTTTACAAGTTCTTCCAAACTTTCCTCAACATTAATTTCTGTTTTTGATTTTTAAATCCAATCTTGAGTGTAAAGGAGAGCTTGTACTAGTGTAGGAGTCAAAGAGCTACGAAAACGATCAAGTATGCGCCCTCCTGTGTTAAAAGCTGATTCAAAGGCCACTGTAGAGATAGGTATAGCTAATATATCACGAGCCATATGTGACAAAATAGGAAATATGCAACTATTCACTTTCCAGAAGCCCAGAACATCAAAGTTTGGCTCATTTTTTTCAAGATCCTCTGACAAATAATTGTCTAACTCAGATTTCATTTCATCACCCATGAAACTTTTTCTATGCTCAGCAAATAGACTACTTAAGATGTACTTTCCTGATTGCATTGTCATACTTGATCCTTCACCATCTTGCATTCCTCTTGGTTGTAGTCATATCCTATATTCTTTGAACAAATCATATATAACTTCATACAACTTTCTCCTCATCATGACACCTCTTTCACCTTTATATATTTTTTCAACTCCAAACTCAACATATTCTAACTTGCGTCTTGGATCGAAGACGACAGGAACAAAAAAAATGAATATTAATCTTCTTTGGCTCACCCCAATACTTGTCATATTTTTATTTCATCATAACAGCCATATCTTGGACTTTTGTATCACTGCTAACTTTTCACATATTCAAAAGAAGGTTAACTTAACAAATTTTATCAAAAAATAAATTACTTGTAACATACATAGAGCCAAAAACTCGAAGAGTCAACTCATAGAAATGCTCTAAGAATGTAATAAGTCGTCTAACATTTTGCCAATCAAAAGACAGAGGAGTTTCATCTTCATTATTAAGCTCATTATGGAAATTGCTATCTTCCTCTTTAAATTTTTCAAAAGTCCTCTCAAAAGTTTGAGCTGCTTCAAGCATCATATAGGTGGAATTCCACCTTGTGGACCCTATACATCCAAATAAAGACATTTTTTGCTTTCAATTTTTTCAATTTTCACACATTCTTTGAACCGTTGCCATCTTACTGGAGAATATCTCACATATTTAACTGCAGATCTAACTCGAGCAATAAAATCTGTCATCTCTTTTAAACCATCTTTCACCACAAGATTAATGATATGTGTTATGCAACGCATATGAATATATTTTTCTTGTGCCAAACAAGTGCCCCAATTAAAAAAATTTTTCTTCAAATAGGAAATATCAGTATCATTTGAAGAAGCATTATCAACAGTAATAGTCAAAACATTATCAATTCCTCATTCAGACAGACATTTTTCAATTGCTTTTCCTATAACTTCACCCTTATGCCTTGTAATTTTGTAAAAATTCAAAAGTGTTTTCTTCAAGTTCCAATCAAGATCAATATAATGTGTTGTGATATACATATAGTTTATGTTTTGAATTGAGGTCCAAGTATCAGTGGTCAAACAAACTCTTTGTTTGGACTCTCTGAAATATTGTTTCAACTTTACCTTTTTATCATGTTAGAGTTGAAAATAATCTCTAGTCATAATCCAACGTGAAGGCATTCAAAATCTAGGACAAGCTTGAGACATAAAGTATTGAAAACCTTCATGTTGTACAAAACTAAAAGGCAGTTCATCTACAACAATCATGTATGCCAGTGCTTTTCTAATTTTTTCTTGATCAAACTTCCAACTAGTTAGCACAAACTCATTTTCTACTTCTTTTTGAATAGGTTGCATAGCAAGTTGTGTTTGATGTGTATCAACATTATATGAATATTTCTTGCATTGATTCATGTGATGTCTAAGAGAAGAAGTACCATTTCTTTTTGAATCACAAAAGAATTCATTACCACAATAGTTGCATCTGGCTTTGGTTGACTTGTTCGACTGTGTGGACTTTGTGTAATGCTCCCATACAACTGATCATATTGCCACTCTCTTTCTTGGCATTGGAGGCTTTGTACACATAGATGCCCTCGTTTGAAACTTCGATAGCCAGAGGTAGAACTTTCCTGAGAAGTAGAAATTGGTATTGGACTTGGAATAACTGGATTTGTGTTCGAAAGCTCATAACTGTCATCCTCATTTAACATCTATCAATAGAGAATACAGAATTATAGATTAAATTTATGAAATCAAACTAATTTAATTTTACAAAAATCAATCCTAAATTTCATAATTTCATAAATCGACTTACCTTGTAGCTTGATCCTGATGATGCCATTATAGAAAAATGAGATATTGAAGCTCAGAGCTTCAAAGGTTGGTTAGAGAGAGATATTGAGGCATTGGGATGTAGAGCCTCAAAGGAGGAGGGGGGTCCAGGAGTGGACGAAAGTGATGTCACGTTGTTGAAGACTGAAGGATGCCGGGTTGTTGGCGAACTTCCGAACTCTTCTCACCGTGATCGTGACGATCGCAAGATGAAACCTCTGATCCCGACACGACGTAGCACCACAGCTGTAGGGATGAAGGAGAAGAAAAATGGAGAGTTTGGAACTGAGGATTTACTGATCTAACAATAGAATCGTATGAAATAAAAAAAACCTAATTTAATTTCACAAAAATCAACCCTAAATTGCATAATTTCATAAATCCTCTCACCTTGCAGCTTGATCCATTGTAGAAAAATGAGAGATTGAAGCTCGGAGCGTCGATGGCTGGTCACAGAGAGATCTTGAGGTGTCGGGACTCAAAGGTGGAGGGGGGTGGATGAATGCAATGCCGGGTTGCTGGAGAACTTTCGAACCTTTTTCACCGTGATGATCGCACGATGAAACCTCTGATCCTGACACGGCGCAGCCACAGTGCCGCAGCCACAGCCGCAGCCCACAGGGATGAAGGAGAAGATTGGGATTTAGGGTTAGGGTTGAAATGAGAGGCGAGAGCGGCAAACTGATCGCTGCTGATAGCGATATATATATAATTGTGTTTGAACCGATTAGCCCAAAACCAAAACCAGCTATCTAGTACACATATATATACATAATTTGGTTCGGTTCGGTTTGGTTTTTATGATTTTTCAAAATCAATAACCGAAATCGAAACCGAATAACAAATTTTCGATTTTCAAAACTGAACTGAACCAAAAATCGAATAACCCGAACCGAATCGATTATTAAGTTTTGGTTTGGTCAGTTAATTCGGTTTTAACCAAATAGTGCACACCCCTAATCATAGCCACTGCCCACACCATGACAGCTCCCTTCGACTTCTGCTTGCAGCTGTGTCCGATTTGTTGCTCACAGCCACCTGCAGCCCTTCGCCCGTTGACATCATTCTCCCTGAATCACTTTGTCATGTTTTGAATCTAGAATTTTCGAAGAGTCCTAATTAAATTAGGATTTATATTAGAAAGAGATTTAGTGGTTCTAATCCTTTTTCAAATTTGTCTTTTAATAGAAGACTTGGATTAGTGATATCTTTATTTGAATTAATCTACTACTTTGACTCAAACTCAGTTAGGTCATTTTTATAAATACCCTATTTATCTATGCATCGTTTGGTTCAAAATTAAGGTCAAGCTCAAGCTCAAAATCAAGATTAAAGTACAAAAAAAAATAGTCTCATCAAATTTTTTATATTTGGATGTTACTCTGGTTAGTGACTGGTTTAAATTTTTTTAGATCTTTATACCCTTGTGTATATTATTTTATTGATATTTAAATAAATAAATATAAGGATAATATAATAATTTACTTTGTAAAGTAACGTAAAAATAGTCTAGTTATCTTTTTTGTGTTTGGATGGTAGGTTGGTCAGGACAAGATGATCCTGATCTTGATTCTGAACCAAACGCACCTCTAAGAATTTCATAACACTGGGATAGAGAGACATAAATCAAAACTCTCAAAAAATCTTATAATAGTTAGACTAATCAGTCTCTTTTGAGAGTTGATAATATTGAAGTTTCACCTCCATTATTATAATATCCTTTTCTTTATTATCAATACAATATCCTCTGAATCACCTTCGCCCATGGAGTAAGTCGTAGACCGAATCACGTAGATCTCTTATATGCTATTTTTCTTTCTTTTGTTTTCCCTCTTCTACATTGTGAATTGTAATAGACATCGGTATTTTGCATAATAAATTGGTCTTAGAGTTTAGTTTAATATGTCTAGCATGAAGTTTGATGTAGAGAAATTCAATGAAAAGAAAGAATTTCCTATTTGATGAGTAAGAGTTCATACAATTTTCACTCAACAAGAGTTGAGAAACACATTGGAAGATATTGAGCTTGAAGATACCACCGAAAGTGTCCGGGAGAATTAGAAGGTTAGTGCACATAGTACTATCATTATCAGTCTCACCGATAAGATACTCTATTTGTTTCTTGATGAAACATTACCTTCAATGCTATAAAAAAATTAGAGAAATAATATATGAGTAAGTCTATTTCAAATCGAATTTACTTTAAGTAGAAGTTTTTCAATGTTTGAATTAAAGAAGGTACGAATATAATTGATCATTTAATACTTTCAATAAATTAGTCTTCAATTATTAATTATTAATATTAAAATTGAAGAAAAAATAAGATAATTATTTTATTATCGTCTCTACTCCTCTTAAGAATTTGAAAACTACTCTCATTTAGAGTAAGAATTAAAATTTTGATGATATTTCTACTACCATTCTATTTAATGAATATTTGAAAAAGATTGATGGAGATAAGTCATACTCTGAAGCATTGATTGTCTGAGGTTGTATTAAAAAAAGATCAAAAGCAGGTCATTTTAGATCCAAATCGAAAATAAAAAATAGCAGGTACTGTAAGAAGATAGGACATATAATTTAAGAGTGTTGGAAGTTTAAAGTAAAGAAAGAGAAAGAATCTCAGTGTAAAAAGTAAACTAAAGAACAAATATCAGTTAGTGAAGAAAGTTTTGATGATGATTATGGTAATATTCTCTCTGTTAGTTCTGATTTTAATCGTTACTATGATACTTGATTTCTTGATTCTAGTTGTTCTTACCACATGTATCCCAATAATAATTAGTTTGAAGACTACAAGTCTTATAATGGTGGTTTAGTTTTGATAAATAATAACAATCTATGCAAAACTATCAAAATTAGAATAATTAAAATTAAAATATTTGATAATATTATTAGGACTCTTACTAATGTTAGTCATATTTCTGATTTGAAAAAGAATTTGATTTCTTTGGGTATTTTGGATTCTATTGGTTGTAAGTATTCTGCTAAAGTTAAAATTCTTAAGGTTGCTAAAGGCACATTGATAATGATGAATGGCCTAAAATATAAAAATTTATATGAGTTAGTAAGAAAAGCCATTGAAGGTAGAGTAGCAATTTCTCAGGTTTCTTCTTAGATGACCCACCTATGGCATATGTGTCTTGATCATATGAGTGAGCCAGGTTTGATTGAGCTTGATAAAAGAAAATTATTGAAAAGTCTCAACTCATGTAAATTAGATTTCTGTAAGTATTATTTCTATGACAAATTGTCCATAGTAAAGTTTAACATCAGTATTCATTGCACTAAAAACTTAATTGATTATATTCATTTTGATGTGTGATGCTCTCATATTCCATTAAAAACTGATGCTCATTATTTTGTTAGTTTTATTGATGATTTTTTTAAAAAAGTATGGATTTATTTTTTGCATTGCAAAATCAAAATGTTTTTTTGTTTTCAAACAGTGAAAAACTTCAGTCGAAAGAAGGACTGATAGAAAAATTAAATACCTCAGAAACAATAATGGTGGAGAGTACAAATCAACAAAGTTTCTCAAATTTTGTAAAGATGAAGGTATCGAATGCCACTTTAGCATCCTAGGAAAACCTCAACAAAATGGTGTCACTAAAAGGATGAACAAAACTTTATTGGAGGAAGCACATAGTACGCTTAATGCAGCTAATCTTAACAAGGACTTTTGGACAGAAGTAGTCAACAAAGTGTGTTTTATTATGAATTGCGCTCCTCAGATAGCCAGTGGTTATAAAACTCATAAAGGGGTATGGACTAATGAAACTACATATTATTCTTCTTTAAAGATTTTTGGTTGCCCCACTTATATACATGTCGTTAAAGATAAGTTAAATGCATGTTTTAAAAAGTGCATTTTTCTTAGTTATGCTAAAGATATTGAGTCATAGTTTGTGGGATCCTACTATTTCTAATATAATTATTGAGAGAGATGTAGTGTTTGATGAAAGTGATATATTAAAACCTCTCAAAAAAGGTCCCGACGATATAATTCAAGTAGAGGTGGAGCTTGAAATTCCTTCACAAGAAGATATTTAGTGTGTGCTAAACTCTCAAGAGAATTTCGAGTTAAGTTCAAATTTATAAAAAGACTCCACTTCGAAGATCTCAAAGAAACATAAAGCCACCCAAAATGTATAGTTTTGAGGATATGGTAACTTTTGATTTATTTACTGACAATGGTGATCCTTTTCTTTATAAAGAAGCAGTGCAAGATAAGAATTTTTTTCAATGGCAAGTTGCTATAAATGAAAAAAAAATTTCTTTCAAAAGAACTATACTTGGGACTTGGTGAAATTACCAGAAGGTTAAAGAGCAATTGGTTGCAAGTGGATATTTTGAAAGAGAGAAGATTCTTCTAAGATAGATGGTATTAAATTCAAAACCTATTTAGTTACAAAAGGGTATTCATAAAAGGTGGGTGTTGACTTCAATGAAATTTTCTCTCTTGTGGTTAAACACAGATCCATTCATTTTTTTTACTTACTTTAGTTGTTTAACATAATTTTGACTTAGAATAGCTTGATGTCACAACTGTCTTTCTATGTGGAGAATTAGAAGAGTAGATTTTTATGTAGCAGCCTAAATGGTTCACCCAAGAAGGCAAGAAAAATTATGTCTGTAAGTTAAACAAATCACTTTATGGTTTAAAACAGTCTCCAAGGCAATGGTATAAAAGGTTTGATAGTTTTATGTTGGGATAAAGTTTTATCCATTATAAACATAATTATTTTGTCTTTTTTAAAATACATGTCAATAATTCATTCATTGTATTGCTTCTTTATGTTAATGATATGCTTATTGCTGCTCAAGACATATCTCTACTTAATGATCTAAAAGCTTAGAATGAAAAAAAAATTTGAGATGAAAGATTTAGATACCACAAGAAAGATTCTTGGCATGGAGATTGATCAGGACTAAAAGCATGGCAAGTTATGGCTCAAACAAAACAGGTATCTTGAGAAGATAATTTCTCATTTTGGCATGCAAAATTCAAAACTAGTTAGTACTCTTTTGGCATCCCACTTCAAGCTTTCAACTCAACTATTTCCTTCTATAGATGAGAAGCATGCATACATGGACAACATCCATTTCTCAAGTGTTGTTGGAAGCCTAATGTATGCTATGGTGTGCACAAAAAGTCATTGTTGTTAGTCGTTACATGATAAATTCAAGAAAAAAACATTGGTAAGCTATGAAGTGGTTATTAAGATATATCAAAGGTACTCTTAATATTGGTTTATGTTTCGATAGGAACATTGTTCAAAAGGCCAAAATTATTAGCTATGTCGATTCAGACTATGCTAAAGGCCTTAATCGATAATGATCTCTCACTGGTTATCTTTTCACTCTTTGTAGTGGTCTTATTAGCTGGAGGTGTACCTTGTAGTCAACTGTGGCATTATATACAATAAAGTATGATTATATGGCAGGTACAAAAGTAGTCAAAGAAACTCTATGGCTAAAAGTTTGGTAAGTAAGGTTGATTTTTCTCAATGTGTTCTTCTTATTTTTTGTTATAGTTAGAGCACCATACACCTTGCGAAGAACCAAATGTACCACACTAGATCAAAACACATAGATGTTTGATTTTACTTTATTTGGGATATTGTTGAAGACGGTAAGATTTTTTTACAAAAAAGTCATACTACAAGAAATCTTGCAAATATGTTGATGAAGGTTATTCCGACTGACAAGTTTAAACCCTACTTGGACTTGATCAATATGTAAGATTATTGATTCTACCCTATGGGGCAATGATGAAGGCATCTATTAAAGATTCAAATTCAAAGAAGAAGAGGATTTGAGCTAAGGTGGAGATTGTTGACTTAATCGTGTCTCAAATCTAAATTTTTCAGAGAGTCCTAATTAAATTAGAATTCATATTAGGAAGAGATTTAGTAGCCCTAATCCTTCTCTAAATTTATCTTCTATTAGAAGACTTGGATTAGTTGGATCTTTATTTGAGTCAGTCTCCTATTTTGACTCAAACTTAGTTAGGCCACTTCGATAAATTCCTTACTCATCTAAGGGTTTCATAACACTGAGATAGAAAGACATAGATTAAAACTTTCAAAATATCTTGTGATGGTTAGTCTAGTTAGTCTCTTGTGAGAGTTAATGATATTGGAGTTTCACCTCCATCATTGTAATCTCTTCTTCTTTCTCATCAATACAATATCTTTCGAATCACCTTCATTGGAGTAAGTCATAGATTGAATCACGTAAATTTCTTGTGTGCTATTTTTTTCTTTTTCTTCTTCTTCTTCATCGTGAATTACGGTGGATATCGATATTGCATACAACAATAGACAAGGTGAAGAAAGGATCGGGCCATAAAGGAAGAAGTTTGGGATGAAGAGGATAGAAATAAAAAAATAGATGGGGGCTAGATGTAGGAAAGGAGAGAACAAAAAAAAGTAAAAATTTATGGGAGTTACTATGAAAGAAGAAGATGAAAACCTGATTACCTCATTTTAGTCAAAAAACATTTTTAGGAATTTGATCATTTCACTTTTATGTTTAAGAGATCCCTTCGATCCAACTATTTTATTTTGATTTAAGAAATTTTTTTGAAAACTAAATCATTTTATTTTGTCTTAAGGAATTTCTTTGGGAATCCGAGCGGCTTAATTTGGCTTCAGAAATTTTTTTGGGAATCTGACCACCTCACCTTGGCATAAGGAATTCCTTTCGAAACCTCGACACCATATTTTTAAGAGATTTTTTTAGTAACTCAAATATCGTATTTTCTAACCTGAGAGATTTTCTGACTTAAGGGATTCCTTTTGGAATCTGAATGTCATATTTCTGACTTGAAAAATTCCTTAGGAACCCCGATTGTCATATTCTTATCCTAAGATATTCTTTTAGAAACTTGATCATAAATTAAATAAATCAAATTAAATCAAAACAAAACCTAAATTAGGACCAAACTTTAACCAAACTAAAATCAAGTCTGAACTTGAACCAAAATCAAAATTAGGTCTAAACATAAACCAAAACTAAAATAAGGTCTAAATCTAAACCAGAACCAAAATTAGGCCTAAACCTATATTAAAACCAAAATCTAGAATAAATATGAACTAAAACCTAAATCAAGTGAAACCTAAACTAGAACTAAGTTGAACTTGAACTAGAGTCGGTTAAACTTTAACTAGAAGTAGGTTAAACCTAATCTAGAATCAGGTCATACTTGAATCAGAGTCAGGTTGAATTGAAACTAGAATAAGGTCAAAATTAAACTAGAATTGAGTTGAGCTTGAACTCAAACCTAATAGGAGTTGAACATGGGTTGAACCCGAATCCATTAAGATATTATGCCTAAAATCAATAAGAATCCAACATGGATTGAACCCCAAATACAATAAGGATTGAACCAAGATGCATTAAGAATCTATTAAAAACCTAACAAGGGTTGGATCTAAGATCCATTAAGAATTCAATAAGAACCCAACAAGTGTTGAATCCAATATCCATTAAGGATTCAATAAGAACACAATAAGGGTCAAATCCAAGATCCATTAAGAATCCAATAAGAGTTGGATTCAATATCTATTAAAAATCCAATACGAACCCATCAAGGGTTAAATCTAAGATCCATTAAGGATATGAGAAGAATCCATTAAGGGTTGGATCCAAAACCCATTAAGGATCCAATAACAACATATTAAGGATTAGATCTAAGATTCAATAAGAATCCAATAAAAATTTGATGAGGGTTGGATCTAAGATCCATTAAAGGTCAAGTCCAAGGTTTGAAGAGCATTCAATATAAGGTTGAACCTGACTCAAACTGAATCAAATTTGGCTTGAATAAAGACCAAGTCTGAACAACATGAATTAAATCATGCTTAAACCAAAACTAAGTTTGAACATTGACCTAAATCAAATTAGACTTTAATCAAGGCTAAGTCTGAATATTGAATTGAATCAAATTGGGCTTGAATCATGATCAAGTTTGAACATCAAATTGAATCATATCAAATGTGAAGCAAAATAATGTTTGAATTAAATCAAACTCAAATCATGGAGAGCTAGTTGACAATAAGCTTAAAGTCATTAACAACACCTCAAATCCAATCGATTACAATCAAAAGAAGGTTGTTAATTGTTAAATTAGAGATTGTCAGCATAAAGTTAAGCCCACTAACTATTTCAAACCAAACTAAGACATACTTGAACTCGTTTAGTTAGTTAGTCAAATGTTATGTTCAAAGAAAATTAACTAACACAAGCATAAAGCTACTGATGACACTTTAAACTTAGTTGACAATAGGTCAAAAAGTTATTAATTATCAAATCAAGAACCATTAGCATAAGCTAAGACTACTAATTATTCTCTCAAATCAAGCCAATGTAAGGCAAGCTTGAGCTCATTTAGTCAGTCAACTAGATGCCATGTTCGAAGAAAATTCATTGACATGAACATAAAATTATCGGTAATACATTAAATTTAATTGACAACAAGCCAAAAAGACCATCAATTATCAAATTAAAGATATATAGCATAAACTTAAGCTGTAAAATACTTCAAATCAAATCAAACTAAGGTAGGTTTGAATTCGCATATTCAGTTAGTTAAATACTATGTTCAAAGGAAGTTAATCAATATGAACACACAATCATTAGTAACACTTCAAATTTAATCCATAATGAGACAAAAATGCTACTAATTATTAAATTAGAGATGGTCAGCATAAGCCATGGTCATTAACCATTTCAAATCAAATTAATACAAGCTTAAACTTGCTTAGTTAGTTAGCCAGATGCTATGTTCAAAGTAAGTTAACCAACACAACTATAAAAGTCATTAGTGATGGTTGAAACTTAATTGATAACAAACCAAAAAGGACATTGATTACCAAATCAAGAATAATTAGTATAAGCTAAGGCTGCTAATTATTCTCTTAAATTAAACCAAACTAAATTAGACTTGAACTCGCTTAGTTAGTCAGCTAGATGCCATGTTTGAAGAAAGTTTATCAATGTAAGCTTATAATTGCTAGTGATACTTTAAATTTAATCGATAACAATCCAAAAAAGCTATTAATTAATAAATCAAAGATGATTAGAATAAAGCAAGGTCGCTAATTATTTCAAATCAAATCAGATGAAGATAGGTTTGAACTCGATTAGTCAATTAGATAACTACTATATTAGAAGAAAGTTAACCAACATAAGCACATAGCCATCAATGACACTTGAAACTCAATTGAGAAGAAGCTCAAAAGCCATAAATTATCAAATCAATAATGATTAGTATAAGCTAAGACCTCTAAAATTCTTTTAAATTAAAACTAAATTGAGATATGTTTGAACTCACGTAGTTAGTTAGCCAAATGTTATATTCGGAAAAAGTCAACTGATAATATACATAAAATAGTTGGGAACACTTCAAGCTCAACCAACACAAGCATAAAAGTCATTGGCAATACTTCAAAACTTAATAGACAATCAGCCAAAGGGGCAGTCAATTACTTAAATAAAAACTAATTAGATAAGCTAAAGCCATTAATTATTCTCTTGAAATTTAAAAAAAATCAACTAACAACAAGCAAAAAGTCATCAATGATACTTCAACTCCTGATGGAATCGATTGACATAAGCCAAGGCAATCAGTCGTACCCTAAAAATAGGCAAAGTTATCACGATATGCTAGAATCAAATCAAGTACCTATCTGAGTCAAATTTCACTTAGTTAAATGCATGGGAGTGGGGCAGTAGTGAGCATCAAGTTTTTCATAGTCCCCTTCTCGATTTAATGTCATTTCATGTTATAAATTTAAGTTTTTTAAGTTATAAAGTAAGAGTATATTCTTACTTAAGACATGTAATCCCTTTCTTAAATTAATCAAATCATTTTTTTTTCTTTCTTTGTCTCTACTTTATTAGCTAGGTTTATCATTTTAGGAGGTTCTTGATAATATATAATTAATAATAGAGGCTTGTACTTGTTAGAATTCATGTTCCTACAATAGCTATTTGAGCACTCAAATCCACTCAAATTTTATTTGTTATTTTGATATTACTTCTTGAGGTCTTCTAGTTATTCCAGTTGGTTGATTGTGGCTCCATAGATACCTTTTGGTATATTGACAAATCGTAGGTATAAACAATATTATATTTAACTTAAAGAAAGTTATGCATATTTTATCTATTGATATTTGACATTTGTGATGTATCACATCAATATTAGTTTCTTATTTTAAGCTGCCTTAGAATTATTTCTAATTGCCTAATAATTATTTTCTTTAGTTTCCTAGTTTTTGTCTTTTGTTTTCAATTTCCTATTTTTATTGTTTCCTTTATTTGGCATTACAAACTCTATTTAAATACTTATTGTCATGGATAGTAGGGGTTCAATACAATTATTTTTCAAAAAAAAAAAAATACTCTCTTAGTTTTGGATCCTTGAGTGATCTTTGTTTTAGATATTAAGTGTCCGTAGTTTCATTTTCAAAGCAACTAACTGCTACACCAAATTTTTATCAGAGCAAGGATTTCCACCTCAATCTCATAGCTAAAGATGGTTCTAGTGGACAACGGGCCACTAACAATGAATGACAGCTCGAAAAAAATGAGCAACGGCTTGATGGGTTTGATGAAACTCCTCGCAATCTAATATAGATGGTTGTTGTGTTGACTACCCAAGTGACCTGAACCCATAGAACAATGACCGAACTTGAGAGACGATCGACAAGAGGGCAACGACTCTTGACTCTAGTGACGGCAAGGTGGATGGTGGCCAGCAATACCCATATTGTGCAAATCTGATTGCACGAATGCCTAGGTTTGCAGATCGCATAGATCTACAACCTAAGGCACTAGATCTTGAAGACTTAGACTTGGGAGGATGGTAGTGATGTTAGGAAGAGCTCAGAAACCACCAATGGCCTCAGATCTGGCCGCAAAATGACAACAATGATAGGATTAGTGTGAACCCAGGTGTAATTTATGGTTTCTGTGACTGGCCTCCATCACATGTGTACGAGTGAGGACCTAGGGGTGATTTCAACGAGTAAGGCAACAACAAACTTTGGTGGGGGCTTTCAATAATTGGTAGCAATGAAATCAGACTTGGGGGAATTTTTCCTAAAATTGGTGAGCCAAATTTTGGGCGAATTCTCAAAAATCAAGAAGTGTTTTTCACACTTTTTAACGATAGGTAGCCATGAGGGTTGGATTACTCTTTTGGAGAAGATGGTGACTTTCATTTTGACTACTGGGCTAACGATTGGTATCAAAATACTCAGAAATTTAAGATGAAGATGGATTTGCCAAGTTTTGATGGTTGATTAAACGTTGAAAATTTTCTCGATTGGGTGAGTACCATCAAAAATATTTTTCAATTACTTGAATATTTCAGAAGAAAATCAAGTTAAGTTCTTGGCATATAAGTTGAAAGGTAGCACTTCTGCTTAGTGGGAATAACTTCGATCTAATCGACAATGATAAGGAAAACTGCATGTTTGTACCTAGACCAAGATGAAATGGTTGTTACAAAGGTGGTTTTTTACTTCCAAATTATGAGCAATTTTTATACCAACAATATCAAAATTGTCGGCAAGCTAATTATTTTATGAATGAGTACACAAAAGAGTTTTATCGCTTAAATGCCCGTGTCAATTTATCAAAAATGGAGGATCAATTAATTTCTCACTATATTAGAGGCTAAAAATAAGTTATTCAAGATTATTTGGCTCTTTAAGATATTTGGACTATGTTAGATGTAGTTAATTTGGTGATAAAAGTGGGAAATCAAATGAATAGGTCTATGGTGCGCCCTTAAATTAATTTTAGATGTCCAACTCAAGAAGGTTCTTCCACTCCAAAAGAGAATAATCATTGATAGCAGTGATCATAGTAACAAAAATGCACCTTCAACTCAATATTTAGTGCAGAATCAAAGCAAAAACTCAGCCCCTAATCATCCCAACACCTAAGGCAAGAACCAACAGCAACCACAAGCCAATTATGACCCCTATGCATGCCCTAATCTTGGCAAGTGTTTTTGATACAGTCAGACTGGTCATCTTTCCAACAATTCCCTGACTAGGTGATCAATTAATTTTACAAAAGAAGGTGGTGGTGAGGATGAGCAAGCTTTTGAAAAGAATATTTATGATGGTGATGAAATTGAGGAGGGAGATGTGGGAGAAGAAGTAGCATGCATCATCTAACAACTTTTGCTTGCTCTAAACAAGTCGAGTGATTCTCAATGACATAAAATATTCCAAACTTGGTGTACTATTTGGAATAAAGTATGCAATGTGATCATTGATAGTGGCAGTAGTGAGAACATGGTATCTAAAGCTCTAGTAAAAGCGGTAAACTTGAAGACTAAGAAGCATCCCTCTCCATACAAGATTGAGTGTATTAAGATAAGGCCAGAAGTTCCAAGTGCTAGAAACTTGCAAGGTTTCTTTATCGATCGGGAAGTACTATAAAGATGAACTTATATATGACATGGTGGATATAGATTCTTGTCATATTTTATTGGGAAGACCATGTCATTATGAGGTTGAAGCTACCTATAAAGGTCGAGATGATACTTTCTCCTTTCGATCGTTTGATAAGAAGATTATTTTGGTGCCACAATCTCAATCAAAGGAAAATAATCCTGTTAATAAGAAGAATAAACTGCTTTCAATAGTATAATGGGTCAAGAATTTTTTAAGTAGATCAAGAAGCTGAATTTTGTAGTAGCATTGGTTGTCAAAGGCTAATTTGATGTAGCTATTGAGATTTTGGTTAGAGTTCATGAGATAAGTATTGATTTTGCTAATTTATCTCATAATGAATTACTTAATGAATTGTACCCTATGAGAAATATTCCACACCACATCGATTTGATACCTAGAGATAGTTTGCCTAATTTACCACACTATTGTATGAGCCTAACCGATCATAAAGAGTTATAGTAGGAACTTGATTTAGAACTAGATATCACCAAATTCACATTCGTCCTAGCAATGACTGGAAGATAGCTTTCAAGACTAAAGATGGCCTCGACAAATGGCTAGGGATGCCATTTGGGTTATCTAATACTCCAAGCACATTTATGTGGCTAATGAATCAGGTTCTTCACCCATTTATTGGTAAATTTGTGGTGGTTTACTTTGATGATATCCTTATTTACAATAAGAATGAGGAAGAGCATTTAGCACATCTCAGGAAAATTCTTTTATCCATAGGAGCTAATAAACTATATATTAATCTTAAGAAGTGTAGTTTTATGACTGGTCATCTCTTATTCCTTGGGTTTATAGTGGGAAAAGATGGTATACAAGTTGATGAGGTAAAAAAATGAAAGCTATTAGAGAGCGGCTAGCTCCTAAGACTATGCATGAAGTGTAGAGCTTCCATGGTTTACCTACTTTTTATAAACATTTTATTTGAGGTTTTAGCATGATTATGGTGCCTAGCACTGATTGCTTGAAGAAAGGCCAGTTCCAGTGGGGTAAGGCTCAAGAAGATAGCTTTGCATCAATGAAAGCTAAATTCTGTAGTGTACCCATATTAGCACTTCCCAATTTTGAGAAAGTGTTTGAAGTTGAATGCGATGCATCAGTTCCAAAAATTGAAGCTGCCTTATCCCAAGATGGTCGCCCAATGGAATTTTTTAGTGAAAATGTTAGTGAACCTCATCAAAAGTGCACTACTTATGACCTTGAATTTTATGCAATTATTTGAGCTTTAAAGCACTAGGAGCATTATTTGATTCAATGTGAGTTTATTCTATTCATGAATCATCAAGCTTTAAAGTTTATTAATTCTCGAAAAATGATGAATTTGATGCATGCTCGATGGATTACCTTCTTACATAAGTTCACTTATACTATTAAACATAAGTCTGGCCAACAGAATAAAGTAGTTAATGCATTGAATAGATGTGCCTCTTTACTAGCTATGATTAGATCTGAGGTGATGGGATATGATTATTTGAGGGATACTTATGCTATTGATGAGGATTTTTACAATCTATGGGCACATTGCAATAACAAGAAATTTGTTTATAACTTCCTTATTTAGGATGGGTTCCTATTCAAAAGTAAACAATTATGTATCCCTTGCTCTTCTTTGCGTGTGCATTTAATTCAAGAATTGCATTCTGGCAGTTTAGAAGGCCATGTTGGTCATGACAAAATAATTAGTTTGGTGGAGGACAGATTATACTTGGCGTACGTCAAACTAGGTATAGGATGTTTCATTCGACATTGTCCAATTTCTCAAAAAGCTAAGGGCTAAGCTCAAAATACTAGCCTCTATATGCCTTTGCCTATTCTCGAGACAATTTTGCAAGATTCTACTATGGACTTTGTTCTTGGTCTCCCAAGAACTTAGCATGACATTGACTTAGTCTTTGTTCTCATTGATTCTTTTTCCAAAATGGTGCACTTTCTTCCTTGTAAGAAGACTTCAAATGCTAGTTATATGACTAACTTATTTTTTTTAGGAGATTGTTCATTTGCATGGTGTTCCTCGTTCTACTACTTCAAATAGAGATGTGAATTCCTAAGTCATTTTTGGGAAACTTTGTGAAAGTTATTTGATACTTCTTTAAAATATAGTAGTACTGTGGGATCAATTTTGATGGCTCGAGAGTGGCAAAGACCCCAAGAAATGACTTCCATGTACAAATCAAAGTTTATTTTAATTTGAGTGCAATATCAGGTGTTGTGGGAACATTGATTTCCAATAGGTGCAAACCCCTATTGTTAATTACTCTGACAATTATCAGGAATCTCATAAAGCAAAAAACCTAGCTAATAAAATAAAGACACAAAAGAAAAGTGAAAAGTATCATTTGATTGATTTGAGAGAGATGGTACAGAGCTTAAGCAAGAGCATACCCTTACTTTACAATGGAACTATAGAAAATATGAGTATAATACAGAAAAGAAAAGATGAGTAAGAAAGGGGCTTTGATGTGTGCTACTGCTCCACTCCTGTGTGTTGAACCATATGATGTCCAACTTGGATGGGTTTTGACTCAGTCTTTAGTGGATGTTGATAATATGCTAACGAATGAGGCTGGCTATCTTGGCTTATATCACTTAACCCTATTAGAGTCTGAAGTATTACTAGTTGCTTTCTACTTGTTGTCAATTGATCTCATTTGATGTTGTATTTAAAAGAATGATTAGCAATTTTAGCTTTATTTTAATTATTTTTAACCTAATAATTGAGGGCTTTTTAGGCATGTTGCTGATCAGATCTGGAGCACCCACTAACAACCTTTGCGAGTATGTTGGCTTGACTTAAAAAGGTGTGTCATCAATGGCTTCTAGGGTTGACTAGCTTGAGAGGTGTGTCATTAATGATTTATGGGGTTGACTAGCTCAAAAAGTGCATCATTAAGATTGACTAGCCTCAAGGGTGTATCATCAACTACTTTTAGAGTTGACGAGCTTGAAGGATACGTCATCAACTACTTTTGGGATTGACTAGCATGAAGGATACATCATCAACTAATTTTAGGGTTGATTAGCTTGAAGTATGCATTATCAACTGCTTTTGGGTTTGACTAGCTTGAGGAGTGCATCGTCAACTGCTTCTGGCCTTGGCTACTTAAGGAGTGTATCATCAACTATTTCTAGGAATAATTAGCTTGAAGGATATATTATCTACTACTAGGATTGACTAGCTTGAGGAACACATCATCAACTGCTTCTAGTGTTGATTAGCTCGAAGGGTACATTATCAACTACTTCTAGAGTTGACGAGCTTGAGGAGCATGTCATCAACTATTTCTAGGATTGACTAGCTCGAAGGGTACATCATCAATTGCTCCTAGAATTTACTAGCTTGAAAGATATATCATCAACTACTTCTAGGATTAACTAGCTTGAAGGGTCATCAACTACTTCTAGAGTTGACTAGTTCGAAGGATGCATCATCATCTACTTTTAGGGTTGGATAACTTTGACATGTGGCCAATATCTTTAAGAGTGTCAACGATTAACTTCTTTAGTTTGGTAATATCATCAACTGCTTATGGGGTAGGATGTAGCTTTGAAGTGTGGTCAACAGCTTTGAGCGTATTGATAATTAATTTCTTTGATTTTGAAGTGGCATTATCCACTACTTGTGGAGTTAAGTGAAACCTTGGAGTGCTGCCAAAGGCTCTTGTACCACACCCAGTGGGACTCTGTCTAATCCAGTCTAGTTCTATTTGGAGTAGCTATGGTTCAGATCTGGATGGCAACATCACCTATTGTTTATGGCTTTTGAGTATTTCCAAAGGCTTAGCACACTCAGTGGGAATCAGTTTGACTCTGTCCAATTCCATACAAACTAACTTGAGTCAATATCGAGTTAGGTTCAACATTTAGAATTGATATTAATCAATTCGATGTCCAAAACTTAATTGAATTGCAATTTGCTAACTCCTTCCAGGAAGATGATGACATGTTCTAATTTTCTCTTCTCAGAATCTTTAGTGATTGGGCTTTCACTGATACTTTACTGCATAAAGTCAAAGGCACTATCATGAATCGACTATAGCAGCCATAGAGAGTTATTAGATTAATCATAGGAATTATGTGAAACATCCATTCCCAAAATCATTGTTGATATTGATAGTAAATATTCAACTTGTAATAACGAATTTAATTTACCAAGTTTGGCATTAATTTTTAGAAGAACATTTGTCAAATATTGATCATTAACTCTACTTGGGGCAATACTAATTTCAATCCAAATATGATTTTATCCAGTTAATGTTTAGAACTTGATTTTGGCTCGAGTGTGATTCATTCAATTTGGATTGAGTTTGACCTTGTGTTGGACTCTTATTGGATTCAGGTTTGCAACTGAATGGACTTTGGTTCTAGTTTGAGTTGATTTAGGTTCAACTTAATTTCAGTTTAGGCTTAGCTTGATTCTAGTTTGAATTTGGGTTCAATTTGACGCACTTAGCTTTTAGTTTGAACTTGATTTAGCCCATTTAGGATTTGATTTTAAAATAACTTAATTTCAAATTGACCCAATTTGAGCTTCATTAGACTAGGTCTATGCTAATTTGGTTCAGATTAACTCAATTTGGATTTTGGGTCCAACTTAATTTGAGTTTTAGTCCATCTATTTCATCAACTTATGTCCATTTGATGGTCCATTTGAGTAAATTTAGTTTTGTTCATTTGTTCTACCTGAGTTCAATGTGATTGAGTCACTTTATGCTATTAATTTGATTTGAGAGTCTTTGGGCTATTATGATAATTTTGGGTGAGCTCGTGAGCAGGTCTTAATTGTGCGAGCCCAATGGATGGCCTAGAGGAGCGAGCCTAAGAGCTAGATTAGACATGCAAGTTTAAGGGCTAGCGGAGTGCGAGTCTAAAAGTTGGCCTAGAGATGTGAGCCTAAGGGTTAGTTGAGTACAAGCCTAATGTCTAGCTTGGATATGAGCTCGAAGGTTAGTTGAGTGCGAGCCTAAAGGTTGGCATGAGTGCAAGCTCAGAGGTCGCTAAGTGCAAGCCTGAAGAATAGCCTGAGTGTGAGCTTGAAGGCTAGCTGAGTATGAGCTTGAAGATTAGCTAAATGCAAGTCCAAAGACTAGTTGAATGCGAGCCCAAAGACTTACATGATGCAAGCTCGAATGCTGGCTAAGTGCAGGTTGGAAGGCTAACTGAGTATGAGTTCGAAGGTTGGCTTGAGTGCAAGCCTGAAGGATGGCTGAGTGAAGTCCAAAGTCTAGCTTTAGTTTGAGTTTGAAGGTTGACTTGGATGCAAGCTTAATTACTGGTTGAGTGCGAGCCCAAAGGCTGGGCTAAGTGTGAGGCCAAAGGCTGGCTAAGTATGAGCTCAAAGATTGGTTAAGTGTGAGCCCAAAGGTTAGTTGAGTGCAAGCTCAAAGGTTGACTTTAGTGTGATCCTGAAGGCTGGCTTGGATGCGAGCCCAAAAGCTGGCTAAGTGTGAGCCCCAAGGTTGGCTTGGTGTGCAAAGCCATGGGTGCTCATGATGATGATGGAGCTCATTGATGTGCAAAGGACCACTGGTGGTTGCTGTGTTGATGAAGTTTTACCAATGTATCAAAAACCACAGGTGGCTATAATGGTGATGGCATGAAAATTGAGGCGAAGGACCTTTCCTTTTTTTCTTGTTTTGTTGTTGGCCGGGTCCCTCTCTTTTTTTATTTTTTAATTTTTTTGCCAACGTCCTTTCTTTTCTTCTTTTATTTCCCTTCCTTCTCCCTATATGGTCTCCTCTCCCCTCCTTTAATTGGAGTCAGGGCTCCTTATCGGGCCATGGCAGCCCAAAACTTTTCCTCGCTAAATCTACTTTTGACCAATAGTGAGGGAGAGATAGCAAAGCTCCAAGTGGTAGAGGTATAGGAAAGTCAGTGCACGGACTCATAGGGATGGTTGGAAGATCAGGGAGTGACGACAGCTTAGATTTAGGTTGGCTGGGTGGGAGCTCGGCTATTAGATGGCTGGAAGCAGCATGGAGTTTGTCAGTGCGCATAAGTAGAAGCCAAGAAAGCACGGAGCACATGTTGGTTAGTCGAACAGTGAGAGGACACATAGGCGAGGCCTAGGGCAGTGAGGCGAGTAAGATCGGAGGAGCTTCGGGCAACGGCTTTAACATAAGACAGTTGTGTGGCACATGCAAGCTACGGTTTGAGTAGTCATAGAGAAGTGCAAGAAAGTGCAAAGGTGGTGACTACAACATCGACAGGGCTAGATGGGCAGGTCTAGCAACAGAGGGCAACTTGGGGAGCAATCGGCAAGCATGATGAGGGAGGTCATCTAGTGTGGGCCTATGGTGAGATGCAGGCTAGATGGCAAAGCTGTGAGTGCTAAGGTTTCGATGAGGAAGTCAGCCGGGCAGTTCATCGATGGCTTGGAATAGCACGGGTTTCACAGGTGCGGCAACAAGTGCAGTAGAGAAATGTGAAGGAGGTCATGAATAAAGAAAATGAAATAGGGAGTAAAGAAGAATACTGTCTCAGATTTTTTATTGTTGTCTCTTCATGATGGCCCCCTGTTTTGCCTCTCATTCTATTCCTTCTCACTTTCTTCTTGCCGTCCTATTTTTATGCAGAGTTTTTATCAATTTATAGGCCTTAAAGAGAACCGAGACCAAATTTTTTATTGGCTCAATCTTGAAAACATATTAAATTGTGATTGGTGATAAAATTATATTTCAAAAATATTTTTCCTTAATTAGAAAGTAATTCCATAGAGTGGGATTTATTTCATGATCGAGAAATTCAGATCTTGTACCATTTCTAGATGTTTAATTTTTCAAGGGGGTATTTGCAAATATTTTGAAAAATCTAGACCAAAAAATGTAATTTTATAAATTATAGGAATTGTTTTTACCAAAATGACATATTTATGAAATTTTAAAAATTTTAGGGTCCTTTTTGTAAGAAAATGTTGGACAATGGCCTATTTATTAAAATTAAAAAATTTAGAAATTTATTTATGAATATAAAATTTTGAGGGACTTATTTGTAAACTCTAAATTTTGTAGGAATCAATTTGAAATTCTAGATTTTTCCAAGACTTTTTTGTAAAATTTTTATTCTAGGGACTTATTTATAAGAAAAGCCCAGTCAGGGACTCATTTGAAAAATATATTTGGTCTAGAAAGCTATTTGCAAAAAATTTTTTTTTTTTATTTTGATCTAGATATTTGATAAATTTTGGGTCCAATTTTGGTGCAAACATCTAGCCTATTCGATTTGTTTTAGTATAAGCCCAAATTTTTTAGCAATTCGGGTCCAAATTGAACTTAATTTTGTTTGCCGAATTTAATCATGATTTATGCCTAATTGAGACTTACATTTGGGCCCTGATCCAATGACATTCAACTCCATATTTTGATTAAATCCATTTTTTGGCTACAACTGGCTCAAATAAATATCCCCATCACATCCACTTTATGAGTTTTCTAATAAGGGGAGTAGATGTAAATGAATTTCTTAGATGATTGCCCTTTACGTCAATGACCTAAGAGTTGACAATGAGTTAAAATTATACAAAAAAGTGGACTTAGTTTGCCATGGACTTAATTTGCAATAAGAGAGTGGACTTAATTTGTCATGTGAAGTGGCCTTGAATTATCTCAGGAAGTAGACTTAATCTACCACATTGAGTGGACTTGATTTGCCACTGAGGTGGGCTTAGTTTGCCACAAGGAGTAGGATTTGATTAACACAAGAAGTAGACTTGATTTTGCCTCAAGAAGCGGACTTTGATTGTCACAAAGAGTGGACTTGATTTGCCACAATGAGTGGACTTAATTTGCCACAAAAGTGGACTTGATTTGTCATAATGAGTAGACCTGATTTATTATAAGAAGTGGCTTTGATTGCCACAAGGATTGGACTCGATTTGCCATAAGGAGCGGACTTAAATTTGCCATAAGTAGTAGACTTGATTTATCACAAGGAGTGGATTTGGTTTGCCACAAGAAGTCGACATAATTTGCCACAATGAATAGACTTGATTTACCATAAGAAGTGAACTTGAGGTGCCACAATGAGTAACCTTAATTTGACACAAGAAATGGACTTGAGGTGCCACAATGAGTGGACTTGATTTACCACAAGAAGTGGGCTTGAGGTGTCATAATGAGTAGACTTGATTTACCTCTATGAGTGTACTTGTTTTGCCATAATGAGTGGATTTGAGTCACCACAGTGAGTGGACTTAATTTGCCATAATAAGTGGGCTTGATTTGCCATAATAAATGGATAAATGAACTTAAGTTGTCATAACAAGTGGGCTTCATTTACCACAATAAGTGAACTTGAGTTGTCACAATCAGTAGACTTGATTTACCATAATGTTTGGATTTAATTTGCCACAATAAGTGGATTTGAATTGTGAAAATAAGTGGGCTTGATTTGTCATAATAAGTGAATTTAAATTATCACAATAAGTGGACTTGAGTTGCCACAATAATTAGGGTTGATTTGCTACAGTAAGTGGGCTTGATTGGCTACAGTAAGTGGGCTTGATTGGCCACAATAAGTGGACTTAATATAACATAATAAGTAGGCTTAATTTGCCATAATAAGTGGACTTGGATTGCCACAATGAGTGACCTTGAGTTACCAAAAGGAGTGAACTTGATGGGTATAAAATGGATGGGATTTTGTGTCCATGTTTTGCTTTGAGAAATATGAAGGGCATGTTTGATCGGATGTTCCTTTTTGAAAAAGTCAAGTGTTCCATTATAGACAAAATATTGCTATTTCATGTTGTTGATACCCCTAGCGGCTTAGGCATAATACCTCTTCAAGAATCAGGTGTTGATTAGTGGCATGAGTCTTTCCATTGAACCAAGGTTGATTTCCATCAATTCATCAGTGGTAGCTTGCCCACCCCCACACACTGACCCCCCCCCCCCCCCCCCCCCCCCCCCCCCCCCACCCCCCCCCCACCCCCCCCCCCCCCCCCGGCAAAAAAAAAAATCTTTGAGTTCTGGTGGATCTTCTTTTGGTTTAAGGACCATGTCTTCACTAAGTGATTGGTGATATTAAGTAGGACTTGACAAAGGTTCCTCTTTTTGCTTTGAGGGCATTTTAGCTGCATCATGCCCCATTTTTTAGGTTTTGATGAAGCTTCGATAAAGACTTCACCCTCCTGTGACATCTAGATTACCTTGACTAACTTGACACATGCTGTTTGTGTGTCAAAAAGTGATACGGTTTGGTAGTCTCATTATAGGTCCAATGATGACCATGAGGCATTTGTGGATATTTGGAGTGATATAGCCTAATCTTTTAAAATTCTTCATTAGCACATTGGAGCAGAATACTCTGTAGTAATCGGCTAAATCAATAAGTAGATGCTCAAGTCCAATAGGCAAATGCTCAGGTTGATGCTAGTTGAACTATAGTAATTCAAGCTAATAGTTCATCTTCTAGAATGCCAAGTTGGTGCATGGGCCTCGACAGAAGTAACCTTATGAAGTGATGTTCTCCCTTTTTTATTGTGATGCTAGAAGAAGCAAATGATGCAGAGCATATGTATTTTTACTTTTTCATTTGAAAGAAAATCCTTTTTAGAGATATCTTTTAGTTGATAGGTGATACATCTTTTTTATTTTCAATTAAAGCCTCCTATTTGATTCTGTCTACTGAATTTTAAGGATGATTTTGTCTTAGAATGTGGTGAGTCACTAATTGACCTCCTCTTACACTTTTTCCTTAGTGCAATATCTTTTTCAAGAACCTATTTTTCTGGTAATTTTGCTATTTTTACCATATTCCTATTAGTTAGTTATTTCTTTGACTTTGCTTTGATCTTGGATGCCTCTTAACCTCAATTTTCAAGGTTTACACACTCGCGAATGCCATCTGATACATATTCTTTGGGTAATCTTTCTTGGTCGATAATACACCTAGTTGACACTGGGTAAGTCCTCCTAATTCTAGCATACGATCCAATTTTTTCCCCTTTTTTATTTCTTTTTTTACTAAGCAATCTCACTTCTCTTTGTGGATCCAAGGTTTGCAAGCTTGCAGATGCTAATCGGTTCTTACTCTTTAAATCTACTTCTCTTTATTTGGAATCTCATATGAGATTTGCCCATTTAGGATTTTGTTTCCCATTGTTCATCTAAAGGTGATCTTTTGCCTTTAGGAGGAAATTTTTGTGAAGTTTTCTTTCAATCTTAGCATTTTTGTCTTTAAAGCAACTTTCCTAATATAGTTCTAGCTACTTGCAGATTGGTCATTATATTTTTAGGCTTGCATTCTTGAAGTTATATTAGGACAATGGTGGCAAGGGGAGGTACAGGGATTCCAACTCCACTATATTTCATCACCGACCATCCTTGCCTTCAAATATTATCCATTATAGTTTTTAGAGATCTTATCTCTAAGACAAAAGGTGATTCACCTAAATACTAAGAGAATTTTTTATTTTATGTCTCTTAAAAAAAATTTTCCTCGAGAAATATGGAATACATACTTGACTAGTCAATTTTAATTTGGCTAGACATTCCATCATAGGCTAAATATTTTTTTTGTTTTATGTTTTTGAAGCACATACAATCATTTAACTCTTCCATCCTACAAATTTGGTGCAAGTAACCTTTTTCCTTATCCATTAATCACTCTAGTATTAGAAGATGATACTATTCCTTTCTTAATTAAAAAAATATTAAACATGCATCCTTCTTTTGTCCTCCTCTAGCTCTTGTACCATTGTCATTGAGTTGGAGGTAGGGATTGTAGTGTTTGGCTTCAACCTTGATTTAACATCTCAAAGTCGACCGAATGCCCTGTTGATCGTTCCTTTAGCAAGTTGTAGGTGATCAAAACTCACTTTTACCTATTACTTAGCCTTTGAAATACTGATACCCTACTTTGTGTTAGTGGGTCCTTTGCTTTATCATTGAGGTTTAGCATAATGAAATTTGACTTTTACCACTAGGGCAAACTAGGCCTTTGCCCCTTGGGCATATTTGGTCATTGCCTCCTTGGTAGAATTGGTCTTTTGTCCAATGGACGGGAGGTGAGGGATTGATCCATATTGAGCAAGTGGAGCAGCAACTGGATCAATAGTAAGGTAGATTATAGGCAGTCAAAAATTAACTTTTGTCTACTACTTCATTTTTGAAACACTGATACCCTAGTGTATGTCAATTGGTCCTCTGTTTCATTATCGAGGTTTAGCAAAATAAAATTTGGTCTTTTACTACTGGGCAAACTCGACCTTTTCCCTTTGGGTGGACTTGATGCGTACTGGGCAGGTGGAACAACAACTAGATCAATAGTAGGGTAGATTATAAGCAGTCAAAAATTGACTTTTTACCTATCATTGAGCCTTTATAGGGTTGATACCCTCATTTGTGCTAATGAACCTTTTGTTTCATCATTGAGGGTTGGCATAATGAATTTTGCCCTTTTCCTTTTAGATAGACTTGGCCTTTATCCTTTGGATGGACTTGGTCTTTGCCCCATAGGTGAAAGCAGATGGAGCAGTGACTAGACCAATAGTAGTGACAGTAGCGTTAGCAATCCTAGGAGCAATGATGCTATTAGTGAAAGAAGAAGCACCATGCATAGGTAGGATGAAGTTAAACATGGCTTGATAGCTAATACGGACTCCAATTACCCACATGACGATTGTTGTTTTATCATTGAGGATTGGAATAATGGAATTTGGCCTTAACCCTTCAAATGGGTTTGACCCTTGCTCCCTAGATAGAAAGTCTTTGCCCCTTGGATTGGAGGTTCATGCCCCTTGAATGAGAGATAAGGGGTTGATCCATTCTTATGTGAACTCTGGTTGACCCCACCTTACCCCTAAATGGGAGATGAGGAGTTGCTCCATGCTTATGTGGACTCTTGTTGCCCCAATGGTGATCATTGATTGACAAAGTACAGCAGTGATCTTTCACAAGGGCAATGATGCAGCTTTAGGCAGGAGGCCCACTTGATGATGCTATCTTCCTTTTCTCACAATAAAAAATCAATCATCAGCTTTCCTTCTTGTAATATGTGTCAATATTAGTTAAGTTGTGACACTTGGAGGAGAAGCCAAGTCACAGCAAGTGTGCCAAAATTTGTGACCAACTAGTGCTATAATTGTTTAATTTACACAGTACATAAGTCTGCCACAAATTAGGGGTGAGCAAAACCGGTTTACCGTACCGATTTTAGACATTTTAGAACCGAAACTGTACCGGTTTAAATAAAAAACCGATTTTTTTTGTTCCGGTTCTAAATCGATTCTAAAACCGGTATACCGATTTTAAATTATGAATTTTAAAATCTATATTTTATATTGTAATCCTATCAAAGTAACATAAATTAGTTCGTACCTTTGACTGTGAGGTAGAACAAGACATGGTATAAGAGACTTGGTTAAATATTTTCTTCCTGAATCTCTCTAATGTTGAGAAAATTTTCGTTTGGACAATCGCCTGCAATTAACTATGAGTATACTGACGTTACTCACCTAACGAGGCTCTCAAGGAGGACACAGATATAGTCCTAGGAATCAACCTCATACCAAAAATCCACACCCAACCATATCTATCAGGCTCAAATACCAAATCATGAATTGTGTTCTAGGCAACCGTATCTAAGATAGAGTCTTTTAGTTGAGGATGTCTCAACTAAGTGATTTTCTCCCACAATATGAGTCATAAAAAATAAAAGTATCATTTTAGTAGAAAAAATTATTATCAAAAAACTATACAAAATACTCGCTATAGTGGCCACAGATGCTGTATCGATTAGTTGTTCATTTTTTTTAATATGGGACACGAGGAAGACATCCAGTATAAAAGACTCAGCTCCTGTGGATGCCTCAAATTACAAATAATACAATTCATAAAAAATTAAATATATTGAATAAAGTGGCCCAACTTTTAATTATAAGTTTAAGTATATATCTCAGTTCTCAAGTTGACATATCTCTTGCATTCGAAAGAGTGATCCATCGTCTGACGCCTTCGATGCCTTTTGTTTATCCAACTCAATTCCTAAAAAAAATATAAAATTATTAACTCATGTAATGTTAGTGATAACGGTATTCATATTTCAAAAATAAATGGGCTAGAGCAATACTCGAACTTTTTCAATCTATCAATGTCTGATCAAGATATGCCACTGGTCTTTCTCTATCCTCAAATCTGGTACTTCCTCTTAACTTATAAACAATAAACTTAACTTTTTGATCCGTTGAAATTTTTCATGATATCGAAATATTTGTTTACGTCAAAAATTCAATAAAGAAAAGACTCAATATCAAGATTATCGTAAAATAGAGAAATGTCGGTCTTGATATAAGATTCTGCTCTTCCCTACTACCGTCTATAGGGTTGAACAGTATCATCGCCATACTCTACAAAATCAACACAATTTTCTTGTTAGATAGGGTGAATCAATATTCTGAAGTTTTTGATACCCCTACTCCAATCAATTCTTGTCATTATTCAAAGTGAGACCATATACTGCCTCTTACAACTCTTCTAAAATTCGATTAGCGTGATCGGACTACTATTCAAGGTTGGTGACTCTCTCTCATACTACTCAGACAAACTCTTGTAAACCCTCGTAATTATTATTGTTTGTTATCTTAGCCATCAAAATACCAATGGGTTATAGAATAGGCTAGATATTGTTCTAGCTGGACGTAAAGTAGTAAACCACGTTATTGAATCGAAAAAAATAAAAGAATATTTTCTGTTTTGCGAAGAAATAATGTTGTCTATTTTAAAGCCCCCCACCCCCCTCCTACCACCTACCAATCCTATTTATTCCGAAACTTACATAGCAAATAACTAAATAAGACATATTGAAAAAACAGAGAGAGAAAAAGGAAGATAAAATTAAATAAGTGTCCAAACATAACTAGAAATTGCTGCAGGTTTAAAATTACAAAATCTTAAAAACCTCACACCTAAAACTCCTCTAGAAACTACCGCTATTATGCCAAAATTGCCGTAACTATTTTTTTTTTAACTTGTTATTTCCTTCAACTAATCCAGAAAATTCTCAACTAACTTCTTAAACTTCTCCGCTTCATGCTTATTTTCACAGAAATTTATATGCATATATGCTTAAAACACTGAAATAATTAGAAATAGTTATCTGTAAACAATTTAAAATAGGTCTCAAATTAAGTTGAAGGGTACAACACGCAAGAAGGGTAAGAAGGATTGAGTTCTGGAAGAAGAAACAGAGTGATCAATGATAAACAAGATCAATGTTGATAAAAGGCGATCTGGTTAGAATCGGATGTGAGGAGATGAACAAGCCAGTTAGGGCCAGTTTACTGCCTAAAATGCTAGGATTTATTCCATTAGACGACTATGCATTCCATATTTGTGGATGAAAGATAACTGCAATCAGAAATTTGAGGTAATCTTTTGTTCTTGTTGCATTTACCTAAGTGCTTCTACATCATTTCCGACTGATACACCATGATTTAACTTTAATCTGTCTTGTGACACACAAACTTGGATTTCTTTGATCTGCATCTATCTTCCCTGATAACATAACTGGTTCGGAGATTTTTGTGCCATGGCTGCAGGGTTTGTGCGATTAAGCGCACTGGATGATTGATTTCAGAGGCGGAGTTTGGGATACCAAATGGAATCAAAAGGACAGTAGTTTTGAGCTCACGATTGTTCTTGCCTTCTTTTGGCTATCCTGATAAATCATTGCGAAAAATTGAAGATAAAGGCCTAGTTTTCTTGTGGCTTGGCTTAAGGCGCTCGTCAGAGAATCCTAAGCATCAAAATTTTGTTTTCTTTGTTCGATACAATGTATGTTGCATGCTTAATTACTGAAAGAACTGTACGTTGTAAGATTCAAACCTCAGATTCATTTTAGTGTATTTCATGTATCAGGACATCCTCAATTTTCTGAGTGTTTGGATTGGTGAAATATTGCAGAATTGATGTAAATAGAGTATTGTGTTCCAAGATAGAACTAACAGGCAACAGTAATCAAGCAATGATATTCTATTATTACAAAAAATGATTACTGTGATTGCAGTAGAAAATTTTCAGCTTAAGTAACAAGATATTTAATTCTAAAAAAACAAAGTGAGCAACCAAATTGGAGGATTGGGAGAAGCTGATGATGTTAACATGAGTAATTGATTGGAGGTGGCTGGTGCGTCTTAACTTCTTATCTACAGCGTATCCCGTGAACCAACCCTGCAGCCTATTCCATGCATGTAAAGCAATAAACAAAGAATAGCAACAGAGAGCAAGACCCACAAATAAGTTTGAGTTTGCGAACAGTTCATTGAAATTTGATTCGAGATCGATTCGGTTCGGCAGTATTTTCAAACCGAACGCGGATCTTTGTCCGAAATTAATTTCGAATCCGACTCGGACTTAAGAATGTTTGTTTCCATTCGGTTCGAAATAGTTTAAAATTTAGGATATATATATATATATATATATATATATGTATTCTGCCTAATATCAAATTAGATGAATTTCAGCTCTAAAATCACATCCAAGGGCTGTGATTTCATTGCTCTTAGGGTTTGCCTTCGCCTGACGTCTCGATCAGCTTCATTGGCCTTCGGCTACGGCGGCGTCTGACGCAATCTTTATTCGCCTCCACCCAATCTCTCTCTGCCACCTCATCTGTTGATTGACGCTGTACTGCACAGTGTTCCTTCGCTATCATTATTGCTCCCTGCAACCTCCCCTAATCCATCACTAGTGATTTCTGCCTCCGGCTGGTACTCGTCGTTCGAACTTTTTCGAACCGATTCGAACTGTTCTAACGGGAAACGAACCTAACCCGAACTCCTATTTCCCAGTTTCTTCGAGTTCGGTTCGTTTACGGCTCTATCGGAAAAATTCTTCCCAAACCGAAGCCGACAGGACAAAGATCTATTTATTCAATACAAAACAACCGGGGGCTCATCTTCTAGTTGAACAACCAATCTCTCGCCGAGCAAGAAGGTCTATAGCACGCTGAATCCCTCGCGGAGCAAGAAGATTAGAAACCCTAAGGAGAAGAAAAGACGGTATTCGCGTTCATAAAAAGGTATGCGTTTCTTTGAATTTTTCATATTTCTTTCTGCATCAAATTGCTTCAAATTTGGGATTGGCAGAAAAAAGCAAACATTAATTTTAATATTTTCCGGATTCTAAGGCTAGCACAATTTTAATTGCTCTCTCTTCCGTTCAAGCTCAATGGTTTTCTTTTTCTATCGTTCCATGACTGAACTGAAGTTCCCATCAATCCAAGATTGAAATTTTCAGATTTTTTGCTCAAGTCAATCCATAATCTTCATTGTGTAGGCTATGCTTATGACTGTTTTTTCTAAACATTAGATGCTCAAGTCAATTCATAATCTTCCTTCTCTAGGCAGACAGCCTTCATAAACCAAATCTCTTGCAAATTCCCCGATAATTTCATTCACTTAATAAAATTATTTTGTGAATTTATGCATATGCATATGTCATTAATTTCATCATTTCTTTTGCCAATTACTTTTTTCATATATCTTCCCTTTGTGCTCATGCGTTAGATTTTCCACTCTTTTTTTTGGATCTACTTTATTTCATGCTATTTTTGTGGTTTTTTTTACTCTATTTTTGTATTAGATATAGAAATGGCATTGATGAAAAAAAATTTTCCTTTTAGGTCTATGTTTTCCTGGAGCTGTCGTAGGATTCCCAAGGTTTTTATTTGCTTTCGTTTCCACCTTCCACTCTTCTTCTTTTCCCTTATAGAATGAAATTATGTTGATGAGTTAGTCTAGAGGCTTGGTAGATTTATTTGCAATAAAATTTAGTCTTACCTTTCCTCAAAATATGCTTGATTTTCTTTAATGTTTTTGCAGTATGGTTGATTGGTCGAACCTTCCAGAAGATATTTTAGAAATGATTGTTTCAAGGTTAATATTCTTAGCTGATCTAAAACGATTTGCTTTGGTCTGTATTTGGTGGCACAAGACTGCACTAAGTGATATTCAAAGACAACGGATGCAAACACCACTTCTAATGCTTCCCTCTAATGCGGGGTCAAAAAACATCCGCAAATTCTATAGTCTTCATGACAAGAAGGTGCATGGGCTTCATCTACCACAACTTCATCGTCGGTATTGTTGCTCATCGTCTCATGGATGGCTTTTCACAGTGGATAATTATTGGGATATTTACTTAGTAAACCCATTCTCTAGAATAGAGATACAACTCCCAAGAGGCAATGCTTATACAGAATGCTCTCGGCAAGCGCTTCCCAAGTCTCCTTTGATAAATAGAGGCTGTTACTTAAAAAGAGGTATACTAAGTGGGGATCCAACCTCATGTCCAGACTGTATTGTTTTAGCTCTTTTTCATGGCAGGGGAATGCTATCAATGTGCAAATTAGGCGACACGAGTTGGACTGACATAGAAGGCATGTTTTATTCAGTTCCTTTTAGTTGTTGTTCAGATATGATTTTTTTCAATAACCGAATCTATGCAGCACAAGAATGTGGTAGAGTCGGAATTGTCAAGCTTGGCCAGAATCCAAAGGTGGACGAACTAATTATAGTGCCTAAAATCAAACAGTTTCCTCCAGAGTATTGTCATAGAATGTATTTGGTGGAGTCATCAGGTAATCTCTTGTTTGTGCTAAGGTATATTTTATACCCAGAGGCTAGAGGAGGACATGTGAGGACAGCCACATTCCTTGTTTTTCAATTGAACTCTAGCACCGAAACTTGCGTCGAGGTAAAATCCCTAGGGGAACAAACATTATTCGTGGGTGGAAGTCATTCATTGGCTCTTCCTACTCATAAACACAGTTGCTACAAAAGAAACTGTATCTACTTCACAGACGATGAGAATCCCATTACTGGAGTATCGGATCGTGGGTTCTATAACAATGGTGTATTCGACCTAGCGAGTGGTACAATTCGACCATACTACCCTAATGAGATATTTTGGGGACAACCACCATTATGGGTTACACAATTGTCAACGATTTATCCAAATTACTGTAAATTGCATTGAGGTGAAGTGTGTATTTTGACTCATTGGTTTGGGTTTAAATAAGTCATAACTCTATTATTTTGTATTTTTGTATATCATTGTACTATTTCTTTTAATAGGAACATTGCTTGGTAAGTTTTGATTTTTTCATTTTCTTGGGACCAATTCATGGTTCAATATGCTTATAAACATCTTCACTTCAAATGCAATTAGCGGATATTCTACTCTTCTACTATGTCCAAATTTTAAAAGGTTTGTGATGAGCAGTTACATTGTAGTAATCATCTAACTGTATTTGTAACAAGGCTTGCAAGCGCAATAATTGCAGAAGATCTTTAGTTGCTTACTGTTTGTGTCTGCTTTGGAAGGACCAATGTAGGCAATTCATTGAGAAGAAGAGTGCCTCACTTGGCAATGTTAGTAGAATTCTGCTCCAGGCTATATATTTTGCATGAATTAGTGGATTGATTATATTGGGGAGGATGTAGTTACTGCAATAGCCGATGGAGCTTTTGTCAATAGGAATTCCACTGCAAGTGTTGGGTGGGTGCTAATATCAAATGAGAAAACGGTGACGGAGGCCCCATAAGATCCAGTTAGGATTTTGTCAAGCTTAGAAACTTAGCTTCTAAGTATTGTAGGCAAGTTGATGGAGGCATTGCGCAGTTCTAATATGTGGAAGAAAAAAATATTTTCAGATTGCAAGCGAGTTGTTGATATCACCACCCGCGGAATAGAGAGGCTTGGTCCTAAACATCAAATCAGTCATGAAGCTAGAAAGGCACGTGAGGTACTCCATGCATCAAGGTTTAATACATTATCGGAAGATTGGCCAGCGAAAAAGTCACTAAATGTGGGGGTGCAAACTACTAAAATTTTAATTTCTCAAGTGACTTGTTATTATTTGTAACTAATTTATTTTGACTAATGTAGTTTGCTGCCTTGCCAAAAATAAAATAAAATAAAATAATTATACTGCAAAAGTTCATGGAGTATGTTAAAAATCTAAACATAATGATAAGAATTAGATAAGCAATTACCAAGATCCAATATTAATTATAGAAGTCTAGATAATTAGTATTTCATCAAAGCAAAGGCTCTCTGTCAATACTAATTATGACAAAAAGTCCAGATAATCACCATCTCATCAAAGCAAAAGCTATCCATCAGCACTAATTGTAATAGAAGTCTAGATAAACTAATTATAATACAAGTCTAGATAATCTCTCCATCAATGCTAGTTACATTAGAATTCTATATAGGTTCTCCATCAACACTAATTATAGTAGAGGTCTAGATAAACAGCACTCCATCAAAGCAAAGGCTCTCGATCTACTCATCCTCCTCAAGGACGACAAACCTCGAAACTATGTGCACATTTCCATTCGCATCTTTTTTCATTTTCCTCGAGCAATGTAGCATGGATGGAATGTGTGTCATTCTTGAAGATCAGTTTATGTTTTTCCAACAAAGCTTTCACTTCAAAGACATTTCTACAATAGAAACACTGATTTTCCCGTTCTTTCTTGTTGTGTTGGCTACTGCTCGTGACGTGGCTATCCATCCCACTCTTTGTCTCTAATCCTCAGACAAAAGTAGGTGTCAATCGGTTTGAGTTGAATCTTGGTCGTCATTCCCCTGTGGATCAACAACACATAATTTATTAGGATCTTTCAAATGAGTAGGTCATGACAGTCTACTATAGAGATCCAGTTCTTGTTAATATTGGCTCATTTGGAAGGAACTCACCTACAAAACCTTCAAGGGTTCTTCCTCTGCCTTTGTTCTATCGTGAAGAATTACATTAATGATGGATTCTTGGCTGCTTTCTTTTCAAGAGAGTTTCAAGACCCATAGGCTTCTAACACATGATCTCTCACATACAATATGTGAATACTATCATGAAATTAATGTTTGACATCTAATTTTTTTATAGAGAATCTTTTTTTTTTGCTTTGCAGTTGGTTATTTTGAAATTCGAAAATTTAGTTTTTCAGTTCAACCTTTATCGTTATTTGCATATAGCATCTTGGAATTTCACAAAAATATAAAACACCCCTCAATCTTTTTAATAATTACATATGTATAAATGCAATTATATAGGGCTAATACTAAAATTTAATTGAAATTGTGAGATGACAAATATTACTTCACCCCTCAATATTTTATATTTTGTAAAAATTGCGAAAATAATTTTGCTAAATAAATTTAATTTGTGAAATAAATTCTTATAAAATAATCAAATTTACAAAATCTCATTGACTTCAATATCTAGTCAACAAGAAAATATTTGCCAATTTAATTTAAAAATCAAATCTTAAACCAAAAAACACTAAATTTGAGCTTGAGCAAAAAAAAAAAGATATATGAATACTCACTAAGTTGTTAGATCATTCATTAATTAGTTTAAATATGATAATAATTTACCGTAACAAAAAAGAGTAAAACAAAAACTTGATACCTCTGTTAACAACTTAAAACAAACACTTCATGCCTCTGTTAACAATTTTTAATAAATATTTCATGAATATTCAATATAATTAAGGTTAGTTCTCACCCCAAAAAAATTTTGTGCAAAAAGATATGAATTTGAGGAGTTATATATAATTATAAGGAAGTCAAGGAGCCTTTTTTAGTTTTGCAAGATTTCAAGGAGAAAGTTTTAATATTATTACAGTGTGGGGTTGTTTCAAATTTTGAGAATTGAAAGGGAGCCAATTTCATTTTTCATAGTAATGTTATTATGGACCTGTCTGAAAATTTGAGAACTTAGGGGGCTATTTGAAAGGTAGCCATTTTGTTACAACCACCACCTAGGAGGGGTCTCTTTATAAAATGATTCCATCTTAGATTTTTTTTGACAAATAAAATCTAAACCCTAATCAGATATTATATTATTTATTGATTAGCTTTTTATCCTTGAACTGTGAAAAATTCGTTCCTTATTTAATATCTTTACAAATAGGCATGTATGAAAATAATAAGCTTTTGGCCCCGTTTGGTTTGAGATCAGATCAGGATCAGTTTTTTTCAGAATTATTTTTTTTATAAAATTAATATTACTTATTTTACATTATTATTAAATAAAATTATTATAAAAAATTAAATAATTTTTCGAACTTTAAATTATTGAAGTGTTAATTTTGATAAAAAAATATTAGTTTATAAAAGTGGTTCACTAGTTTTGATCTTGATCCCGATCCTGATCCCGAATCAAACGCTGCCTTGGACTTTGCCCTGCTAAATATATTTTATGGATGCTATTTGTGTATGATTTTTCAGTAATTTTAGTTCTACAATTAATGACTATTAAGAAGCCAACTTAATATGTGTCAGAACTTCTTAGAAGAACATACAACTCTCTAAAAAGTTAAATTATTATTAAATTTTGAAAATTCACATAATATCTGGAATAAATAAATAAACGACAAGAGTTCTGAAAATATCTTAATAAGAATCAATTGTGCACAAATTTCCAGCCAAATTGAATCACCAGCGTGTTTTCAAAAACAAAGTCCAATCTTCTCCTTCCCTGGTTGTTGTTGTTGTCATTGTTTGATTTGATTTGATTTGCGTCCCAACTTCGATAGATTTGTTTTCTTCTTCAACTAGACGAATTTATTGTGTCGCGGTCTATTTGGTTGACGAAAAAGTCAAATTACGGCAGAAATAATTTATCCAAATTAATATAAATTAATTTATTTGTAAATCGGCGAATAAAACTCTATAGCACAAAAGGTCAAATCAAGAAACACTATTTTTCAAAAAAAAAAATTGGAATCTAAATTTTTATAGTGGTGAGATGGAAAAAACAAAAGAAAAATAAAGTATTTAAGCAATATTTAGGACTATACATACGATTTCATATATTTTTAGGAGTATCCAAGCAAAAAATCCAAACAAATAAAACCGATTTCAATTTTTTTAAAAAAATTTATTTTGAGATAAAAAAAATTCAATAGACTTTCAAATAAGTAGACCAAGCTAAAATTTTTTTTAAAAAAAAAGTATCAAGGCAAAAAAAATGGTTAAATACATAGATTCAGAGTCAAATTTGGTCTCGTAAGGAGACATCAAAAACTCAGGTTATGATGACCAGATTCCCAATTCAAATCACAAAGACAAATGAGTCAAATGCAATTTTATTTGGGTTCCACGGTAAGCACGCCATGTGGATCGGACAGGGAAACAAGGTCAAATTAGTCATTGTCCAACAAACAATAACAAAATAAGGAAATTTCTAGAATAAGAAAATAAAAAAAGGATCTCTTATAAAAAAAGTACCCAAAATCTTGCACAATTATGCACAAGTTTATAACTCGTTAAGATCTTACTGACTTGCAAATATTCTGCAAACAAAGCAACCAAGTTATTTTAGTAATAAACTACTTTACCTATAAAGCCCCCACAACACTATAATACTGTTTTAGGTCCCTAGAATGTGCAAATATACGTCGATCGCTTGCTTGTATGTGAATATCTACTGTTTGGCGAATTCTTCTTTTGTGGGGATATATTTGCAATTAACGATTTATTCTCCAAAGTCTATTGTTAATTTTTACATGATTTTATCAAGTTCCTAATTAGAAGAGTCAACAATGCATTTAATTCTGACATAAATCATATTTAGGGAATAAATTTACATCACTTACTAAACATGATCTAGTATAATTATATGACCAACCAGTCCTTACACATGACATGACGATACACCACAAAACTGCATGATTGATCAACTTGGCCAACACTTCCACCATGGATCATATAAAACCAGCCACTTATGTATTTTCTTTAAGCCACTAATTTTAAGTATTTTTGTAATTTTGTCCTGCAACTAATAAGCAATTGCATCCTTATAAAGTATGTAATTACACATTCATTGACAATTTACTTAATACTCCAAATCACGACAACAAGGCCGAATTTTGACCATTCCAATTCTAAATCTCTTCTCTCAATGATTTTATTTTTCTACTTAGGCTCAAATAGGGAAATGATTGATCGAGAACAATATATTATCATATATTTAATTCACTAAAGAATTTCATATTCCCTTATAAAATATTATTACAAATTTGCAATCTCACGGCCACCCAAAATCAAACACGCCATGTTCAATTTACAATTTTGAAAGGGTATAAATGCAAAACTAAAACCCTAAATTTTATATGCCAAATGGGAAATGCCATCGTTTTATCCCAAAAGGTCACGTAGACCAAACCGCTTCCAAATACTTGAGTTTCAAAGCGGTTGAGCCGCCGAATGCCTTCCCCAACTGTCCAAAAAGAGCCGTTTCCAACTAACCAAACCAGACTCACCCCCTCTTCTCTCTCGATATATAACACTCCATACATATGAATCAGACCCTAACCAAACCAAAACGAAGAAAAGAAGCTAGTCTGTTATGCCAAACATGGAGAACACGGAGAAGGCGAAGACGAACAACAAGGTGCAAGGTCAAGAAAAGGTCTTGGTGCATAGCCAAGTGAGGAGGATCAAGCAGGAAGATGAGAAGAATGAGGGGCAGTTGCAGCCGTGGATCGTCGAGGCGAAGCCCGTCTCGCGGGGGATTATGAAGCTGAAGCAGGTGCCGCGGTCACCGTTGGGACCGGCGCCCGCTCGGGCCATCTCCGTAGGTCACTGATTAGGGTTCTTCTCCTTCTCTTCTTCTTCTTCTTCTTCTCTGTTTTGTGGGGGAGTTGGAGTTTCTTCTTGTCATGGCTGGCTAGGTTTTGACCTTTTTTGCTTTAGGAATAGTGTATGTGGTGACGGGTGGTGGATCTTGTCCACAATGAGTTTTGGAACAATATGGCGCTTGTCATGTTTTCTGTCAACATTCAATTATAAATACTACAAAATCAAATCAAATGTGATGCATAGCAAGTTAAAACAGATAAGAAATCTGATAGGATCCTTTTCCCGAGCGTACCCCATAGTAAGAGCTTCCTCTGCGAACCGGTCTTGCTTGGTTGGTTTGCGTCCCGACCTCATTATAGCACTCCTCCCCTCCGCCGTGGGACCTGAACGATGTGATCTACTTCACCAACGAGTACTACTACCAGTGGGACCGATGCTTAATACGCTATATGCGCCTACTATTAGTGCCGGTAACATGGGAGAAATTGATATATTGGAGTCAAGCAACTATGCGATAGAATACCGAACCTGCCGAGTGTTCCGCTTTTCCCGAGCAACGAAACTGGTACTAAACTTAAAGCACCCAACTCAGCCGTCAACATCCAATTTGACCCTGTAGGATACTAGATGTATTGCCCGATGCCAACAACTATTTGAACCAAAGCAGTATGTAACCTTTCGACTTGGAGCTGGGCTGGTTTTTCCGCTTTAGCCTGGAGTCGACGGGACTAGACTTTTGAAGTGGCAATGGCAGATGTCATACCCAACCCGTCATACCTCGTGCCGAACTCCGTAGCCGTGCGTGGGACTTCTCAATTCTATTCTGGGCGAAAGCACGCTACAACCATAGATACTTCGTTAGTTGGTATTGCCCGATGCGAGGCGTGGGTGGAGTCTTCCTCAATTCCAAAACTATGCGTTAAGCATATCTATTATCGCATATCCCACACGCATGGGACTACCAAGCTCACTACGCTTTCAAAGCTATACTACTATGTACGTCATTCTGTAGTTGAAAGCGGATCAGATCAATTCCACTACCGCGATAGCAGAACGTCTCACTTCTTTTATCGTATATTAAGAACAAATATTTCTTGTCAGTTCGTTTTTCCATAGATCAGCACCCAAAGAGCGACGCCACGAGTGGACCAGGCTTGAAAGCGGTCCCGCGAAGCCGGCCAACGTTTGGTTTAGGAGACAAAAGGGCAGGAAAGAAGAAAGCAAAGATTCTGTTTGGGAAGAACATTCGCAGTTGAGCCACCTTCTGTTAAAGTGCGCTCCCAATAAAAGAAGAATGGAAAAGTTCCGAAACAAAGAAGCAAGAGATTTGACGCACTAACGAAGCAAGCAAAAGAACCAACCTCAGTCTGGCGGGGAAGAAGAGAAAAGAGAAGAGAAGGCCGAAGAAAGCGATTAAATATAAACATAGGCAAAGAAGTCGTTCCGAAACAAAGAAGCAAGCGATTCAGCGCCTTCTCACGGAGCGGGATGCAGTGTCAATTTCATTGAGCAACCAAGCGATTCAGCAAAGCAGTTTGATTCAGGCATCAAATATAGTATAGAAAGAAAAGGTACAAGCCTCTGAATCTTGTCGAAAGAAAAGATCCATCAACTTAAGGACCCCGCAATCAAACTCTCCATCAATGCTAGTTACATTAGAATTCTAGATAAGTTCTCCATCAACACTAATTATAGTAGAGGTCTAGATAAATAGCACTCCATCAAAGCAAAGGCTTTCAATCTACTCATCCTCCTCAAGGACGACAAACCTCGAAGTTTTGTGCACATTTCCATTCGCATCTTTTTTAGTTTCCTCGAGCAATGTAGCATGGATGGAATGTTTGTCATTCTTGAAGGTCAGTTTATGTTTTTCCAACAAAGCTTTCACTTCAAAGACATTTCTGCAGTGGAAACACTGATTTTCCCGTTCTTTCTTGTTGTGTTGGCTACTGTTCTTGATGTAGCTATCCATCCCACTCTTTGTCTCGAATCCTCTTTTGTGTTTCAGACAAAAGTAGGTGTCAGTCGGCTGGAGTTCAATTTTGGTCGCCATTCCCCTGTGGATCAACAAAAAATTATTTATTAGGACCTTTCAAAAGAGTAGGTCATGATAATCTAGATCCATTTCCTATTACTGTTGGCTCATTTGGAAAGAACTCACCTGCAAAATCTTCAATGGTTCTTCCTCTAATGCCTTTGTTCTATGGTGGATTCTTGGCTGCTGATGGATTCTTGGTTGCTTTCTTTTTAAGAGAGTTACAAGACCCATAGGCTTATAATACATGATCTCTGACATATAATAGGTGAATACTATCATAAAATTAATGTTTGACATCTAATTTTTTTATAGAGAATCTTTTTTTTTTGCTTTGCAGTTGGGTTATTTTGAAATGGCACAGAGAGCAATGACAATTCGAAGAGCAGTGACTTCTACATGAACCTCCAATGGTGCTTCTGATAAGGACATCAGGGTCTTTAGATCATGCTTTCAGACTGCTTTGTCACTAGAAATAAGTACTCTTATTGCGCCTATAAGCCGACCATCAACTAAGCCAGTACCACCTAAACAACACATGTATAGTCTATGTCTTAAACAAAAAACAATTGTGAAGAACAGGAAAAAGGAAAAAAGCAATTTTTAGTTCTCATGCAACAAATACTAATATCCATGTATCTGCTGACTGCAAAAATTGTAGGCGACTTTCAAAAGGGGCATCTAGATGACCCCTATATCAAAACAAATTCCCAGTTAGTGAACAGAATAATAATGCCTGTATCTAAAGGAGAATCAATATTTTCTGCCATTGAACAAAATAATAAGAGGAAACATAATATTCCAGATTCATCTTTACCATGATTTTAGTTTCACAATTAAAAAATTTATTCCAGTAGCATATTGATGATGCATCCATGGTTCACATTCATTTGGGGTACACAAAATGGAAGCTAAGGCACATGTTGCCAAAGTACATAATACCACTGCCCGATAGAACTGAAAGAAGGCTTCGATTGTGAAGCCTTGACCACAAAGGCTTGAACTCAATGAGCTACAATCAGGTTTTAAAGGTTAAAAGCCACTGATGGCTGAGTGACCTTTAACAAGGTCATATGTTGGTGGGGAACAACCTTATTGCTGCAAATTATGCTTTCACAATCATCCAAGAGGAATGGTAGCAGGTATGAAACACTCCAAAAGGTACCTTTCAACGACGCTTGTTGGAGAAAAGTTCTGAGAAAAAAAAGAGGTACTATCCTATGCAGTAAATATCAAGAATGAGCTAACTGTCACACCCGTTGTGAGTGGTAGGTGCCACCACAACGAGATCATGTAACGGATCTCATGATCTCAGAGGCAAGGGAGTGCCTCCAACGTATATGCGCATGGGCAGCACACATACGAGCGAACAACCAGCTGTGGTGGTCGGTGCCACTACGAGGAACATCATGTGTGAGAACGCATGATCAAACGAGGCGACGGACTGCCTTGAACATATGTGTGCGCGGGCAGCACACATAGCAGCAAGTGATGGTCACAACATGTTTGGATGGAGACCCAAACAGCCCAAACCGTCCTGCAGACCGAGCAGCAGGACAAGATGGCTAAAGGGAGCTGCAGAAAGCTGCAGTTGAACTGCAGGGCAGCCGTTGAACTGCAGGAAGCAGTTGCTGAACTGCAGGGCAGCAGTTGAACTGCAGGAGGCAGTTGATGAACTGCAGGGCAGCAGTCGAAACTGCAGGAAGCAGTTGAGGAACTGCAAGGCAGCGGTTGAAACTGCAGGGAGAATATTGTGGAACATGTTCTCCATGATCTCCAGCAGTTGCTCACAGCCAAATATGTGTACTATAAATAGACTAGGGGGTCTATTGAGTTGGAGACACACAGGTAGAGAGACTTGTAGTGTCACTCCGTGTTAAGAGTTGTATTTCCTTTTATGTGAGCAATAAAAGGTTGGCAAGATTGTTGTACTTCTCTTCTCCTCTATACTCTTGTGGGCTTGTGCGAGTTTGGCGGGCTGAGGTGGGCGAACCTTGGCGCCATCACGGGCAAAATTTCAGGGTAGAAATTCGCCGGTTTGACAAGTGGTATCAGAGCCCGGTTTGGTGAGAAACCGGTTCAGCGAAAGCCAAGATCAACAAAAGCTATGGTGACGCAAGTAGAGCTTCGGGATCGGTTGATTCGCATCGAGGAGATGCTGGGAAATCCTCCAACCGAAGATACAGGTAGCATATGGGCGCGGTTGGCTTGGCAAGAGAGCCAGAATGCTGCTCTCAAGGAGGCCCTTGCGAGTGAGGTGAAGGATGCGGAGGAAAGGTATGCTGCGATCATGGACTCCATGAGATCAAGTCTAAAGTCCTTGGAGCAGGACTTGATGGTGGTGAAGAGAGCGGTGGCTAACTCCATTGTTGAAGGCGGAGCTCCTTCAAAGGTAAGAGTTCCGGAGCCCCATTCCTTTAATGGCTGCAGGAATGCAAAAGAGTTGGAGAACTTCTTATGGGATATGGAGCAGTACTTCAAGGCTGCTCACATTCTGGAACGGGAGAAAGTCACCATCACTAGCATGTACTTGAGTGGAGATGCCAAATTATGGTGGCGTACCAGAGCATCGGAGAATGCTCAAGCTGGGAGAGCTCAGCTGGAGGATTGGGAGATCCTCAAGAAGGAACTAAAGGAGCAGTTCCTTCCGTGCAACACAGGGTGGATTGCGCGGGAATCCCTGAAGAAGCTGCGTCATTCGGAGACCATAAGGGAGTATGTGAGGGAATTCAGCTCCCTCATGCTCGACATCAACAACATGTCCGAGGAGGACAAGTTGTACAACTTTCTTTCTGGCTTGCAGCAGTGGGCTCAAGCTGAACTCCGACGGCAAGGAGTGAGGGATCTTTCTTCGGCCATTTGCTTCTGCGGAAGGTTTGGTAGATTTCAAGCTGACGACAACCACCAAAACGGCCATGGAAGGAAGGAAGATGGGGCGTGCACATAAGGATGGCAAGAAGCCCGAGGGAAAGGGCAAGAAGGTTGCGGAACCAAGCCAGTCCAAACTGCAGCCCACCAACAGAGAGCAGGGCTGTTTCATATGCAATGGTCCTCATCGGGCAAGAGAGTGTCCAAGCAGGGAAAAGCTATCTGCTCTAACTCTCAGGGAATCTGAGGACGAAGGACGTGGTGCGGCTACACCACGCATGAATCCATTGCAGCTACTCAACTCAATGACGGCAGAAAGGCAGCCGCGTTGCAAAGGGTTGATGTATGCATCGGTACTACTAAATGGGAGGCCTGTTTTGGCTATGCTGGACACAGGAGCGACCAGCAACTTCTTCTCCCATAAATTGGTAAGTGAATTTGGTTTGCAGGTGCAACCAAGTTCATGGAAAGTGAAGGCGGTAAACTCTGGGCCAACTCCGATTCATGGAATGGCCAGCGCAACCCTCAAAGTTGGAGCTTGGGAGGGAGAGATCAGTGTGACAGTCTCGGCGCTCGATGAGTTTGAGTTTATCCTGGGGATAGACTTCTTTGTCCAAGCTAAGGCTAGCTTGGCGCCTCACCTATCAGGTATGCTGATTTCTGCGGAGGAATCACCATGCTTTATACAGGCAGCGTATGGAGGGAAAACTGCAGCAGCGGGTATGCAGTCTCCCCAACAGCTGAAAGCTGGTCTCAAGAGGGGCGATACCACATATGTTGCAGCACTGATCGAGATACAACCGGATCAGGTCGTGGAGGTACCTGATGTTGTTATAACTATCCTGGTGGATTACGCGGACGTGATGCCACCAAAACTACCCAATGAACTTCCCCCTCGGAGGGCAGTTGACCACAAGATCGAGCTGGAGCCAGGTGCGAAGCCTCCTGCTCAGGCCCCTTATCGATTGGAGAATGCGGAGCTTCTGGAGCTGAGGAAGCAGCTCAATGAACTGTTGGAGGCGGGACTGATCCAACCGTCGAAAGCCCCGTATGGTGCCCCGGTGTTGTTTCAGCGGAAACAAGATGGTTCACTTCGGATGTGCGTGGACTATCGGGCACTAAACAAGGTGACCATCAAGAACAAGTACCCAGTGTCAAATGCAGGTGACTTGTTTGATCGATTGGCCAAGGCAACATACTTCACCAAGTTGGACTTGCGATCAGGGTATTGGCAAGTCCGGATTGCTGAGGGAGATGAGTCAAAAACGACATGTGTCACGAGGTATGGCTCATTTGAGTTTCTAGTCATGCCTTTTGGATTGACAAATGCTCCAGCAACCTTTTGTAACTTGATGAATGAAGTATTGTATGAGTTCTTGGATCGATTTGTGGTGGTGTATTTGGATGACATTGTCATCTACTCAAAGACATTGGCGGACCACGTCGACCACCTCAGAAAGGTATTCTCTCGGCTTAGAGAATACAAGCTCTTCGTCAAGAAGGAGAAGTGCGAGTTCTGTCAAAAGGAAATCAGGTTCCTTGGGCACAGGGTGAGCAAGGGACAGATACAAATGGATGAGAGGAAGATTCGGGCAATCATCGATTGGGCGGCCCCAACAAAGGTATCGGATCTTCGTTCTTTCCTCGGTTTGGCTAACTACTATAGAAGATTCATTCAGGGTTATTCAAGGAAAGTGAATCCCCTGACTGACTTGCTGAGGAAGGATCGAAAATGGGCATGGACGGACTCATGCCAAGCGGCGTTTGACCAGCTGAAGGCAGCAGTGTCAACAGAACCGGTGCTACGATTGCCTGACTTCGAGCTTCCATTCGAGGTACATACGGATGCCTCAGATCGTGCTCTTGGGGGAGTCCTTGTTCAGGAAGGACACCCAGTGGCGTTTGAAAGCCGCAAGCTTAAGGATGCGGAGCAACGCTACACCACACATGAAAAGGAAATGATAGCAGTGGTGCACTGCTTGGACACCTAGAGGCATTATCTCTTGGGAACGAAGTTCAGGGTTATAACGGATAATGTTGCAAACACCTACTTCAAAACCCAAAAGAAATTGACCCCCAAACAAGCTCGGTGGTAGGAGTTCTTGGCTGAGTTTGATTTCATGTGGGAGCACAAGCCTGGACGACAGAACCAAGTAGCGGATGCATTGAGCAGAAAGGAAGTGCGATGCTACGTAATTGCACTGTCCACAGTGCAGTCAACCCTGCTAGAGAGGGTTAAAGAACAAGCTGACGCGGACCCAGAGTACGTCCAACTCAGGGGAGAGGTACGTGAAGGGGTAATTAAGCGTTATTGGCTTGAAGATAACTTGTTGTATGCTAGAGGCAACATGTTGTACATCCTAAAGGCGGGAGGGCTGAGGCGTGAGCTGCTGCGAGAGACTCACGATCCTCAATGGGCAGGACATCCTGGAGAGCAAAGGATGATGGCACTCTTGTCCAGGTCATATTATTGGCCAAAAATGGGGGAAGACGTCGAGATGTACGTCAAGACTTGTCTTGTGTGCCAGCTTGATAAAACGGAGAGGAAGAAACAGGCAAGGCTGCTGCAACCCCTGCCTATTCCGGAGAAGCCGTGGCAGTCCATTTCCATGGACTTTGTTTCGGGCTTTCCCAAAGTAGATGGGATGAGCTCAGTGCTGGTCGTCGTCGATCGATTCTCGAAGTATGCGGTGTTCATACCAACACCACACGCATGTCCAGCAGAGGTAGCAGCTGGGCTGTTCTTCAAGAATGTGGTGAAGCACTTTGGTGTCCCGAAAGACATCGTGAGTGATCGAGATGCTCGATTCACGGGCAGGTTCTGGATAACACTCTTCAACTCGATGGGTTCAGAGTTGAAGTTCTCTACGGCTAATCACCCGCAGACGGATGGCCAAACGGAGCGCATCAATGCCTTGGTGGAGGAATACTTAAGGCATTATGTGACGGCCAGCCAGCAGAATTGGTTGGAGCTGTTGGACACAGCCCAATTTTGTTATAACATCCACAGGTCGTCGGCTACAGAAATGAGTCCTGCAGAGCTTGTCATGGGACAGCAGCCTCTCACTCCTCTCGAGTTGGCTCAATCGACGGACCAAGGAAAGTGCCCTGCTGCATATCGCTTCCCCAAGGAGAAGGAGGAGCTGATAGAACAAGCTCGAGACAGCTTGCGCAAGGCAGCAAAACGCATGAAGAGGCATGCGGATGAACGAAGGCGTTCATTGGAGTTCCAGGTTGGAGATATGGTGCTGCTGAAGCTCACTCCACAGATATGAAAGAAAATCAGCAGTAAAACCGTACATCGAGGGTTGGTACCAAGATATGACGGCCCCTTCGAGGTGATGAAGAGAGTCGGGCAGGTTGCTTACCGGTTGAAGCTACCCGACAGGCTGAAGGTACACCCAACATTCCATGTAAGTTTTCTCAAACCTTTCAACAGGGACTTGCTTGGAGATAGACAGCAAGTAAAGAGAGCTCCACCGGTAGTTCGGAAGCAGTTCGACAAGGAGGTCGAGAAGATCCTTGCACACCGGACTATGGGGCAAAGCAAGAAGAATCGACGGACTGATTTTCTTGTGAAGTGGAAAGGCGGCAGTGAGGCCGATGCTACGTGGGAGCGGGACTCTACACTATGGCAATTTGAGAAACAAATTAAGGAATACATGGACTCTACTCCGACGAGGACGTCGGACTCTCTTGGTGGGGGAGGTTTGTCACACCCGTTGTGAGTGGTAGGTGCCACCACAACGAGATCATGTAACAGATCTCATGATCTCAGAGGCAAGAGAGTGCCTCCAATGTATATGCGCATGGGCAGCACACATACGAGCGAACAACCAGCTGTGGTGGTCGGTGCCACTACGAGGAACATCATGTGTGGGAACGCATGATCAAACGAGGCGACGGACTGCCTCGAACATATGTGTGCGCGGGCAGCACACATAGCAGCAAGTGACGGTCACAACATGTTTGGATGGAGACCCAAACAGCCCAAACCGTCCTGCAGACTGAGCAGCAGGACAAGATGGCTAAAGGGAGCTGCAGAAAGCTGCAGTTGAACTACAGGAAGCAGTTGCTGAACTGCTGGGCAGCAGTTGAACTGCAGAGCAGCAGTTGAACTGCAGCTGGGCAAGCAGTTGCTGAACTGCAGGGCAGCAGTTGAACTGCAGGAGATAGTTGATGAACTGCAGGGCAGCAGTCGAAACTGCAGGAAGCAGTTGAGGAACTGCAAGGCAGCGGTTGAAACTGCAGGGAGAATATTGTGGAACATGTTCTCCATGATCTCCAGCAGTTGCTCACAGCCAAATATGTGTACTATAAATAGACTAGGGGGTCTATTGAGTTGGAGACACACAGGTAGAGAGACTTGTAGTGTCACTCCGTGTTAAGAGTTGTATTTCCTTTTATGTGAGTAATAAAAGGTTGGCAATATTGTTGTACTTCTCTTCTCCTCTATACTCTTGTGGGCTTGTGCGAGTTTGGCGGGCTGAGGTGGGCGAACCTTGGCGCCATCACGGGCAAAATTTCAGGGTAGAAATTCACCGGTTTGACACTAACCATGGTGTCATAATTCAACAGGTGAAACAAGCAACAAACTGTTGCTTGGGACAGGCCCACACATGCTTCTTCAGTTCTTCTTCCTTCAGCCTAAAAGCTCATACAGCTGAATGACACATGAAGGATAATGGTCATATCCTGGTTAGTCTTGCTCGAAGCAGTCATTGATATTCATTTCTTTAGATGGACTCTTCCAACGATCAAGCTCTGAAAACTTGCACATTAGTGACAGAAGAGATGGCAAGATCTTGACATGCAAGGACCATTTCATGTGTTTCAAGTGAAATGCAGGTATACTTATCCCCCATTGTTTCCAACAGTGTATAGTGACACACTTCAGGTCAGACGCGATTAACTCATTTTATTGGGCTATCAAGAAAGCCAGGCAGATGGAAAAGACCCATTTGTTTCTGGAAACATGAAAGAGACTTGGGTCATTGTCATATTGTTGCGCTCGTTTCACAGGGCAAGAGGAACGGTGCATATTCAAGAATCCAGCCCCACGTTAATTGCGGGTCATCTGCAAAGTTTACTTTCTGCATGCCTAGTGAGATACATTTCGGATTTGTTCCTATGGATGACATCTCCTTCCTTAGCCATGTAACACTGGAGATGATGAGCAATAGTCAAGGTCTTTTGAAACTTGATGTGGACATGGTGCTCTAGATGGCGAGACCTTTTGCTTTCTCCTTTTCTTATACTTGGTCATTCCCCTCCTATATCGTTGTCTTGGTGAACGACATCTCCTCCCTTAGCACTTGGCAATATAACAGTAGAGGTGCTTGGCAATAGTATGTGCCTTTTGATCCTTGATACAGCCATGGAGCTTTGAGTGGAGCCAACCTTCTGCCTTTTCTTCTACATAGGCATTCCCCTCCTGTTTCATTGTCGTAGAAATAAATGAGTAAATGGCTCATCAAATTTAAATGGCCTACATCATGGAAGTTCCTTTTCATCAAAGCCACAGAATTGGTGAGATGACTAAAGTCATCCAGATTGCCATATTTGTTAGTATCAGTTATTATCTATGTTTTGTGTCTGTATGAATGTGCTCCATCTCGTATGTGTATATTTCCTAATATAAGCTCCATGAGCACAGATAATAATACAGAGATACAATTATATATTGACATATGTATACTTGAAAACATAGATTATATTAGTCAAGAAGGAAATATTGTAGAGATCAAAAATCTAGAAGTGCAGGCGAGAACCTTGTGGCCAGACCCATCACCCTGTAAATTTAGTTGACAGAGAATCTCCTGTTGCCATTGGGCTGGAAACGAGAAGCTAGGAAACAAAACACCAGCAACCATACTAGCAGCATCAAGAAGAGCACCATCGTACGCAAGTTCAACATAATCATAGGGGTTTGATGGAATCACAAACCCATTATCAAGAAGGAAAAGGTCATTGCTTAAACGACCCTAATTTAGCATCACTGGAGCATTTGCTTCAATTCTTTTTCAGCTACAACCTGTCAAAGTGGCAAAAATCTTTTAACTTGACGAATTCAAAATGCAGATAATACTTCACAGACTTCTTTATAAATTACATTACGAAGAGAAAAGAAAAAGAAAAATAAACATATGATAAATTTGGTGTAATCTATAGACTAGTTACTAGTACATATGGCCCCTCATGCAAAGACACCCAAAAGTGCACTCAATACTACAAGAACAGCTCCACCAGCTAATGAACTTAAGCTGACAAATCCCAATAATTTTTCCATTGTTACAGTGACCAAATATGTATTCTTTCCATATGCCCAGAGACAAATATTTGTCAGAGAAGCGCAGCAGTAACCAAACACATAAACTCAGCGAAGTTGTTTTCCCTATGTATGTTGTAACGAAAATCATTTATAGGAGTTAGTGTGGGCATAAAACAATGCCTAAAAATCTTAACCATGCCCACAATACCAAAACAAAAGTGATGCTTATGACCGAAGAAATTCAAGCACTACTTTGTGTCAGCCCATTCAATTTCAAGATCAAGAGGGTTTGACCAGGCATGAAGAGGCAGGGGGAATCTTGTGATAACAAATGGCTAGTTACACTCTCTTCATTTGTACAACACAGACTAGCTATAAGCAGTGACAGGAGCATGTGCTGTAGCCATACTAAACAAGCTCCCAAACATGAATATTGCATCGGATTTAGCCATTTTATTTCCGAACAACGATCATTCATTAGGCCGGCCCGACCAAAGACGGAAAGCCCGGTCCGGGCAAGCTATATTACGGAACTGATCGGAAGCTATCTTTGTATATAGATCAAGGTAGCTACTACTGGCGCTTCTACCGTGCTACTTTTCGGACCGGTTCGGAAGCTACCTTCTTTTTGCTTCATTTTTGATGAAAAACAAATCGACGTCTCGATCTCCGAAAGCCTTTTCCTGACCCCGCCGCATCTCCCTCCCTTCGTCGAGCCTTTAGTGGTGGTTTGGGAAGCATTCCCTTATCTGAACATCGGCAGGCATTCTGGAATTGGGCCCCGGGGTTGTTTTGGTTCAATTTCAAGGGACAAGTACTACGTGAAATCCTCTTGAAAGAATCTCTTTGGGGCCCGGTGTGTTGGGATTCACAGCGAAAGTTTCACGAATCACCTTGTTCTCAAACAACACAAGAAACGAGAAGTAATACAAGATAAAAGAAAATAACAAGATAAGACAACGGGAGATCCACTATAAATAGATAAAGGCTTTTACAAGAGTTTACAAGAAGGACTTCACTCTTTCTTACTCAACTAAACTCTTTCTCCAAGCCTCGATAACGTCTCCACCTTCAGAGAGAATTTCCAAGAGAGCACCACGAGGAACCACCACGAGAGACCACCGAGAAGCACTAGAAAGACCCACACACGAGAGCCGACACTCTCTCTCTTTCTCCTCTCTATTCTCTCTATTCCTCTTTATCTATTTCTCTCTAGTTCAACCTTTATACTACACCACACATAAGCCCTATATATTATAGTATATTTATAGACTCTTATTTGGGTTTTAGTTTTACTCAATTACAACTCCTAATAATATAAATCTAAATTCAACTTTGGATTCCTACTTTAACTCAAACTCTAATTAGAGTTCAAGACATTTAAAACTCAACAATCTCCACGTTGGCTTGAACTCGGGCATGCCATCATCATGAATCTTCAGCCGTCATCTCTCATCCAGCCCCTGCCCCTGGGCTACTAGCTTATTCAAATAATTGCAAGACGCAAACTCGAGCCAACCTCAAATTTGCTCTTCATGTCTATAGTTTTGTACTTTTCAAAGCTTTTCGGATGACCTTTTTCTGCTGTTGTAGTAAAAGTAATTTGAGGAGAGATCAAATTACTCCGAGTATTATGCTTCCTCTTCACTACTGTAGCCATCGAAACTCCATCTGCAATGGTGTTCCCTATTAATCGATAAACATTGCCACACTTCTCACCTTTCATCAGGGTTCTAATACCACGTGTCACCTTCATGAATCCATCTCTTGTCGAATAATTACAGCCTTTTGAGTCCAGTACACCAAGTGAAATTAGATTCATTCGCATCTTGGGGACATACCTCACCCCAGTAAGAGTTCGAATCGCTCCATCAAACATCTGGATTTTGACTGTTCCCACACCGACGATCTCACAGGCTGAATTATCGCCCAACCAAATAATACTTTTCTTCTTATTCTCCTCATAAGAAGTAAACTAATCCTTCTTGGAGCAAATATGATAAGAACTACCGGAATCTAAAATCCACTTACCAGAAGTGCCGATTTCTGCGGATACTGCAAGAACGTCTCCATCTGCACTATTATCAGAAGTATCATCCGTTATTTTCGTCGTCATATTGGAGGACTCTATCTTCCCACGTTCAGGGCAATACCGTCTAATATGGTCATACTTCTTACATGAATAGTATTGTACTTTCGCCTTCAATTTTGATTTGGACCGTTGCTTGCCTTCTCCACACTCTCTTAATCTTCCTCTTTCGTAAGCCACCAATCCTTCACCAAACTCCATATTAATGTTTGAGTTTCTTCTTCTTTCATTAGAAAGAAGACTAGCTATCACATCTTCCATCTTGAGAGTTTCTTTACTATAAAGAATTGTGGTCACAATATTATCGTACGAAGCAGGAAGAGACATCAGGAGAATCAGCGGCTTATCGTTCTCTTCAAACTTCACATCAACTTTCAGCAAATCATTGATAATCTTATTGAAAGCATTTAGGTGATGTAATATAGTTGTACCTTCGCTCATACGCAGTCCGTATAACTGTTGTTTCAGATAGAACTTGTTCGTGAGACTTTTTGACATGTACAACTTCTCGAGTTTTGTTCAGATGTCCATCGTCGTTTCTTCATCAATGACATTGTACAAAACCTTATCAGTCAGGTTTAGAATAATTAAATTCAATGTCTTTTGATCTATCTCCTCTCAGTCTTCATTACTTATCTTGACCGGCTTCTTTTCTTTTCCCTCTAACGTCTTTTGCAGACCTTGAAAAGTAAAAACCGTTTTCATCTTCTTTTGCCATAAGACAAAATTTATCTTGCCGTCAAACTTCTCCACCTCGAGTAAGGACTTTGCTATCTTGGTTGTTTGCTCCTAAGCTCTGATGCCAATTGTTGGGATTCGCAGCGGAAGTTTCACGAATCACCTTATTCTCAAACAACACAAGAAACGAGAAGTAATACAAGATAAAAGAAAATAACAAGATAAGACAACGGGAGATCCACTATAAATAGATAAAGGCTTTTACAAGAGTTTACAAGAAGGACTTCACTCTTTCTTACTCAACTAAACTCTTTCTCCAAGCCTCGATAACGTCTCCACCTTCAGAGAGAATCTCCAAGAGAGCACCACGAGGAACCACCACAAGAGACCACCGAGAAGCACTAGAAAGACCCACACACGAGAGCCGACACTCTCTCTCTTTCTCTTCTCTCTATTCTCTCTATTCCTCTTTATCTATTTCTCTCTAGTTCAACCTTTATACTACGCCACACATAAGCCCTATATATTATAGTATATTTATAGACTCTTATTGGATTTTAGTTTTACTCAATTACAACTCTTAATAATATAAATCTAAATTCAACTTTAGATTCCTACTTTAACTTAAACTCTAATTAGAGTTTAAGACATTTAAAACTCAACACCGGTGTACAAGGAAGGGAGTGTTCCATGGACTTGTTACGGGGGACGCTCGGGTTTGACCGTTTACGCTACAAAGCCATTTAACTGATTACTAGCCATGAAGACTCTCCATCCGCACTTCATGCCAAAGCATATGTTTCCACTTCTTCTCAAACAAGAACAGGAGATTCAATGCCATCCTCTTTACGAGCTATGATGGAAGGGGCGAACGGTCTGGCCGGTGGTTCGGTTCACCAGGGCTCTTCATCCATGGGCTGTGCAGGAATGGCTTTTTCTATGTTGTTTATGGGCTTGAGGATGAGTCTGGTGATCAAAAAGGGCAATTCAGGAATGCTTGATGCTGTCACAGCTGTTCCAGGACGGACACTCGATCGACGGGCACTACTTACTTTTCTATCTCTATACGGGGTACTGCATGCCATTGTGCTGCTGAAAATCGAGCATAAAGCACCTCGCCTAACATTAGAGGAGAAGGGTGGTCCTCAATCAGCTAGAAAAGCGGAAGAGAAGAAGGATACTGAAATTGAAATACGTTGAAGAGGTCGAAAAGACTATATAGTGGGTCTATACAGAAGTACGCCAACCGAACGGCTTTCTAACGAGGAAGAGAATAGGAGGGGGACACGGCTAAGTAGGCAGGCTTTTGGGGTGAAGGGAAAATAAGGTCTTAGGGCATTTAGTAATGCGCCAACACGGATCCTTTTTATCTTTTTTTTTTTGCTTTTATAGCAGGCGCGAAGCCCTACTTCTGGTTTTAAGAAAACTTCAGTATCTTCCTTACTATGGACGACAAAAGCTGGGTGCTCCCTATTACTAATCTATAGGGCAGAGGGCCTATAAGACTTGATTTGCGGCAGTCAAGGTCTGTCTTGTATAAGCGAGCAAATGAAATTGGCGCCCCCTATGAAATTCAAAGGCCTGTTCTAGTTCTGGCAGGGCTCCTGTTCTATCTAAGTGAAAGAAAGAGAATGGATTGGAGCTCCGTCCCAAGGTCGTGTCTTTGACGCCTGACGAAAGCCTAAGCGCTTGAGTTTTCTTGCTGGTCGTAAGCTTCCAAAGAGAGAGAAGTTGAGTTGGTAAAATAATTCAGGAAGTTAAGAAAGGAGGATTAGAGGAAAATCGGAGGATCAGGTTTAGGGGGAGGAGATTCTTAATAATTATCCGGTAATTAATAATCAGAGCTTGTGAAGACCATTTGAAAGGAGAAGTTGGGCTTGGTCCTGATTCAACACATTGTGTAAGAAACACTACTCCTTAAACCAACTATGAGAATGCGAAAGGGAAGCCGGGCTCTATTCTGGACTAGCGTGATATGCAAAGGCTTGGAGAGGTTCCACGTTGCAGATATGGCTTTTCCCGGTAGGTGTTCGCAATCGACGAGATGGGACCTATTCTCCTTGTAGCTTCGTAGCGGGGAGGAAGGTAACCGCAGAGACATGGCTGAAACTTATTTTGTGACATATACGTGCAGGCGCGCGAAAAACCGGGTAGGCTTTCTGCTCACCTCCCTACGTTCTATGGGAGTCGTTTTTTCTTTCTCAAATCACCAAACCGAAACATGTTTCAGTCATTGACATTTATCGGAGAATCGACAGTTCGTATCGTCTCGGGGAATCCTAGATCAATCATAGATCTGGGCAGAAGGGCCCTTCCCTAAGCGAGGGAGACCTTCCTTGGTGTAGTCAAGTCAAAGGGGAAGTCTGCTTTGCTCCATATTACTGCTCCTACTTTTGATGGCATGAGCTTGTTCAGTGCCACAGCTCTATTCTATTTTAGAAAATAAGGGAATTGGCTGCCTTCATTCATTCCTATCCCATCCTTAGGTCAATCAGCGTAATCCCGAGTAGCCCCTTCTTTCGCAGCGGATTCTATTCCTGATCTTTTTCTTCTCTTTCAAGGCAGATGGCAGACTTGTCTTTCCTGACCACCGAATCTTTTTTTTTTTATGCTATAGTATGGATGTGTTGGCTGATGACGCGTGCACAGAACCTTTCTACGATCTGATCAATGCAGTCCTTTTGACAGAGCCTACTTCTTCCCCTGCTCGATTTGTTCGATAATGAGCTTTTCGATTCGATATTCGTGTGTGAGCGAACAAAGATATTCTTTCCCGCCGGCGAACTCATACCTCGTGCAATGGAATCTATCGATACCGATACCTATGAAAAGTATTGGAGCAAAGTAGCGGGGTGGGAAGGAAGATACCCAATGCTATTTCGCCTACCTATTAGTGGCGGTAACGTTGGATCTTTTCCATGCTGGGACGAAAGGAGCGTGTGAGCGAATACCCAACAAACGAGGAATACCCGATCTCGTGGGTCAACTTCCTTTCATCCCTAATACCTTGAATTTGGAAAAGGAACTACAGCCTGCAAAACGTCTGAAGCGTATGCTTTTGCTTCGGAGTTTAGCTCGGCGTGGAGGCATCTTGACTATAGTGGCTATTAGCTGTGCATAGAGAGTAGCATTTCAATCTCCGCCAACTAGCCACGGTTTGTTGATGGAAGCTGATAAGGAGTTCAATTGCTGCCATAGTTCTCGCCTTTCCGTTACAGAGCACTTCGCATAAACTACAGAGATCAAGGCTTGAACCTGCCCCTGCTCTTCGGTCATGATTTGGTCATGTCTGTGATATAGGTTCAGTTCGCGTATTCATTCCTTCAATCAGCAGAGGCTTACTTTGATCCTACCTATTTGAATCAAGCGTTAGGCGCGCATACGTAAGAGAGAAGCTGTCCCACGCAAAGGAAGAAAGCATCGATGGAATAAGTACACGACCAGTGAATACGAAGCGAGGAGTCCCTTTCAGCCGTTCGACCAGTGAATGAACTTCACTTTCTGAACCGAATCTCCATGATCTATGGATCGTACACGTAAAGGTGGAATGTGGTCTGGGGAATTTCCGTATCTAGATGATAGAAGGGACATCTCTCGTATAGAATAAGATATCAAACCCTTCTTTTTTCGCCGCGCAGCCTTTTTTCTTTCGAGTTATCACGTGATTGAAAGTCCAGCACTTTCGTTGAGCGAACGAGCGTATAGAACGAATACCGGTACCCAACCTTTTCGTTATCACGTTCTTTAAATCAAAGTGCTTTCTTCGTCTACCGGGCGTGTGAGCATGATATTCGATACCTGAAGTTCACGGAGTGCAGCAACAATATTCTTGATCCAATTATTCGATACAATGATCTATTAGATGGTGTTCTTAGGCACCATGATGCAATCGTATCACATCTTAACTGGTCATGTATATTTCTAGGAGACTACCCACTCTCTCAACATCTTCCTCTTCCATGGGTTTAGTCTGAATACCATTTCTTTGTCTGGACGTGGAGCTGGCGGAGCAGCTTGTTGAGCTTTTTTTAGTGTGGCGAGGTCTTGAGAGGAAGAGACTGCCCGAGGCGGCAGGGCGCCGGGAAAAACGAACCGGAAGAATCCGATCCGGCAGGCCGGGCGAATACAATACGATCCAAAAGGCTGTCGTAAAGTTTCGTTAGCAGTTCTCAAGAGCAAAAAAGCCCGAGCAAAAGACACCGCCGGGGTCGAGCGCCAGCTCGGGGGGTAAGATCCTATCTGACTCTCCCCTGGTCAAAACCAAAAGAAAGGCGGGCAAATCTGTGCGGGATGATTCGTATCGGCCTCCGTAGTGGACGCTTGGTGAGCTATCGGTCAATCCCCTCTTGTCTTGATATGGGAAACAGGGAAACAGAAAGAAAGAAAGCAAGAGGAGAAGGAAGCGAAGGAACTGTAGGGCTTAAGCCGGCCATGACCCGAGGGCGGAGGTTGGCAACTCTCAATGGTAACTCTGTCTCTAGAAGCCAACCAATTGAATGCTGGACTTTGACTCTCTTACTCTTTGACTTTTTTAGGAGGAGAAAGCACACTCAGCTCGCTTCCATCCATTAGAGATCCCCGTCGGGAATAAAATAGTCTCCGTCTTAGCTCCGCACCGGAATCTCGTTGTTAAGTGTAATTTTACCATAGCGAGCGTACCCAGAGTCCCGAGCGTAAAAAGTGTTCCTAAGATCGTACTTCCCGAATCGTTGAAGAAGGTGAAACTTGTATGTGTTAAGCATATAGAAAATGAAAAGAATAGAAGAAAGTCCATCTTTCTTTTTCATATCAGCTGTCCCAGCTGAGTTCCGCTATCAACTAATTATAGTCGCATAGCAAGCGACGTAATAAATCACTTAACTCTTTTCAATAGTTAGTTAATTATAGATAAGGCATTACGCAGGAGCGTTTTAGCACTGCTTCGGTTGGCGCGTGGCAGTAATGAAAAAAAAGAATGCATTCACACTGCTTTCCATTTCTTTATCGTTCGACTCGGTTCGGTATTCTCAAGCCAAGTATCACGTTCGCCACTCCTTTCAACAGATGAATCTTCTTCTCCATGTAACCTCTTCTATTCTACTTTACGCTTTTCGTGCAATTGAACCGCTTTTACCGAGCGAACAGGCAATCGAAAAGGTAATTCTTGTACTCCGAATTTATGGTCTGTCGTTTCAGATAGCAGATCGTCATTTGTTCATGTAATAGTAGGAGTTCGACATGCGTACTTTGACTCCTTCGTCTTCTCATTTCTAATTCTTTTTCCCTCCTTGGAGGCACCTTCGCTCGTTCAAGCGGGAGAATCAACTCCCCAACCTATTCGTATTGTTGCTTTGGGTATTTTTTCCTTCTCCGTTACGCAACAAGAGTCGATACACCGTACTTCCAACCAAATGTTGTATTCCACCTGAACGACGAGATGGGTCGGTTGAAAGTCTAGTCGACCTTGCTATAAAGTTTGAACCCGGTATGTAACCGGAGAGAACTTCGATATGAGATACCATGGAGCGAACGAATACCGAATACCGAATCGAAAGCGGGAAACTCTCCTGCTCGGTTATCGGCTGATCTGCCCTTCGAGCTCATCTCTTTGGTCTGTCCGTCCTTTATCCCGTGCTAGTTAGCTCATCCCTTGTAACGAATGACTTTCTTAAGGAACCTCACACTAAGGTTGTCCTTGGACCGGTCCGATACGATACGATAACGGCAAGCTAGAGAGCAGCAAGAAGCCGGAGGTCACATCCCGGTTTCTTCTAGGAAACAACGGTCCTAAAAGAGGAGAAGAGATCGTTTTACTCATCCTCCGTGGTGAACCTTCACTACGCCCAGCCTCAATTGCTTTCTTGCGTCTTTACCCGTTACGTCAACCAACCCAACGACGCTAAGCTAACCTCGCTTTTCGATTCGATACCCCTCCTCACCAACGAGTGCAATTGAACCAGGACGTAACATATTTAACGGTAGGGAAATGAGAATTGAGAAGCTGTCCCATGCCTACTACGTGAGAACTCGTTAGTGAGGCAGTCTCAAGCTAGGGACCGGAAAGATGTTGCTTGAAGTGCGCCTTGCTTGACGGGAAAAAAATATCTGCATGACTGGCTGATGCGGGTCTTGCGGAGGATGCCCATGGATGGTTAAAAGGTCCCTATGAATTGGTACGAGCGTATAATACTTGAAAGGTGGATCTCTGACTGACTATTGGCATCAGACTTCTTCTTTCCTCCCTGATGGATGCGGGATGCATGCTGGCTGACGGAAGGGACTGGAGATGAATCGATCGTAGTCATTGCGGGTAATAAAATCAAACTAGCCCACGTTGTGAAGGGAATGAGCTAGCTGAAGCTTCAGACGATTCTGACTGAGACCTCGGTGAGGAGACTGAGTCGGAGTCCGGCTCCGTCAGACGAGACCTAAATGACCGAGGATAATTTTCTCCCCCGTTCAGTGAGTCGTGAAAGCCTTCCTTCCCAAATCTTCTCTTTATTTGCATTCACGCCTTTCGGAAATAACTGCTAAGGGAAGGAAGTATGACCGCTTTACTAATAATTGAGATTCAATCTGGGCGACGTTTCAGCTTATATCGTCACTAATGTAATTTTCATTACAGATGGACAAACATTTTTATCCGCCCATCTATTCTATGAATCAGTAAATCCGGGGACAGGGACTAGCCGCTGCTTTATTTAAACAGCTAAGATAACGTCTAAGACCGTCTCTTCTTTTCCACCTCCGAAACAGCAGTTCCTCTTTGCACCTAAGTAACCCGTTTTGAACAGGTTACGATCCCCTCCTGGAGCCAAGATTTTCATTAGCTTTGTCTGCCAGACCCTTAGTTTCAAGCAGCAAAGGGGGAAGGAGGCCTATCGAAGTCACTTTCCTAGGTTAAGGTAGGTTCTGTTCCCCCAGGGTAGGTGCTTTCTTCGCGAGTATGTCTGTTGATGGCGCTGTGTCCTATCTGCTCAAGGAAAGCTGTCCAACTCAATGTGTTACGTAAGTAAGCTAATACATATGGTATACCAGCGAAACACCTTACAATAAGAATGGAAAAGTTCCGAAACAAAGAAGCAAGCGATTTGACGCACTAACGAAGCAAGAAAAAGAACCAACCGTCAGTCTGGCGGGGAAGAAGAGAAAAGAGAAGAGAAGGCCGAAGAAAGCGATTAAACATAAACATAGGCAAAGAATTCGTTCCGAAACAAAGAAGCAAGCGATTCAGCGCCTTCTCACGGAGCGGAATGCAGTGTCAATTTCATTGAGCAACCAAGCGATTCAGCAAAGCAGTTTGATTCAGGCATCAAATATAGTATAGAAAGAAAAGGTACAAGCCTCTGAATCTTGTCGAAAGAAAAGATCGATCAACTTAAGGACCCTGCAATCAAACTCTCCATCAATGCTAGTTACATTAGAATTCTAGATAAGTTCTCCATCAACACTAATTATCGTAGAGGTCTAGATAAACAGCACTCCATCAAAGCAAAGGCTTTCAATCTACTCATCCTCCTCAAGGACGACAAACCTCGAAGTTTTGTGCACATTTCCATTCGCATCTTTTTTAGTTTCCTCGAGCAATGTAGCATGGATGGAATGTTTGTCATTCTTGAAGGTCAGTTTATGTTTTTCCAACAAAGCTTTCACTTCAAAGACATTTCTGCAGTGGAAACACTGATTTTCCCGTTCTTTCTTGTTGTGTTGGCTACTGCTCTTGATGTGGCTATCTATCCCACTCTTTGTCTCGAATCCTCTTTTGTGTTTCAGACAAAAGTAGGTGTCAGTCGGCTGGAGTTCAATTTTGATCGCCATTCCCCTGTGGATCAACAAAAAATTATTTATTAGGACCTTTCAAATGAGTAGGTCATGACAATCTACAATAGAAATCCATTTCCTGTGGAAAGAACCCACCTGCAAAATCGGATTCTTGGCTGCTGATGGATTTGGAAACTAGAGAAGAATGAGGAGGCAAGGGAGCCAACGGATAAGCTCTTGGAGTTGGGAACCGGGAAGAAGATCAGTAACACATGATGTCTCACATATAATATGTGAATACTATCGTGAAATTAATGTTGATGGACTCTTCCAACGATCAAGCTCTGAAAACTTGCACATTGGTGACAGAAGAGATGGCAAGATCTTGACATGCAAGGACCATTTCATGCGTTTCAAGTGAAATGCAGGCATAAAACAATGCCTAAAAATCTTAACCATGCCCACAATACCAAAACAAAAGTGATGCTTATGACCGAAGAAATTCAAGCACTACCTTGTGACAGCCCATTCAATTTCAAGATCAAGAGGTTTTGACCAGGCATGAAGAGACAGGGTGAATCTTGTGATAACAAATGGCTAGTTACACTCTTCATTTGTACAACACAGACTAGCTATAAGCAGTGACAGGAGCATGTGCTGTAGCCATACTAAACAAGCTCCCAAACGTGAATATTGCATCGGATTTAGCCATTTTATTTCCTCTGACTGTCAAAGCTTTATTCAGATTTCAATACTGAAGCATCTGCATGGTTGGAAACAGTTCAGACTGAGCCAAGATTAGAGCATCCAATAACAGTAGTCCTTAGTTGTGCTGCACCTTTGTCGTATATCAAATGCATAATGCTTTTAAAAAGATAGCAACGAGTGTCAACTATAAAACTGAAATCTACAAGCATAAAATGTAAAGGGTAAAGGTTTTGCATATATCAAGAGACCAATTGGTTGATTACGGAAAACCGAAACTAATTTCACATTCGAAGTTACAAAATAAGGCTCGAAATTATCCACTTGATTTGAACTAACACTAAATTGATGCTCTTCAACAGTGGACTGTGATTATTTTTTCTGCAAACTAAGAGAATTAAATATTCACAGATTGTACAATTTTATGAAAAAAATATGCAACCAAAGGCAAGAACTACAAGAATATGTCTACATTCCAATGGCACAGATCTCTCAGGAGCAGTCATCGACACTATCAACTTCCAAGTCCTAATTGTCAAATATGGCACCAATATAGATCACAACTCAGACAAGAGATATGCAGAAAATGAGGATAATATTTATTATCATCTGCTTTATATCTGCACTATAACAGGTGCTCCCACCAAACTCCAATGTTTCTCAGATCACTGCAGCATCCAGCATAGTACCAAATAGATATTGCTCTACCAATAAAATAACTTTATTTTCAGTATACCCTTCATCAGGAATAATAATACTCTAGTCGCTCCTCTGGTTGAATTTCTGATAAAGGATATACCGAAAATGAAGTTAAACCAGTCTAAACCAGGCAAAGAGTAACCAGAAACGTAAATAGACCACCAGATCTAGATATAAAAAATGTCTTTTTTTTTGAGCAACCAGGACTTATCATTGATAGTCTTGCCAAAAGACAAAGAATAAGATACAACTGTAACAATTTGTATCAATTACAAAACATCAAAAGGCAAAGCACAAAACAGCATCCCAAAATAATCCCAAATACCCTGTAAGAGGATCTATAAAGGGCTGCTTATAGCAGCTAGACAACAAGCAAAAGTTTCATAGCAGAAGAGGAGAGATGTAGTCAGGTGTGGCTAGCAACAGATATGCTCCTCTTTGGCTCAGGACTATCTGCAGCAGGAGAGAGAAGAGTTACAAGATGTTCAGCCTCACCAATGTCTGAGAAAAATCAAATTTCCTTTTATCCGGACAGTTCAAAGCTCGACTGTTAAGATGAAGCAGTATGGAATGAATTACTGACTGAACATTAATCCTAGCACTCTGAAAGGTGAATTTGTTTTTCTGAAACCAAACTAACCTCAGAAATGCAATTAAAAACAAATCTAACAGTAGCTTGTTCCCTTTTATTGTTGCTCTCCAGATAGTCCATATCTCAGCAATGGTGGTGGGAGTTTGATGTAAATTTAGTTTTGGTAGGAAGTGGTTCTACACCTATTTAGTAAAGAAACAATCACAAAATATGTGTCCAATAGTTTCATGATTGATATTAGATTACTTTTTGGATTTTGATAATGATCAAATTATTATTTAATAAGTTTCTTAAATTTTTGATAAACTTTAAAATTTATAATGATCATTCAAATTCGTGAATGATCAAATTTCAGAATTAGAACTTTAAGATGATAAAAGCAATAACTCAAAAATAAAGGAGATAACAATTTGAAGTTAAAGCTTAAATATCAAGATGAAAATTTGAAGTACTCAAAATGGAATGTCAACTCAAGACTCAAGACTTATAAATTTAGAACTTTTATTAATTTTAATCGTGTCGAAAATTTATTTTTTGAAATTTATCATCTAGATCATTCGTTACATAGAGCTCTACAGAAACCTCTTAAAAGAAATTTTCTAACTAAACTAGATGTCTATTTCTGAACCGAATGACCAATTGTATCAGACAAAACATTCAAATCTTCTGAATTATGCAGAACCAAGCAACCAGCTTGAAGGTGGTATAATTTTAGTAAAACAGAGTTGATCGACCAGTTGGCCAAACGGACGTCTGGTTCGTGAATTTTGCACGACTAACGATTAATTTTCTGATCATTAGAGAGAAACTAGTTACGAGATTTCACCCCAACAGTTAGTTTTAACCCAAAGATTATAAATATACATAGTTAGATTTTTCTTAACAAGTTTTTACAACTTCACATTTATCATAGAAATGAAATCAATGCCCCACAAGCCTATTAACCCAAGAATACTCTAAACTTTTCAATTTCATAACAAATCTTCAATACTCTCATTTTCCTTTAAGAGAATTTTATAATATGCTTCAAATGTATCATTTTTTACCTTTTTTTACTTATAAACACTTCTAAGTGTGAATGTGCAAAATCTGTAATGTAGAATAAGTCTTTTCATTGGAAGTAAAATCGTTTATACAAATGTGGTTTCACCCTGATATAAGTGATAGACTTGATTTCATCCGAAAAAAGCAAAACTCTAATTTGGAGTTTGATATAAATATTTGATTTCATTTTAACAAACGACATCACTAGTAGAATAATTAAAATCTCCAAAACTAAGATAGCCTGTGGGGTAAGTGCAGTTGATTTTTGAATCACGTAAATTGTAGTGCATTTGTTTCTTATCTTTATTTATATTTATTGCACTCGTAATTGATTGATATTCGTATGATATTGTGAATATTTCTCTTGGTGAATAATATTAGACTTTGAATCTCTTTAAAATCATATTTATATTTTTCAAAACCTCTTTTCTCCTCTCTCAAAGATTATCAATCTCAACGAACATACTATACGAATGATAGGGGTGTGGTACCCCTTTCCAGCCTCTTTCCATCAAGTAATTTACAATTAAAATTCTATTTTGGAATATCAACCAAGCAAAAATATTTATCTTAAGAGGACAAGGGCATTTCCATATACAGGGAGGCAAAAATCTTTACCAACTGATAACCTTCTATTGGTAAAAAATTTGTGGCCAAACCTAATAGAAAAAGTCTTGGCACATCTCTATACTATTTTGTCATTTCTTAAGATATGTGGATGGGGTACCAATGCTTTAATCTCAACTTCCAGTTCACTGATGCAATTAGGAACTCTTCTTTTGATTCTAGTTCCTTACAGATCAACCTCCGCAATCCTGATCAGGAGATTCTTAGCATAGTTAAATGCCTCTGGGAATATTATGTTAGCACTCATCCCATTTATCCATCTATCTCTCCGGAAATTGATCAAATTTTCATTCCCCAATTCATAATTGATGCTAGTCATGAAAGCTATTTTGGACTTTTGTACCCCTTTTCAGAACAAGGAGCAAAACTGTGTATCTCTGAGATTCTGTAGTGGAGGAAGGACATGTTTATAATAATTTCCTAGTACTATTTGTGCCTAAGGTTGATCAACATCATTATACAATTTTCACTACTATTTCATCAGCAATGCTTTATTAAACACAATTGAATCTTGTACCTCCAATCATTCCTATTGTCTATTGGTGCATACTAATTCTCAAGGTTTTAAGTCTCGACCGAAATGTTTCGGTTTCGGCCATAACCGAAATGTTTCAACTAGTATTTTTGGATTAGATTTTTAAAAATATATTGTTTATATTTATATATTATATTCTTATCACCAACCATACTTAACCCATTGGTTAAGGTTTTAAACCCAAATCAAGGTGACCCAGGTTCGTTTTTTAGATTTTTGCAATTTTTTTATTTTTTCCTTTCATATTTTAAACAAATTTTTACCAAAAAATTTTTATAAATATGTATGTAGATAAATTTTTTTCTCATTTTTTAAATTTATTTAATATTTTTAAATTCAAAATAAAATTTTAATCAAAAAATTTAAAAAATAATTTGAGCGAAACTGAAATGAATTGATTTTGGCCAAAACAGACCGAAACGACTGAAACATTTCGATTGCAGTGAATGTTGAGACCAATCACGAAACTAAAACTTAAAACCTTGCTAACTCCCAATTAGTTAGGAGGTACTTGAATTCATCTTTGGTACCTCTCCACAGGAATCTGGCTGGTCTAGTTTCTCTATGAACTATCTGGGAATATGATAAAAAGTCATTCAATATATGGAGATAGTAGAGATTACTAAGTTAATTAGAATTAATCTACCCCCAATGGAGAGACATTTACCCATCCAAGTGTCTAATTTTCTTTCTACTTTTCTAATCATAGGGATCTAATCAAATCCATTTAGGTCACTGTCCTTAATAGGCAAGCCAAATAGTTAAATGGGAACTTCTCTATTCTGCAATTCATTATCTCAGCTAGCTTCACAGTTTTTTACTAATCACTGTTATCCAGTCCAATGACAGAGCTTTTCTGGAAGTTAACTTTGATACTTGACGATTCTTCAAATATGTGCAAAATATCTTTTAGACATGTGAATTGATCCTCATCTAGCTTACCAACAATCAATGTGTCGTCCGTATAGTGTAGGTTCAAAACACCAAAGAGGCCATAGACTAATCCTACCTGTTGTGTTAGGTGGAGTATCCTATGTAAGCAATCTGCTACCAAAATAAATAATTATGGGGATAGTGGATCACCATAGTTGATGCCTTTTTGGCTAAGAATGCTCCCATCATATCTCCATTTAGGATAATGGAGATTTTGATAGTTCCAACAGATTTTTTATCCACATAATCCATTTCATGGCAAAACCTCTACTTGCTAGTAGTTCAAATAAGAAGTTTTAGCCTATATTATCATATGCTCTTTTAAAATCAAATTTAAGCATAGCTCCTTACTTTTTCGGCTTCTTTCATCTAAAGATCATCTCTTATGCAATTGCTACAAACCTTTATATATATATATATATATATATATATGTCAAGGATAAATGTGGATAGGAAAGGATTTACACATTTTGATATTCTCCTTTTAAGTCTGTCAACCAGGACTTTGGTAAAGATTTCAAAATGCAATTGAGTAAACAAATCGGTCTAAAATCCTTTAGGAAGTTAGCACCTTCTTTTTTAGGGGTTAGGGTAATTAGGCCAAAGTTGATTTTTTTGAGAGATACTTTGGGATGATATAAGTCAAAAAAACATCCACATGATGTCTTTCTTGACCACCTTCCAAAATTTTCTATAGAAGAGAATGGGGAAGCCATCGAAACCTAGGGTTTTTTATTCAACTATATCCCGGACAACCTTTTTAATTTCATCCTCAAAGAATTTAGCCTCTAATTCCTTTAGATCAATTTGGTCTGGATATATTTTCCTCCCATCTGCTCTAACAGTCTATTCCTTTTTGGTGTCAAACTATTTTTTGTAAAACTCTACTAAGTGTTTAATGATCCCTTCTTTTATTATGTATGTTTTATAATCATCCTAAAGTTCAGTTATGAGGTTTAGTTTTCTCTTGTTATTAATAGATTTGAGAAAAAAATTATATTAGCACCTCTTTCCTACAACCATGTAATTCTAGATTTTTATTTTCACATCATCTGTTTCTTTTTCACAACATCATCCAACTCTATTTTAAAGCCAATCAGACTATTAGTTTTTTCTTCGCTCAACAGGTTATCTTCCTACACTTTCTCCATGTAGGCTATGTTCTCAAGTAGTTTTTTTCTTCCTTGCATTCATATTAACAAAATATTTCCTACACCACTTTTTAATATTAGCTTTAAGTCTTTTCAACTTTCTCATCAGATTAGATGCACCATCTCCTTGGGTACGATAATGGTTCCATTTTTCCATAACCATCTCAACAAAATTCTCCTGCAACCACATGGTCTCAAATAAAAACCGTCATTTTTTTCACTTAGAATCTTCTATAGGCAGTTCTATGGATATATGATCTAAGGTATTTTGAGGTAGGGTTTTAGCTATTAAAAGAGAAAAGATGGCCTCTCATTCCAAGGAGACCAAGAATCTATTCAGTTTAACAAAACTTGGGTTCTGTTATCTATTAGACCAAATAAACTACCTACCTAATAAGGGGGTGTCAATTAAGTTATTGTTAGCTATCTAGTTGTTGAACACATATTTGTCAATATTATTACTAATTGTGTTTTTCATCTATAAGATGAATCTCATTATATTAAAGTATCCAAAGATTATCCAAAACAGATTTTTTTTTCCTGCTTGAGATCATTAAGTTCATTTCAATATTCATGCTTATGGTCATGGGTTTGAGAAGCATATACAAAAGAACATAACCAAGACAATTGGGTTTCCAAAATGAGAAACACAACAGAGAAAGAGTATTTGTCCGAATGTTGGGAAGTCAATTGGTACTTAGTGCTTTCCACCCTAAGAGGATACCACCTGATGCTCTTTTTGATAGAAGGAGAATCCATTCATTGATCCATTTACCATCCAACTATCTTTAAGTACTTCTGGAAAATTGTTCAATTTTGATTTTTTTCAATATCAACAATGTCAGCATTTGTCTCACTAATCATAAATCTTATAAATCTCTTTGTGGAGAAAGTACTTAATCCCCTAATATTCCATGATAGAATTATGAGGGAATGATTTTTTCCCCCTCTCCTCAATAATTTTACCTTTTTGTTTTTTCAGATTTTTCAAAGCTTTGTACATGGCTATAGTATCTAGGTTATCAATATGTATATCAAAGTCACATAAGGAACCGATGACCATGAAGAAGAGATGCTTGAATTGAAATGTAAAATTCTATTCTGGAATGGTGCATGTATGATATTGTAGGATTTGGAGGTACATGGAGCATCTGCTACCCGTTGAGTAAGCCTAATAATATGAGAGCTCTTTCGTAGGATGATTCAATAGAGCCTTTTGAAGAAGCTACAACTGACACAAGAGCTTCAGCTTGTTCTTCTCGGAGAGGAGGGTGCACTTACGCAGGATGGTCCCTTGGTCAAGCATCCACATTTAGTCGGTTCCAGGTGCCTTGGCCCATCCAGCATTTTATTTCTTTTCATCCTCCTCCTCCCACTATTTCATCAGCTACTGAATAAGAGTTTAGCAAAAAATTTTCTCCTTGAAGCAAGTCCCTCTCAGCCAATTCCTTCCAAGTGTCTTTGTCTATCCAATAAATGGCTCATCTCCGTTCTCTTTTCTACATCAGAGCCACTAGACTAAATGCGCCTTTTGGCAAAAAAAAATACTATTCTAAGAGGAATGGGAATTTAAAGTCCTCAGTGCTTATGTCAATGTCCTCTTCCTCCAAAGTAAGGGTTTTGACCGATTTATAGATCGGCTTGGGAGAACAACATCATTATATCCAATATCATTCCATTTCTTCTTTTTCTTCCAATTCGACCATACTACCCTAATGAGATATTTTTGGGACAACCAACATTATGGGTTACACAATTGTCAACGATTTATCCAAATTACTGTAAATTGCATTGAGGTGAAGTGGGTATTTTGACTTATTGGTTTGGGTTTAAATAAGTCATAACTCTATTATTTTGTATTTTTGTATATCATTGTACTATTTCATTTAATAGGAACATTGCTTGGTAAGTTTCATTTTTTTATTTTCTTGGGACCAATTCATGGTTCAATATGCTTATAAACATCTTCACTTCAAATGCAATTAGCGGATATTCTACTCTTCTACTATGTCCAAATTTTAAAAGGTTTGAGATGAGCAGTTACGTCATAGCAATCATCTAACTGTATTTGTAATAAGGCTTGTAAGTGCAATAATTGCAGAAGATCTTTAGTTGCTTACTGTTTGTGTTTGCTTTGGAAGGACCAATGCAGGCAATTCGTTGAGAAGGAGAGTGCCTCACTTAGCAATGTTAGTAGAATTCTGCTCCAGACTATATATTTTGCATGAATTAGTTGATTGATTATATTGGGGAGGATATAGTTACTGCAATAGCCGATGGAGCTTTTGTCAATAGGAATTCACTACAAGTGTTGGGTGGGTGCTAATATCAAATAAGAAAACAGTGACGGAGGCCCCATAAGATCTCAGTTAGGACTTTGTCAAGCTTAGAAACTTAGCTTCTCAGTATTGCAGGCAAGTTGATGGAGGCATTGCGCAGTTCTAATATGCGCAAGAAAAAATATTTTCAGATTGCAAGTGAGTTGTTGATATCACCGCCCGCGGAATAGAGAGGCTTGGTCCTGAACATCAAATCAGTCATGAAGCTAGAAAGGCATGTGAGGTACTCCATGCATCAAGGTTTAATACATATTCGGTAGATTGGCCAGCGAAAAAGTCACTAAATGTGGGGTGCAAACTACTAAAATTTTAATTTCTCGAGTGACTTGTTATTATTTATAACTAATTTATTTTGATTAATGTAGTTTGCTGCCTTGCCAAAAATAAAATAAAATAAAATAATTATACTTGCAAAAGTTCATGGAGTATGTTAAAAATCTAAACATAATGATAAGAATTAGATAAGCAACTACCAAGATCCAATATTAATTATAGAAGTCTAGATAATTAGTATTTCATCAAAGCAAAGGCTCTCTGTCAATACTAATTATGACATAAAGTCCAGATAATCACCATCTCATCAAAGCAAAAGCTATCCATCAGCACTAATTATAATAGAAGTCTAGATAAACTAATTATAATAGAAGTCTAGATAATCTCTCCATCAATGCTAGTTACATTACAATTATAGATAAGTTCTCCATCAACACTAATTATTGTAGAGGTCTAGATAAACAGCACTCCATCAAAGCAAAGGCTCTCAATCTACTCATCCTCCTCAAGGACGACAAACCTCGAAACTATGTGCACATTTCCATTCGCATCTTTTTCATTTTCCTCGAGCAATGTAGCATGGATGGAATGTTTGTCATTCTTGAAGGTCAGTTTATGTTTATCCAACAAAGCTTTCACTTCAAAGACATTTCTACAGTGGAAACACTGATTTTCCCGTTCTTTCTTGTTATGTTGGCTACTACTCTTGATGTGGCTATCCATCCCACTCTTTGTCTCGAATTCTCTTTTGTGTTTCAGACAAAAGTAGGTGTCAGTCGGTTTGAGTTAAATCTTGGTCGCCATTCCCATGTGGATCAACAACACATTATTTATTAGGACCTTTCAAATGAGTAGCTCATGGCAGTCTACTATGGAGATCCATTTCCTGTTAATGTTGGCTCATTTGGAAAGAACTCACTTGCAAAATCTTCAAGGGTTCTTCCTCCAATGCCTTTGTTCTATTATGGAGAATTACATTAATGATGGATTCTTAGTGCTTTCTTTTTAAGAGAGTTACAAGACCCATCGGCTTCTAACATATGATCTCTCACATACAATATGTGAATACTATCATGAAATTAATGTTTGACATCTAACTTTTTTATAGAGAATCTTTTTTTTTCTTTGTAGTTGGGTTAGTTTGAAATTCGAAAATTTAGTTTTTCAGTTCAACCTTTATCGTTATTTGCATATAGCATATTGGAATTTCACAAAAATATAAAACACCTCTCAATCTTTTTAATAATTACATATGCATAAATGTAATTATGTGGGGCTAATACTAAGATTTATTTGAAATTGTGAGATGACAAATATTACTTCACCCCTCAATATTTTATATTTTGTAAAAATTGCAAAAATAATTCTTCTAAATAAATTTAATTTGTGAAAGAAATTCTTATAAAATAATCAAATTTACAAAATCCCGTTGACTTCAACATCCAGTCAACAAGAAAATATATGTCAATTTAATTAAAAAAATCAATGTTAAACCAAAAAACACTAAATTTGAGCTTGAGCAAAAAAAAAAGATACATGAATACTGCCCTTGATTCTCGTAATGCACTTATATAGTACAAACCAACTACTGCATATAGTACAAAAGTAAAAACACGCTTTCCTTGCTTTCCTTGACTCACGCCATCTGCTACCACCACGCTTCTGTTGCTGGTGTGGGCGATGGGCTAGAACTGAAAAGGACGGGATCGATGGGCCGACGAAATAGTTAGGTTGAGGGCCTAGCCTAGTTGTTCATAATGTTGCCTTAATGTGGGATACCATTGGGCCCAAAATTTACTTGTGGCCCGTAATTTATAGCACTCATTTGCCTTTAGGGCGTGCAGCTCCCGAAGTTGTATTAATGCTGCGATGGCCTCCTGGGAGGCCTATTCTTCCAAGTGTCGTAGGTAGCCCTTGATGGATTCTCGCACTTCTGCAGGGGCTGCTGGGTCACCAAGCAGGTGGAGTAGTTGCTTGTACTGCAGAACAGGTCCAGCAGGCCCATTAGTTGTTGTAGAGCTCTGGGCTTCGGTAGTGCTTGCACCTCGTGCAGGGCCAGAGAGATCAGGTGGAGTTGCTCTTGCTCTTTGTCGCCCGACCATCCTGAAAATACGGTAGAGCATACTAGACGGGATAAGGAATCAGCTAGTTGGTTATTACTCCCGTCGATATGCTCGAACTGAATGGTTACCCCTGTCCCTGTAATATAATCAGCAAATGCAAGCCATCTAACCCTTGATGGCTTGTTATTAGTGGATTTGTTGAAGAAACTGATTATCACCTGACAATCAGTCCTAATGATCAGCTCCGCCCTGTCCAAATAATAAATCTTTAGAGATTCAAGAGAGTTCATCACCGCGTGTATTTCTGCATCGATGGCTGACTTGGGTGGGTTGTATTTTTCGCTTGCGTATGCACATACTCTTTCTGTGGACCTAGGATCAAACTTTTGCATCTTCCACTTGCATACGCCTCCCCAGCCGCCCATACAACCGTCAGCTTCCAATACTAGGTAGCTTCCTTCAGGCGGTACTTCAAGATCTGGTAGAGTTTGTACCAGGCCTTTGATTTGCTTGACCAAATCCCAGTCTCTCGAATTCCACCTTTTCTCTCCTGTAGGGCTAGTCTTGGAGTACAGGGGTCCCAGCAACTTGCCCAGGTTTGGGATGTAATTGCGGGCGTAATTCAGAATGCCGAGCCATGACCTGAGCCCTTTGGTTGTCTTTAGTTCATGATCCTGGACAGTTGCTATTTTCTTAATGATATGTGGTTGGAGTTTTATCTTCTGGCTGCCGATGATGGCGCCTAGGAACTCGACTTCCTTGACTGCGACCTTCATTTTTGTTGGACTGAGGACTAGGCCATTATCCTCACATATTGCCAGCATAGTTCGTAGGTGCTCCGCATATTGTTCTTCTGTTTCAGAGAAGACTAAAATGTCGTCAATGTAAATAGCTATAAAGTCCTCTGTACCTGCGAAGCATTGATCCATCTTCCTCTGGAAAATAGCCAGCGCGTTCTTCAGCCCGAATGGCATCACCAGCCATTCGTATAGGCCTTCAGGGACCCAGAAGGCAGTCCATTCCACCGAGTCAGGGTGCATTGCGACTTGATGAAATCCGCTCTTTAGGTCAAACTTGGAGTAGATCTTACTCCGGCTTACTCTTTTCAGTATGGTATTGATGCCTGGAAGGCTGTATTGATCCTTATTAGTCAGATCATTCAGCCTTTTGTAATTGAAGACAAGGCGCTCCTTCCCCTTCAGCTCTTGTCCTGTAGCTGGATCGATGCTTGTGCCTGAGTTGACGATGATGGTCATTGTCCTGTGTCTGCTTTGGCTTGGCTTGATCACCTTGATGTCTAGCAAAGCCTGTACGTGCCTTCTGAAGGCATCGTGTAGTTGGGGAGTCACATGCCTTAGAGGTTTATCGGTAATTGTGAACTCAGGGTTCTTCAGATCCAGGTGGCAAACCACCTGGTTTTTTGTCCAGTGCCGCAGGGGATCCTCACCGATATAGCCTGCGTCCTTGAGCCGCTACATTAGTGGCTCGAACTTCATTAGGAAGGTTCTTCTGCTCTCCTCCCTGTTATAGTAGACGGCTTCTTGGATACTGATATACTCGTCCTCCTCGAGGTCGAGTTCTTCTAATGCCGCTGTAACAGCTGCAGCTGGGGTAGTGTTGATAATGGTAAGATTTTTATAAAAAGTAACAATACTTCCCTCAATCCTTACTCCTCCCTGCATAGCTCGGATGAATTACATCCGACGATCATCTGAATTCCGTTGCCAAGTTCCATACGGAAGCTGTATGTGTAGGGAATACGGAAGACGTTTTCCCCAATGTACATGTGTCCCTGCCTGAGTTTCCGGTTGTCCGTCTGCTTCAAATTGATGCCACTGAAGTGGACAACGAAGCTATTGCACTCGGTGGCCTCCGGGGGAATTGAGGACTCGTCCACACAGCAGGTAGTGGCTCCTGTATCCAGGATTGCTCTAACCTGAAATTTTTTAAGTCCAGGGATCTCGAGCTCTACCTGCATGTTATACAGCATATTCTTGACGATCCTCTGGTTTGGATGCTGCTGTCCTTCCTCCCGGCTTGCTGTAGAAATTTTATGAATGCTCTCCTAGATTAATACGTTTGCGCCTTCAGAGGTGGCCACTTCCTTTCCTTTTGCTTGAATCCGACGCCTGTCTGCTTCTTCTAGCCTTTCCTGGTCCTGTCGGAGTTCCTTCTCCAACTCCAACTCCTGGACCCTTTTCTTATAGAACTCGACTTCGACCTTTAGCCGTTCTATTTCACCATTGCACCAAGATATATAGTATTGTTGGTCCTGGAGCAACTGATGTGAAGAGAGTTGTGCTGGTGCTGCTGGTACAACTGGGACTTGCTTCTTAAAATAAAAGGGGCCACAGAGATTGCATACCGAAACTTTGCAGCTCGGGCAGTGGATTCGTGCTCTCTGCATCGTCCTTCTTTTGCAGCACGAACAGTTTTCATATTGTGCTGGGATGAACCCGTTGTGCTCCCATTGATGCAGGCAGTTCATTTGCTCCTCTGGTAGCTTTATGAGTGGCCTGTAGCTGCCTTCGAGTTCTCCTAGCATGAATATAGTTTCCCTTGTGGTGGGAAGCATTGCCTTGAGTGCTTGTTCTACCCCTTCATCTTCATTTTCTGAGACGCTAAAAATGGCGTCGCTTTCAGCTTCTCCCTCATGGACTGACATGACGTCGTAGTCTTCTGGTATTGATATCTGCTCAAGAACAGTCATTCTTCTTACATTCTTCTTTTCATTAGGGCACTCCCTGGCGAAGTGCCCTTCTTGGCCACAAACGAAGCACCTGTATTTCCTATTCCTCAGCAGGTGTTTCCGCTTTTCAACCCTCACATGTGTTTCATGGAGTTTACCACGATAAGTTCTAGACTTCCTTAGCCCATACCTCTTCTCCTTCTGATAGTAGCCTGGTATCGGGATCTGGCTGCAGAATGAGAGGTCCTTTAATGACCTCTGGAATGCGGCTTCCTTGCATTCTGCTTCCAAATACTTATGCGCGAAGAGGATGCGCGGTAGTACTCCTACTTGTACACCTGAATACTTCTGATCAAATGCCTCCTTTATGCGTCTCCCCAGGTCTGCAGGCATTTTCAGCCAGAACTTCTCAGACAATTCTGCTCCCGTGTATAACCTTCCTGATTTGGCTGAGAGTCTTAAGTAATCATTCATATATTTGATAATGTTCTTGACATTGTCGCACGATAGGCGCTCGAGGTCCCGGTATGCCTCATCCTGAATGGCCGTAGATCCGGTAGTAGGGTCTTCTAGTGTAAACACATGCCGCATTTGGGACAGTATATTTTGCGTCCCTTCTCACCCTTCCCCGGTTGTTATCAGGCCCTGGTACTCGGCGCTGTATTGCATGCGCCATTGGACCCATGTAAGCTTCTCCACTTCTCCTAGCAAGTTTTCGATATAATCCAGCTTATCCCTCACGTCCGTGAAGGCCATGCTTGCCACGTGGTTCCTGGTTATTGATTTCCACCTGGAGAAAGTGTCATTGAACATTCCCAACTGCTCAGGGATGACGAAGAAAGCTCCCCCGTTTTGCTGGGCCGAGGGCAGTGTCCACATCTCATTATTTACGGCCCTCTTGAATGTGGTTCTCTCAGGAACCCTAAATATTGGCTCCTGTCTGTGTGATGATTCTGCTGGTGGATAGCTAGGAGGCCCCATTGATATATCAGCAGGAGGCTGATATGGAGAGGTGACGACACTTGATGAGAAAATCGCCTCCGATAATTTTTTGAGTGCTGGGTACTCTAGGTTAAGCTCCTCAATCCCAGCGGCGATTATGTTGCTGCTTCCTTCAACTTCGTCGTCCGGGTATTCATCCCAGACTGGTGCAAGTTCACTTTCTTTACTCGTGGGTAAGTCCCACACTGGTTCTGTCCTCCTTGTCGGGTAGTCAGTCGCCCCTCCTTCCTGGAACTCTTCATGTAGGAAGTAGGAAAAGAAGGTTCCTTCCGCGTCATAAGGTTCTTCCTGAAGGTTAGCCATGGACCGAGGTGCAGAGGCCCCTGGGCGTGCATCCCCTGCATAGCCTTCCTCAGGAGTGACCTGCTCGCGGTCAGACCCTATGATGAATACTGCAACTATGTGCCTAGCGATCTCATCTTCATCGCTTGGTAACCCTTCTCCTTTTTCGTAGACTGATACCCTTGGTGTAATACTTGCATAATTCCGGAAGCTCAGGGCGATGCTTCCATCAAGCAACTCCCGACTCAGCACTTTTGTTGGCTGCAGAGGGCTAGGCGCCCTTGTTGGCCTCACAGTCCAGTTGTGGCCTTGGATATTCTCGGCAGAGTACCGCTTTCCTGGAAGCGCCTTTACTCCATGGCTTACTAAGTACTCAGCTACTCCTTTGACCTCGTAGGTGAAACCTACGTTTGGTGTGTTGGAGAGCCTGCCGATGAGGCCTCTGGTGACTAGCAGGTTGGCCTCGCTGTTCTGCCACTGTCTATAGCCCTTCGTCAGGAAAGATACCTGAATGTTTCTGTAAAAGTCACCTATGGTTAACATGATGTTGGGGATAACATAAACAAGCTGGCTTCCCCTAGTTAAGTCCACTTCCATAGTGGCTATTATAGATTTATCTCTGTCCCAACAATTATCCCTAAAGAGAACGAAGGATAGAGTACCTTCCTCCTGCCTGTGGAGGGTTTGTATCCTTACTTGTAGTACACCCAAATGGATGTAGTTGAAACCACTTCGCTGGAGTTGATGGAAACTTTCCTCCTGGACGAACCTTCGGTCCTGTTGATCATTGTCAGTGCATAAGATCGCCTCCTCGGATCTATGCATGTAGACCTGGTGGTGGTCGTCATCACTCCGCGAATGGTACAAAACTTCAGCTGGAATAATAGAGGCCCGCTCCCTCATAGACATTTCGAGGTCAGCCTGTGGGTCAATATGTTGTTCCAGGACATGCTGGGGTGGCGATCTCCTGGTCAGATGCCTCCCAAGTCTCCTGGCTCCCTGCTGTACATTGTGGAGCCTCCGCTGTCCTCGGCTATATTCCCTGATCCTATCTTCAAACAGGGGGAGAGGGTTTGAGGAGGATGGCTGCTCAGCCATGGTACGTCAGTGCTGGTGCCGAGTTTACTGTTTTCCTCCTTGAGTATTTGAAATGGATCTCGAAACACTCTCAGAGTGCCCTGAGTCTCCTTGGGCTTCTCCTGCAACTGCTTAAGACAAAGCAAGTTTTTCTGGATTTCTTCTACAGCTTTGTGTAACTCCCTTATAGGTTATTTTTCGTGGGGTGAAATACTCCGGCTCCTTCAGTAATTTCGTCACCAAGTCACGAAGCTCTTCACTAGATGGTGATTGGTTTTCTAGGAACACAGACGTTAGGTTCGTGACTGCTTTCTTTAAGCTAGAAACTTCTTGCTCTAGGTGCTCACACTTCTCAATGACTTGCTTAAAATACTTAAGATGGACTCTGGATGAAAGGTAGGTGCGGTCGTAAATGACGGCTAAGTTGTGTGCTAGCTGGTTTAGTGTTACTGAGTGTGATGAGATTAGGTCAAGATACTCCAGATCAGCGATTCTAGACTTGCTATACCAATCCTGCACGGACTTCTCCCAGACATCAGACATCCAAGTATTCTCGAAGATCGTTGGCAGAACCAGTCTCAGGAATGCTAACGATGAAGGAATCACACGGATGTTTTCCTTGGTCTTACAGTCACTGCCAAGATGAGATCCGTTCTTTTTTCCTTCGACCTTAGCACTTGGTGATAACTGGATTCATACCGCAAACCTATCAAGTGTACCTAACTTCTAATGCCTGAGAAACCCAAGCAGATGTTTTGCAAGCTTTTCCCAAAAATCCTTTGTATCTTAACCTAACGAGATTTTACGCTTGAGTCATATTACTAAACCTTGCTCTGATACTAGGGTGAGTGCGGACAATAAAACAGGATATGTAGTAAAAATTTAGAGCTTCAAAGCAGGATAATTGCTAGAACAAGCTCACTTACAGGTAATATGACTGAACAGAATCAGAGTGTAGAACAACGAAGGAGCGATTTCAGAGAAAACTTCCGATGATTTTATTTAGTGGTTCAGCCCTTATTTATAGGGGCGTGATGCTACAAGCAGAAGCGTCTTGCTTCTGCTACAGACCAAGGACAGACAGGCCTGCCCTTGATTCCCGTAATGCACTTATATAGTACAAACCAACTACTGCATATAGTACAAAAGTAAAAACACGCTTTCCTTGCTTTCCTTGACTCCCGCCATCTACTACTCACTAAGTTGTTAAATCATTCATTAATTAGCTTAAATATGATAATAATTTACCATAACAAAAAAGAGTAAAACAAAAACTTCATACCTCTCTTAACAACTTAAAACAAACACTTCATGCCTCTGTTAACAATTTTAAGTAAATATTTCACGAATATTCAATATAATTAGGGTTAGCTCTCACCCAAAAAAAAATTTGTGCAAAAAGATATGAATTTGAGGAGTTATATATAATTATAAGGAAGTCGAGGAGCCTTTTTTAGTTTTGCAAGATTTCAAGGAGAAAGTTTTAATATTATTACATTGTGCGGCTATTTCAAATTTTGAGAATTGAAAGGGAGCCAATTTCATTTGAGACCTTAGGGGGCCATTTGAAAGGGAGCCATTTTATTACAACCACTACTTGGGAGGGGTCTCTCTTTATAAAATGATTCCATCTTAGATTTTTTTTTGGCAAAATAAAATCTAAACCCTAATAAGATATTATATTATTTATTGATTAGCTTTTTATCCTTGAACTGTGAAAAATTCGTTCCTTATTTAATATCTTTACAAATAGGCATGTATGAAAATAATAAGTTTTGGGCCCCGTTTGGTTTGAGATCAGATCAGGATCAGCTTTTTTCAGAATTATTATTTTTTTCTTGTAAAATTAATATTACTTATTTTACATTGTTATTAAATTAAATTATTATAAAAAATTAAATAGTTTTTCGAACTTTAAATTATTGAAGTGTTAATTTTGATAAAAAAATATTAGTTTACAAAAGTGGTTCACTAGTTTTGATCTTGATCCTAATCCTGATCTCGAATCAAAAGTTGCCTTGGACTTTGCCCTACTAAATATATTTTATGGATGCTATTTGTGTATGATTTTTCAATGAATTTAGTTATACAATTAATGACTATTAAGAAACCGACTTAATATGTATCAGAACTTCTTAGAAGAACAACTCTCTAAAAAGTTAAATTATTATTAAATTTTAAAAATTCACATAATATCTGGAATAAATAAATGAATGACAGGAGTTCTGAAAATATCTTAATAAAAATTAATTGTGCACGAATTCTCAGCCAAATTGAATCGCCAGTGTGTTTTCAAATACAAAGTCCAATCTTCTCCTTCCTGGTTGTTGTTGTTGTCATTGTTTGATTTGATTTGATTTGCATCCCAACTTCGATAGATTTATTTTCTTCTTCAGCTAGACGAATTTATTGTGTCGCGGTCTATTTGGTTGACGAAAAAATCAAATTACGACAGAAATAATTTATCCAAATTAATATAAATTAATTTATTTATAAATCAGCGAATAAAACTCTATAGCACAAAAGGTCAAATCAAGAAACACTATTTTTCAAAAAAAAATTGGAATCTAAATTTTTATAGTGGCGAGATGGAAAAAACAAAAGAAAAACAAAGTATTTAAGCAATATTAGGACTACATATGATTTCATATATTTTTAGGAGTATCCAAGCAAAAAATCCAAACAAATAAAACTGATTTCAATTTTTTTAAAAAAAATTTATTTTGAGATAAAAAAAAATTCAATAGACTTTCAAATAAGTAGATCAATCTAAATTTTTTTTTAAAAAAAAAGTATCGGGGCAAAAAAATGATTAAATAGATAGATTCAGAGTCAAATTTGGTCTCGTAAGGAGACATCAAAAACTCAGGTTATGACCAAATTCCCAATTCAAATCACAAAGACAAACAAGTCAAATGCAGTTTTATTTGGGTTCCATGGTAAGCACGCCACGTGGATCGGACAGGGAAACAAGGTCAGATTGGTTATTGTCCAACAAACAATAACAAAATAAGAAAATTTCTAGAATAAGAAAATAAAAAAGGATTTCGTATAAAAAAGTACCCAAAATCTTGCACAATTATGCGCGAGTTCATAACTCACTAAGATCTCACTGACTTGCAAATATTCTGCAACCACAGCAACCAAGTTATTTTAGTAATAAACTACTTTGCCTATAATAAAGCCCCCACAACACTATAATACTGTTTTAGGTCCTATAATGTGCAAATTTACGTTGATCGCTTGCTTGTATGTGAATATCTACTATTTGACAAAATCCTTTTTTGTGGGAATATATTTGCAATTAACGATTTATTCCCCAAAGTCTATTGTTGATTTTTACATGATTTTACCAAGTTCCTAATTAGAAGAGTCGACAACGCATTTAATTCTGGCATAAATTATATTTAGGGAATAAATTTACATGACTTACTAAATATGATATAGTCGAATTGTATGACCAACCAGCCCTTACACATGGCATGACGATACACCACAAAACTGCATGATCAACTTGGCCAACACTTCCACCATGGACCATATAAAACCAGCCACTTGTGTATTTTCTTTAAGCCACTAATTTTAAGTATTTTTGCAATTTTGCCCTGCAACTAATAAGCAATTGCATCCTTGTAAAGTATGTAATTACACATTCATCAACAATTTACTTAAATACTCCAAATCACGGCAACAAGGCCCGTCTCGTAAATTTTGACCATTCCAATTTCAAATCTCTTCTCTTAATGATTTTATTTTTCTACTTGGGCTCAAATAGGGGAATGATTGATCGAGAACAATATATTATCATATATTTAATTCGCTAAAGAATTTCATATCCTCTTATAAAAATATTATTACAAATTTGCAATCTCACCGCCACCAAGAATCAAACAACCCATGTGCAATTTACAATTTTGAAAGGGTATAAATGCAAAACTAAAACCCTAAATTTCAAATGGGAAATGCCATCATTTCATCCCAAAAGGGCACGTAGACCAAACCATTTCCAAATACTTGAGTTTCAAATGCCATCCCCCAACTGTCCAAAAAGAGCCGTTTCCAACTAACCAAACCACTCCATACATATATATAACTCCATACATATGAATCAAACCCTAACCAAACCAAAAAGAAGAAGAGAAGCTAGTCTGTTATGCCAAACATGGAGAACACGGACAAGGCGAAGACGAACAACAAGGTGCAAGGTCAAGAAAAGGTCTTGGTGCATAGCCAAGTGAGGAGGATCAAGTAGGAAGATGAGAAGAATGAGGAGCAGTTGCAGCCGTGGATCGTCGAGGCGAAGCCCGTCTCGCGGGGGATTATGAAGCTGAAGCAGGTGCCGCGGTCACCGTTGGGACCGGCGCCCGGCCGGGCCATCTCCGTAGGTCACTGATTAGGGTTCTTGTCCTTCTTTTTTTCTTTTTCTTCTTCTCTGTTTTGTGGGGCAGTTGGAGTTTCTTCTTGTCATGGCTGTTACATTAGAATGCTAGTTACATTAGAATTCTAGATAAGTTCTCCGTCAACACTAATTATAGTAGAGGTCTAGATAAATAGCACTCCATCAAAGCAAAGGCTCTCAATCTACTCATCCTCCTCAAGGATGACAAACCTCGAAACTATGTGCATATTTCCATTCACATCTTTTTCATTTTCCTCGAGCAATGTAGCATGGATGAAATGTTTGTCATTCTTGAAGGTCAGTTTATGTTCTTCCAACAAAGCTTTCACTTCAAAGACATTTCTGCAGTGGAAACACTGATTTTCCCATTCTTTTTTGTTGTGTTGGCTACTACTCTTGATGTGGCTATCCATCCCACTCTTTGTCTCGAATTCTCTTTTGTGTTTCAGACAAAAGTAGGTGTCATTCGATTTGAGTTAAATCTTGGTCGCCATTCCCCTGTGGATCAAAAACACATTATTTATTAGGACCTTTCAAATGAGTAGCTCATGGCAGTATACTATAGAGATCCATTTCCTGTTAACGTTGGCTCATTTGAAAAGAACTCACCTGCAAAATCTTCAAGGGTTCTTCCTCCAATGTCTTTGTTCTATTGTGGATTCTTGGCTGCTGATAGATTTGGAAACCAAAGAAGAATGAGGAGGCAAGGGAGCTAACGGAAAAGCTCTTGGAGTTGGGAACAAAGAAGAAGATCAGTAACACATGATCTCTCATATACAATATGTGAATATTATCATGAAATTAATATTTGACATCTAATTTTTTTATAGAGAATCTTTTTTTTTTTGCTTTGCAGTTGGGTTATTTTGAAATTCGAAAATTTAGTTTTTCAGTTCTTTGCATATAGCATCTTGAAACAAGCAACAAATTGTTGCTTGGGACAGGCCCACACATGCTTCTTCAGTTCTTCTTCCTTCAGCCTAAAAGCTCATACAGCTGAATGACCCATCAAGGATAATGGTCATATCCTGGTTAATCTTGCTAGAAGCAGTCATTGACATTCATTTCTTTAGATGGACTCTTCCAACGATCAAGCTCTGAAAACTTGCACATTGGTGACAGAAGAGATGGCAAGATCTTGACATGCGAAGACCATTTCATGTGTTTCAAGTGAAATGCAGGTATACTTATCCCCCATTGTTTCCAACAGTGTATAGTGGCACACTTCAGGTCAGACGCGATTAACTCATTTTATTGGGCTATCAAGAAAGCCAGGCAGATGGAAAGGCCCCATTTGTTTCTGGAAACATGAAAGAGACTTGGGTCATTGTCATATTGTTGCGCTCGTTTCACAGGGCAAGAGGAACAATGCATATTCAAGAATCCAGCCCCACGTTAATTGCGGGTCATCTGCAAAGTTTACTTTCTGCATGCCTAGTGAGATACATTTCGGATTTGTTCCTTTGGATGACATCTCCTTCCTTAGCCATATAACACTGGAGATGATGAGCAATAGTCAAGGACTTTTGAAACTTGATGTGGACATGGTGCTCTAGATGGGGAGACCTTTTGCTTTCTCCTTTTCTTATACTTTGTCATTCCCCTCCTATATCGTTGTCTTGGTGAATGACATCTCCTCCCTTAGCAGGTGCTTGGCAATAGTATGTACCTTTTGATCCTTGATACGGCCATGGAGCATTGAGTGGAGCCAACCTTCTGCCTTTTTTCTACATAGGCATTCCCCTCCTATTTCATTGTCGTAGTAATAAATGAGTAAATGGCTCATCAAATTTAAATGGCCTACATCATGGAAGTTCCTTTTCATCAAAGCCACAGAATTGGTGAGATGACTAAAGTCATCCAGATTGCCATATTTGTAAGTATCAGTTATTATCTATGTTTTGCGTCTGTATGAATGTGCTCCATCTCGTATGTGTATATTTCCTAATATAAGTTCCATGAGCACAGATAATAATACAGAGATACAATTATATATTGACCTATGTATACTTGAAAACATACATTATATTAGTCAAGAAGGAAATATTGTAGAGATCAAAAATCTAGAAGTGCAGGCGAGAACCTTGTGGCCAGACCCATCACCCTGTAAATTTAGTTGACAGAGAATCTCCTGTTGCCATTGGGCTGGAAACGAGAAGCTAGGAGACAAAACACCAGCAGCCATACTAGCAGCATCAAGAAGAGCACCATCGTGCACAAGTTCAACATAATCATAGGGGTTTGATAGAATCACAAACCCATTATCAAGAAGGAAAAGGTCATTGCTTAAACGACCATAATCTAGAATCACTGGAGCATTTACTTCAATTCTTTTTCAGCTACAACCTGTCAAAGTGGCAAAAATCTTTCAACTTGACGAATTCAAAATGCAGATAATACTTCGGAGACTTCTTTATAAATTAGATTACGAAGAGAAAAGAAAAAAAAATAAACATATTATAAAATTGGTGTAATCTAAAGACTAGTTACTAGTACATATGGCCCCTCATGCAAAGACACCCAAAAGTGCACTCAATACTACAAGAACAGCTCGACCAGCTAACGAACTTAAGCTGACAAATCCCAATAATTTTGCCATTGTTACAGTGACCAAAAATGTATTCTTTCCATATGCCCAGAGACAAATATTTGTCAGAGAAGCGCAGCAGTAACCAAACACATAAACTCAGCAAAGTTGTTTCCCCTACGTATGTTGTAACGAAAATCATTTATAGGAGTTAGTGTGGGCATAAAACAATGCCTAAAAATCTTAACCATGTCCCCAATACCAAAACAAAAGTGATGCTTATGACCGAAGAAATTCAAGCACTACTTTGTGACAGCCCATTCAATTTCAAGATCAAGAGGGTTTGACCAGGCATGAAGAGGCAGGGTGAATCTTGTGATAACAAATGGCTAGTTACACTCTCTTCATTTGTACAACACAGACTAGCTATAAGCAGTGACAGGAGCATGTGCTGTAGCCATACTAAACAAGCTCCCAAACATGAATATTGCATCGGATTTAGCCATTTTATTTCCTGTGAGGGCTCGTTTGTTTGGATTCCAGGTTTAGGAATCGTGGAATCGTAGGAATTGAGTGAGTCCAGGGAATTGAAGGAATTGAGGGAATTAGATAATTACAGTGTTTGAATGAGTATTTACTGTAGGGAATTGGCAATTGGTCAATTCCTTTCCGTTGTTTGGTTGACAAATGGAATTGATCAATTCCATAAGTTATTGAATTCTTGTGTTTGGATGAGTTTTTACTGTAAGGAATTGAAAAATATATTAAAACAATTAAAAATAAAAAATAATTTTAAGAAATAAAAAAAAGATTATGTAAATATCTTATTATAATCAATTACAGATTTATTTAATATACTTTCATTTTTATCTTCTAAAATAATTTTTAAAAAAATATAGAAAATATATACTTATTTTTTTGAAAATAAGTAATATTTAAGTAATTTGAGTAATAAAATAATTTTAATTTTAAAATTATTAAAATAATTTTTAAAATTAATAAGATTTTAGAAAAAGACCCAAAAATGAGGGAACATCAGTTTCACTATATGTTCAAATATCATAATAAATATTACGATTCCACATATAGCTCGGAGGCATGCATTAAAATATCGACTGATTGTCTCACCAGACCTTAAAAAAACTATCTTCATGCTTCTATTTCTTGAGTGAAAACCAATATAATGCAAAAATATCGCAAGTTGTTCCTCAACGATAATATGTCATGTATCGCATAAAAGATTTCGATCTCGCAACATATTGACCAACTGCATAAATACAGACACATCCATCCTCAAATAGTACAAACAATTACTTCTACCACCATATAAAATATTGTGAAGATTGCCACCCCTCAAAGACTCTCTGTTGGTTATTAGTTCAATGTGCAATTAAGTTCTTCTTCTTCTTCTAATAATCAGCATTATCAAATATGCTGCTGTTAAGTACCAATATCCAACAGCTCGTATTCTGAACAAATCTAACTCGTCTTCTTCCATCTAATATTCAAATATACATCAAAAAACTTGCAACAAATAAGATAATCTTACAAGTTTTGGAATACCAGCCATGCAAAAATATTTATCTTAAGAGGACAAGGGCATTTCCATTTACAGGGAGGGAACTCTACTGATAACCTTTTGTTGGTAAAAAATTTATGGCCAAACCTAACAGAAAAAGTCTTGGCACATCTCCATACTATTTTATCATTTGTTAAGATGTGTGGATGGGGTACCAATGCTTTAATCTCAACTTCCAGTTCACTGATGCAATTAGGAACTCTTCTTTTGATTCTAGTTCCTTACAGATCAACCTCCGCAATCCTGATCAGGAGATTCTTAGCATAGTTAAGTGCCTCTGGGAATATTATGTTAGCACTCATCCCATTTATCCATCTATCTCTCCAGAAATTGATCAAATTTTCTTTCCCCAATTCATAATTGATGCCAGTCATGAAAGCTATTTTGGACTTTTGTACCCCTTTTCAGAACAAGGAGCAAAACTGTGTATCTATGAAATTCTGTAGTGGAGGAAGGACATGTTTATAATAATTTCCTAGTACTATTTGCGCCTAAGGCTGATCAGCATCATTATACATTCTTCACTACTATTTCATCAGCAATGCTTTATTAAACACAATTGAACCTTGTACCTCCAATCATTCCTATTGTCTATTGGTGCATACTAATTCTCAGGGTTTTAAGTCTCGACAGAAATGTTTCGGTTTCGGCCATAACCAAAATGTTTCAACTAGTATTTTTGGATTAGATTTTTAAAAATATATTGTTTATATTTATATATTATCTTCTTATCACCAACCATACTTAACCCAATTGGTTAAGGTTTTAAACCCAAATCAAGGTGACCCAAGTTTGATTTTTGGATTTTTGCAATTTTTTCCTTTTTTCCTTTCATATTTTAAACAAATTTTTACCAAAAAAATTATATATATATATATATATATAAATGTATATAAATTTTTTCTCATTTTTTTAAAATTTCTTTAACATTTTTAAATTCAAAATCAAATTTTAATCAAAAAATGTAAAAATTAATTTGAGCAAAACTGAAATGAATTGATTTTAGCCAAAACAGATCGAAACGACTGAAATATTTCGATTTCAGTGAATGTTGAAACTAATCGCGAAACTAAAACTTAAAACCTTACTAACTTCCAATTAGTTAGGAGGTACTTGAATTCATCTTTGGTACCTCTCCACAGGAATCTGGCTGGTCTAGTTTCTCTATGACCTATCTGGGAATATAATAAAAAGTCATTCAATATATGGAGATAGTAGAGATTACTAAGTTAATTAGAATTAATATACCCCCAATGGAGAGACATTTACCCATCCAAGTGTCTAATTTTCTTTCTACTTTTCTAATAATAGGGATCTAATCAAAACTATTTAGGTCACTGTCCTTAATAGGCAAGCCAAATAGTTAAAGGGGAACTTCTCTATTCTGCAATTCATTATCTCAGCTAGCTTCATAGTTTTTTTTCTAATCACTATTATCTAGTCTAATGACAGAGCTTTTCTGGAAGTTAACTTTCATACTTGACAATTCTTCAAAAATGTGCAAAATGTCTTTTAGACATGTGAATTGATCCTCATCTAGCTTACCAACAATCAATGTGTCGTCCGTATAGTGTAGGTTCAAAACACCAAAGAGGTCATAGACTAATCCTACCTGTTGTGTTAGGTGGAGTATCTTATGTAAGCAATCTGCTACCAAAATAAATAATTATGGGGATAGTGGATCACCATAGTTGATGCCTTTTTGGCTAAGAATGCTCCCATCATATCTCCATTTAGGATAATGGAGATTTTGATAGTTTCCAACAGATTTTTGATCCACATAATCCATTTCATGGCAAAGCCTCTACTTGCTAGTAGTTCAAATAAGAAGTTTTAGCCTATATTATCATATGCTCTTTTAAAATCAAATTTAAGCATAGCTCCTTACTTTTTCGGCTTCTTTCATCTAAAGATCATCTTTTATGCAATTGCTACAAACCTTAATATATATATATATGTCAAGGATAAATGTGGATTGGAAAGGATTTACACATTATGATATTCTCCTTTTAAGTCTGTCAACCAGGACTTTGGTAAAGATTTTCAAAATGCAATTGAGTAAACAGATCGGTCTAAAATCCTTCAGGGAGTTAGCACCTTCTTTTTTTAGGGATTAGGGTAATTCGGCCAAAGTTGATTTTTTTGAGAGATACTTTGGGATGATATAAGTCAAAAAACATCCACATGATGTCTTTCTTGACCACCTTCCAAAATTTTTTATAGAAGAGAATGGGGAAGCCATCGAAACCTAGGGTTTTTGATTGAACTATATCCCAGACAACCTTTTTAATTTCATCCTCAAAGAATTTAGCCTCTAATTCCTTTAGATCAATTTGGTTTGGATATATTTTCCTCCCATCTGCTCTAATAGTCTATTCCTTTTTGGTGTCAAACTATTTTTTCTAAAACTCTACTAAGTGTTTAATGATCCCTTCTTTTATTATATATGTTTTATAATCATCCTAAAGTTCAGTTATGAGGTGTAGTTTTCTCTTGTTATTAGTAGATTTGTGAAAAAAATTATATTAGCACCTCTTTCCTACAACCATGTGATTCTAGATTTTTATTTTCACATCATCTATTTCTTTTTCATAACATCATCCAACTCTATTTTAAAGCCAATCAGATTATTAGTTTTTTCTTCGCTCAACAGGTTATCTTCCTGCACTTTCTCCATGTAGGCTATGTTCTCAAGTAGTTTTTTCTTCCTTGCATTCATATTAACAAAATATTTCCTACACCACTTTTTAATATTAGCTTTAAGTCTTTTCAACTTTCTCATCAGATTAGATGCACCATCTCCTTGGGTACGATAATGTTTCCATTTTTCCATAACCATCTCAACAAAATTCTCCTGCAACCACATTGCCTCAAATAAAAACCATCATTTTTTTCACTTAGAATCTTCTATAGGCAGTTCTATGGATATATGATCTAAGGTATTTTGAGGTAGGGTTTTAGCTGTTAAAAGAGAAAAGATGACCTCTCATTCCAAGGAGACCAAGAATCTATTCAATTTAACAAAACTTGGGTTTTGTTATCTATTAGACCAAATAAACTACCTGCCTAATAAGGGGGTGTCAATTAAGTTATTGTTAGCTATCTAGTTGTTGAACACATATTTGTCAATATTATTACCAATTGTGTTTTTCCTCTCTAAGATGAATCTCATTATATTAAAGTCTCCAAAGATTATCCAAAACAGATTTTTTTTATCTTGCTTGAGATCACTAAGTTCATTTCAATATTCATACTTATGGTCATGGGTTTGAGAAGCATATACAGAAGAACATAACCAAGACAATTGGGTTTCCAAAATGAGAAACACAACAGAGAAAGAGTACTTGCCCGAATGTTGGGAAGTCAATTGGTACTTAGTGCTTTCCACCCTAAGAGGATACCACCTAATGCTCTTTTTGATAGAAGGAGAATCCATTCATTGATCCATTTACCATCCAACTATCTTTAAGTACTTTTGGAGAATTGTTCAATTTTGGTTTTTTGGATATCAACAATGTCAGCCTTTGTCTCACTAATCATAAATCTTATAAATCTCTTTTTGGAGAAAGTACCTAATCCCTTAATATTCCATTATAGAATGATTTTTTCCCCCTCTCCTTAATAATTATACTTTTTTGTTTTTTCAGATTTTTAAGAGCTTTGTACATGGCTATAATATCTAGGTTATCAGTATGTATGTCAAAGTCACATAAGGAACCGATGACCATGAAGAAGAGATGCTTGAATTGAAATGTAAAATTCTATTCTTGAATGGTGCAAGTATGATATTGTAGGATTTGGAAGTACATGGAGCATCTGCTACCCGTTGAGTAAGCCTGATAATTCACAAAAATATAAAACACCCCTCAATCTTTTTAATAATTACATATGTATAAATGCAATTATGTGGGGCTAATACTAAGATTTAATTGAAACTGTGAGATGACAAATATTACTTCACCCCTAAACAATTTATATTTTGTCAAAATAAATTCAATAGACTTTCAAATAAGTAGATCAAGCTAAAATTTTTTTAGAAAAATGGTATCGGGGCAAAAAAATGATTAAATACATAGGTCATGGTAGTCCACTATGGAGATCCATTTTCTATTAATGTTGGCTCGTTTGGAAAGAACTCACCTGCCAAATCTTTAAGGATTCTTCCTCCAATGCCTTTGTTGGGTACTATCTCTTTAAGAGAGTTACAAGACCCATAGGCTTCTAACACATGATCTTTCACATACAATATGTGAATACCATCATGAAATTAATGTTTGACATCTAATTATTTTATAGAGAATCTTTTTATTTCATGCTTTACAGTAGCGTTATGTTGAAATTCGAAAATCTAGTTTTTGGGTTCAACCTTTATGGTTATTTGCATATAGCATCTTGAAATTTCACAAAAATATAAAGCCCCCCTCAATCTTTTTTATAATTACATATGTATAAATATAATTATGTGAGGCTAATACTAAGATTTAATTGAAACTGTGAGATGACAAATATTACTTCACCCCTCAACATTTTATATTTTGTAAAAATAAATTCAATAGACTTTCAAATAAGTAGATCAAGCTAAAATTTTTTTAGAAAAATGGTATCGGGGAAAAAAAATGATTAAATACATAGGTCATGGCAGTCCACTATGGAGATCCATTTCCTGTTAATGTTGGCTCATTTGAAAAGAACTCCCCTGCCAAATCTTCAAGGGTTCTTCCTCTAATACCTTTGTTCTATCGTGGAGAATTACACTAAAGATGAATTCTTGGCTGCTATCTTTTTAAGAGACTTACAGAACTCTTAGGCTTCTAACACATGATCTCTCACATACAATATGTTAATACTATCACAAAAATTAATGTTTGACAACTAATTTTTTTAAAGAGAATCTTTTTTTTTCTTTGCAGTAGGGTTATGTTGAAATTCAAAAATCTAGTTTTTGGGTTCAACCTTTATGGTTATTTGCATATAGTCTTGGACTTTCACAAAAATATAAAGCACCCCTCAATCTATTATTAATTACATATGTATAAATACAATTATGTGAGGCTAATACTAAGATTTAATTGAAACTGTGAGATGAAAAATATTACTTCACCCCTTAATATTTTATATTTTGTAAAAATAAATTCAATAGACTTTTAAATAAGTAGATCAACCTAAAAGTTTTTCATAAAAATGGTATCGGAGAAAAAAATGATTAAATACATAAATCATGCTAGTCCACTATGGATATTCATTTCTTGTTAATGTTGGCTCATTTGGAAAGGACTCACCTGCCAAATCTTTAAGGGTTCTTCCTCAAATGCCTTTGTTCTATCGTGGAGAATTACACTGATGATGGATTCTTAGCTGCTATATTTTTAAGAGAGTTACAAGTCTCATAGGCTTTTAACACATGATCTCTCACATACAATATGTGAATACTATCATGAAATTAATGTTTGACATCTAATTTTTTTATTAAGAATCTTTTTTTTTTTTGCTTTGCAGTAGGGTTATGTTGAAATTCGAAAATCTAGTTTTTGGATTCAAACTTTATGGTTATTTGCATATAACATCTTGGACTTTCACAAAAATATAAAACACCCCTCAATTTTTTTAATAATTACATATGTATAAATGCAATTATGTGGGGCTAATACTAAGATTTAATTAAAACTGTGAGATGACAAATATTACTTCACCCTTTAATATTCTATATTTTGTAAAAAGAAATTTAATAGACTTCCAAATAAGTAGATCAAGCTAAAATTTTTTTAGAAAAATGGTATCAGGGCAAAAAAATGATTAAATACATAGGTCATGGTTGTCCACTATAGATATCCATTTTCTGTTAATGTTGGCTCATTTGGAAAGAACTCACCTACCAAATCTTCAAGGGTTATTCCTCCAATGCCTTTATTCTATTGTAGAGAATTACACTAATTATGGATTCTTGGCTCCTATCTTTTTAAGAGAATTAAAAGACCCATAGACTTCTAACACATGATCTCTCACATACAGTAGATAAATACTATCATGAAATTAATGTTTGATAATTTTTTTACAGAGAATTTTTTTTTTTTTTGCTTTGCAGTAGGGTTATATTAAAATTCGAAAATATAGTTTTTGAGTTCAACCTTTATTATTATTTGCATATATCATCTTGGACTTTCACAAAAATATAAAACACCCCTCAATCATTTTAATAATTACATATGTATCAATGCAATTATGTGGGGCTAATACTAAGATTTAATTAAAACTGTGAGATGACAAATATTACTTCCCACCTCAACATTTGATATTTTGTAAAAATAAATTCAATCGACTTTCAAATAAGTAGATCAAGCTAAAATTTGTTTAGAAAAATAGTATCGGGGCAAAAAAATAATTAAATACATAGGTCATGGCAGTCCACTATGGAGATTCATTTCCTATTAATGTTGGCTCATTTGGAAAGAACTCACCTGCCAAATCTTCAAGGGTTCTTTCTCCAATGCCTTTATTCTATCGTGGAGGATTACACTAATGATGGATTCTTAGCTGCTATCTTTTTAAGAGAGTTACAAGACCCACAGGCTTCTAACACATGATCTCTCACATACAATATAGGAATACTATCACAAAATTAATGTTTGACATCTATTTTTTTATATAGAGAATCTATTTTTCTTCTGCATTGCAGTTGGGTAACGATGACATTCGAAAATCTAGTTTTTGGGTTCAATCTTTATGGTTATTTGCATATAGCATCTTGCACATTCAGAAAAATATAAAATAGCTCTCAATCTTTTTAATAATTACATATGTATAAATGCAATTATGATAGGCTAATACTAAGATTTAATTGAAACTGTGAGATGACAAATATTACTTCACCCCTCAACATTTTGTACTTTGTAAAAATAAATTCAATAGACTTTCAAATAAGTAGATTAAGCTAAAATTCTTTTAGAAAAATGGTATCGGTGCAAAAAATTGATTATATACATAGGTCAAGGCAATCAACTATGGAGATCCATTTCCTGTTAATGTTGGCTCATTTGAAAAGAACTCACCTGCCAAATCTTCAAGGGTTCATCCTCCAATGCCTTTGTTCTATTGTGGAGAATTACACTAACGATGGTTCTTGGCTGCTATCTTTTTAAGAGAGTTACAAGACCCTTAGGCTTCTAACACATGATATTTCATATACAATATGTGAATACTATCACGAAATTAATGTTTGACAACTAATTTTTTTAAAGAGAACCTTTTTTTTTGCTTTCTAGTAGTGTTACGTTGAAATTCAAAAATCTAGTTTTTGGGTTCAGCCATTATGGTGATTTGCATATAGTATCTTGAACTTTCACAAAAATATAAAACACCCCTCTATCTTTTTAATAATTACAAATGTATAAATGCAATTATGTGGGGCTAATACTAAGATTTAATTGAAACTGTGAGATGACAAATATTACTTTCCACCTCAACATTTGATATTTTGTAAACTTAAATTTAGTAGACTTTCAAATAAGTAGATCAAGTTAAAATTTTTTTAAAAAAATGGTATCGGGGCAAAAAAATGATTAAATACATAGGTCATGGTAGTCCACTATGGAGATCCATTTCCTGTTAATGTTGGCTCATTTGGAAAGAACTCACCTGCCAAATTTTCAAGGGTTCTTCCTCCAATGTCTTTGTTCTATCATGGAGAATTACACTAATGATGGATTCTTGGTTGCTATCTCACTAAGAGAGTTACAACACTCACAGGCTTCCAACACATGATCTCTCACATACAATATGTGAATACTATCATGAAATTAATGTTTGACATCTAATTTTTTTTGTGAAAAATCTTTTTTTTTCTGTTTTGCAGTAGGGTTATTTGGAAATTTGAAAATTTAGTTTTTGCGTTCAACCTTTATAGTTATTTGCATATAGTATCTTGGAATTTCACAAAAATATAAAACACCTCTCAATCTTTTTAATAATTACATATACATAAATGCAATTATGTGGGGCTAATACTAAGGTTTAACTGAAATTGTGAGATGACAAATATTACTTCACCCCTAAATATTTTATATTTTCTAAAATTAAATTGAATAGACTTTCAAATAAGTAGATCAAGCTAAAACTTTTTTAGAAAAATGGTATCGGGGCAAAAAAATAATTAAATACATAGGTCATGGTAGTCCACTAGGGAGATCCATTTCCTGTCTTCAAGGATTCTTCCTCCAATGTCTTTGTTCTATCATGGAGGATTACACTAATAATGGATTCTTGGCTGCTATCTTTTTAAGATAGTTATAATTAAAACTGCGAGATGACAAATAATACTTCACCCCTCAACATTTTATATTTTGAAAAAATAAATTCAATAGACTTTTAAGTAAGTAGATCAAGCTAAAATATTTTTAGAAAAATAGTATCGGGGCAAAAAAATGATACATAGGTTATGACAGTCCACTATGTAGAACCATTTTCTATTAATATTGGCTCATTTGGAAAGAACTCACCTGCCAAATCTTCAAGGGTTCTTCCTCCAATATCTTTGTTCTATCGTGGAGAACTATACTAATGATAGATTCTTGGCTGCCATCTTTTTAAGAGAGTTAAATCACTCATAGGCTTCTAACAAATGATCTCTCACATACAGTATATGAATACTATCAGGAAATTAATGTTTGACATCTAATTTTTTTAGAGAGAATTTTTTTTTTTTTACTTTGCAGTAGGGTTATGTTGAAATTCGAAAATCTAGTTTTTGGGTTCAACCTTTATGGTTATTTGAATATAGCATCTTTGGCTTTCACAAAAATATAAAACACCCCTCAATCTTTCTAATAATTACATATGTATAAATACAATTTTGTTGGGCTAATACTAAGATTTAATTGAAACTGTGAGATGACAAATATTACTTCACCCCTCAATATTTTATATTTTATAATAATAAATTCAGTAGACTTTCAAATAAGTAGATCAAGCTAAAATTTTTTGAGAAAAAGGTATCGGGGCAAAAAAATGATTAAATACATAGGTCATGGTAGTCCACTATGGAGATCCATTTCTTGTTATTGTTGGCTCATTCGGAAAGAACTCCAAATCTTCAATGGTTCTTCCTACAATGCTTTTGTTCTATCGTGGAGAATTACACTAATGATGGATTCTTTGCTGCTATCTTTTTAAAAGAGTTACAAGACCCATAGGCTTCTAATATTTGATCTCTCGAATACAATATATGAATACTATCTAGAAATTAATGTTTGACATCTAATTTTTTAATAGAGAAGCTTTTTTCTTTTTTTGCTTTCAAAAGGGTTATTTTGAAATTCAAAAATTTAGTTTTTGGGTTCAGCCTTTATGGTTCTTTGCATGTAGCGTCTTGGAATTTCACAAAAATATAAAACACCCCTCAATCTTTTTAATAATTACATATATATAAATGTAATTATGTGAGACTAATTGTAAGATTTAGTTGAAACTTTGAGATGGCAAATATTACTTCACCCCTCAATATTTTATATTTTGTAAAAATAAATTCAATAGACTTTCAAATAAGTTGATCAAGCTAAAATTTTTTTAGAAAAATAGTATCGAGGCAAAAAAATGATTAAATGCATAGGTCTTGGCTGTCCACTATGGAGATCCATTTCCTATTAATGTTGGCTCATCTGGAAAGAACTCACCTGCCAAATCTTCAAGGGTTCTTCCCCCAATGCCCTTATTCTATTGTAGAGAATTACACTAATAATGGATTCTTGGCTGCTATATTTTTAAGAGAGTTACAGGGCACATAGGCTTCTAACACATGATCTCTCACATACAATATGTGAATACTATCAAGAAATTAATGTTTGAAATCTAATTTTTTTATAAAGAATCTCCTTTTTTTTTGCTTTGTAGTAGGGTTATGTTGAAATTTGAAAATCTAGTTTTTGGGTTCAACCTTAATGATTATTTGCATATAATATGTTGGACTTTCACAAAAATGTATAGCACCCCTCAATCTTTTTAATAATTACATATGTATAAATGCAATTATGTGAGGCTAATACTAAGATTTAATTGAAACTGTGAGATGACAAATATTACTTCACCACTCAACATTTTATATTTTGTGAAAATAAATTCAATAGACTTTCAAATAAGTAGATCAAGCTAAAAATTTTTTTAGAAAATGGTATCAAGGCAAAAAAAATGATTAAATACATAGGTCATGGTTGTCCACTATGGAGATCCATTTCCTATTAATGTTGGCACATTTGGAAAGAACTCACTTGCCAAATCTTCAGGGGGTTCTTCCTCCAATGCCTTTGTTCTATCATGGAGGATTACACTAACGTTGGATTTTTGACTGCTATCTTTTTAAGAGAGTTACAAGAACCATAGGATTCTAACACATAATTCCTCGAATACAATATGTGAATACTATCATGAAATTAATGTTTGATATCTAATTTTTTTATAGAGAAGCTTTTTTTTTTTTTGCGTTCCAGAAGGGTTATTTTGAAATTCGAAAATTTAGTTTTTGGGATTAACCTTTATGGTTCTTTGCATATAGCATCTTGGAATTTCACAAAAATATAAAACACCCCTCAATCTTTTTAATAATTACGTATGTATAAATGCAATTATGTGCGGCTAATACTAAGATTTAGTTGAAACTGTGAGATGACAAATATTAGTTCACCCCTCAACATTTTATATTTCGTAAAAATAAATTCAATAGACTTTCAAATAAGTAGACCAAGCTAAAATTTTTTTAGAAAAATGGTATCGGTGCAAACAAATGATTAAATACATAGGTCAAGACAGTCCACTATGGAGATTCATTTCCTATTAATATAGGCACATTTGGAAAGAACTCGCCTACCAAATCTTCAAGGGTTCTTCCTCCAATGTCTTGTTCTATCGTGGAGAATTACACTAATGATGGATTCTTGGCTACCATCTTTTTAGGAGAGGTACAAGACCCATAAGCTTCTCACACATAATCTCTCACATACAATATATGAATACTATCAGGAAATTAATATTTGACATCTAATTTTTTTACAGAAAATCTTTTTTTTTTCTTTGCAGTAGGGTTATTTTTAAATTCCAAAATTTTGTTTTTGGTTTCATCCTTTATGGTTACTTGCATATAGCATCTTGAAATTTCAAAAAAATATAAAAACCCCTCAATCTTTTTAATAATTACATATGTATAAATGCAATTAAGTAGGGCTAATACTAAGATTTGGTTGAAACTGTGAATAATAAATATTACTTCACCCGTCAATATTTTTTATTTTATAAAAATAAATACATAGGTCATGGCAATCCACTATGGAGATCCATTTTCTGTTAATGTTGGCTCATT
>RXID01022473.1:11857-31216 GCA_005019695.1 Trichopus zeylanicus subsp. travancoricus
AGGAGTAGTATTGGTTGTTGTTGTTGTTGTGGAAGTAGAAGTAGCATTAGTAGTAGTTGTTGTAGTAGTAGTTGTATTAGTTATGGTAGTATTAGTAGTATTAGTAGTAGTAGTAGTAAGAATTGGCGTGGGAGTAATAGTAATTGGAGTAGTGGTAGTAGTTGTAGTAGTAGGAGTAGTAGTAGCAGTTGAAGTTGGAGTGGGAGTAGTAGAAGTTGTACTAGTAATAGAAGAAGTAGTAGTAGTAGTACTAGTAGTAGAAGTAGTAGCAATAGTAGTAGTAGTGGTAATAGTAGTAGCAGTAGTGATAGGAGTAACTGTAGCAGTAGTGGTAGTAGCAGTGGTAGAAGTAGTTGCAGTAGTAGTTGTGGTAGTAGTTGTACTTGTTGAAGAAGTGGTAGGAGTTGGAGTTGGAGTAGGAGTGGTAGTATGAGTTATAGTAGAAGTAGTATTATTATGAGTAGTAGTAGTAGCAATAGTAGCAATAGTAGCAATAGTAGTAGTACGAGTGGTAATACGAGTAGTACTAGTAGCAATAGTAGTCGTTAGGGTGGTTATAACAGCAATAGTCGGAGCAGTACGAGTAGTAGGCGCTATAGCAGCAGCTGCACGAGTAGAAGCAGTACTAACTATACTGGTAGTAATTGGAGTAGGAATACAAGTAGTAGCAGTAGTAGTAGTAGTAGTAGTAGTATTAGTAGTAGTAGCAACAGCAGTAGCATCAGCAGTAGTTGTAGTAGTTATAGAAGTAGCAGGAGTACTAATAGTAGCAGAAGTCATAGTAGTAGTAGAAAAAGTACTAGGATTTGGAATAGAAGTAGGAGTAGGAGGTGGAGTTTGAGTAGTAGTAGCAGAAGTAGTACTAGTACTAGTAGTATTAGTCATAGTAGTAGTAGTAGTAGTAGTAGTAGTAGTAGTACTAGTAGTAGGAGTAGTAGTAGTAGTAGTAGCTGTAGTAGTTGAAGTTGTAGTAATAGTATTAGTCATAGAGTTGTAGTTGTAGTAGTAATAGTAGTAGTAAGAGTACTAGTAGTAGCAGAGGTAGTTGTGGTAGCAATAGTTACTGTAGTAGTAGAAGCAGGAGTAGCAGTAGTAGCAGTAGAAGTAGTAGTAGTAGTAGTAGTAGTAGTAGTAGTAGTAATAGTAATAGTAATAGAAGTAGTGGTATTAGCAATGATAGGAGTAGTCATAATTCTAGTAGTAGATGTAATAGTAGGTGTAGTTTGAGGAGTAGGAATTGGTGTATGAGTAGTAGTAGTAGCAGTAACACGAGTAGTGGTAGTAGTAGTAGGAGGAGGAGGAGGAGGAGGGCGAGAAGGAGTAGTTGTAGCAATACTAATAGTAGTAGTAGTAGTAGCCATAGTAATAGTAGCAGTAGTAGTAGCAATAGTAGTAGTAGTAATCGTAGTAGTAGTAGTACTAGGATTTGTAGCTGTAACGACAGCAGTAGAAGTAGTACTAGGAGTTGCAGCCATAGCAGCAGTAGTTGTTGTTGTTATTGTAGTACTAGTAGTAGTAGCATTACTTACAGTGGTAGCATTTGTAGCAGTAGTAGCAGTAGTAATTATTGTTGTTGCAGTACTAGCAGTAGTAGCATTACTAGCAGTGGTAGCATTAGTAGTAGTAGTCGTAGTAGTAGTTGTTGTTGTTGTTGTTGTTGTTGTTGTTGCAATTGTAGTACAAGGAGTCGCAGTTGTAGCAGCAACATTGGTAGTAGTTGTTATAGTAGTAGCAGTAGCAATAGTAGTGGCAGTAGTTGCAGAAGCAGCATCAGCAGTAGCAGTTATAATATAGTTCTGATAGTAGTAGTTGTTGTTGTTGTTGTAGTAGTAGTAACAGGAGTATATATAGGAGTAGGGGTAGTAGTGGGAGTAGTAGTAGCATTAATAGTTGCAGGAGTAGTGGTAGTAGTAGGAGGAGGAGTAGTAGGAGTGGCAATTGAAGTAGTTGTAGCAGTAGACGTAGTAGCAGTAGTGGCAGCAGCATAAGTGCTAGTAGCAGTAGCAGTAGTAGTAGCAGTAGTCATCGCAATAGTAGAAGTAGTAGCCATAGTAGTAGTAGTGGTAGTAATAGTAGTAGAAGTAGTAGCAGCAATAGTTGTAGTAATAGTAGTAGTTGTTGTAAAAGTAGTAGTTGTAGTGGTAGTAGTAGTATTTGTAATAATAGGTGTGGCAGTACTAGTACTATTAGTAGCAACAGTAGTAGATGTAGGAGTAGGGGTAGTAGTGGGAGCAGTAGTAGCAGTAATAGTTATAGTAGGAGTGGTGGTAGTAGTAGTAGGAGTAGTAGGAGTGGCAATAGAAGTAGTTGTAGCAGTAGAGGCAGTAGCAAGAGTGGCAGTAGCATAAGTGGTAGTAGCAGTAGTCATCGCAATAGTAGAAGTAGTAGCCGTAGTAGTAGTAGTGGTAGTAATAGTAGTAGAAGCAGTAGCAGCAATCGTTGTAGTAATAGTAGTAGTTGTTGTAGTAGTAGTAGTAGTATTTGCAGTAATAGCTGTGGTAGTAATAGTAGCAGTAGAAGTAGTAGCAATACTAGTAGTAAAAGTAGTAGTAGTAGAAGCAGTAGTAGTACTACAAGTAGTAGTAGTAGTAGTAGTAGAAGTAGTAGTAGTAGTAGTTGAAGTACTGGTAGTAGTAGTCGTAGTAGCAGTTATAGCAATAGAAGTAGGAGTAGTAGTTGTAGTAGTTGGAGGTGATGCCGCAGTAGCAGCAACAATAGTAGTTGTTGTAGTAGTAGTACTAGTAGAAGCAGTATTAGTACTAGTGGTAGTAGTAGTAGTAGTAGTAGCAGTAGCAGCAGTAGTATTAGTAGTGGTGGTGGGACTATTACTAGTAATAGAAGTAGTAGTAGTACCTGAAGTGGTTGTAGTAGTCATCGTAGTAGTAGCTATACAAGTAGTAGTACTAGTAGCAGTAGTACTAGTAGTAGTTGTTGTAATAGGTTCTAGTGTAGGAGTAGGGGAAGTAGTAGGAGCAGTGGTAGTAGTAGTAGAAGTTGTAGGAGTAGAAATAGTAGAACTTGTAGTAGTAGCTAGAGTAGTAGTTGTAGTAGTAGCAGTAGTAGTTGTTGCCGTGGTGGTAGTAGCAGCAGTAGTAGTAGCAATAGTAGTAGTAGTAACAGTGGTGAAAGAAGTAATAGTACTAGTAGTTGTAGTTGTAGTAGTAGTAGTTATAGTAGTTGAAGTATTTGTAGCAATAGTAGTAGTAGTTGTTGTAGTATTAGTAGTAATAAGTGTAGTAGTAGTACAAGTAGTAGTGGTTGCAGTAACAGTAGTGGTAGTAGTAAAAGTAGTAGTAGTAGTAGTAGTAATAGTAGTAGTAGTTATTATAGAAGTTGTAGAAGTAGTAGAAATAGAAGCTATAGTAGTTGTGGTAGTTGTAGAAGTTGTAGGAGGGGGCGTCGTAGTTGTAGTAGTATTAGTAGTAGTAGTAGTATTAGCAGGAGTTGCAGCCACAACATCCGTAGCAGCAGTAGTTGTTGTTCTTGTTGTAGTAGTAGCAGTAGTAGCAGTGGTGGTAGTAGTTGTCGTAGCTGTAGTAGTGGTAGTAGTAATAGTAGTAGTAGTAGTAGCAGAAGTAGTAGTAGTCGTAGTAGTAAAAGTAGTTGTAAAAGTAGTTCTAGTAGTCGTAGTACAAATAGTAGTAGTAGAAGTTGTTGTTGTTGCTGTTGTTGTTGTAGTTGTAGTAATAAGAGTAGGTGTAGGAGTAGGGGTAGTTGTCGAAGCAGTAGTAGTAGTAATAGTAGTAGTAGGTGGAGCAAGAGTAGTTGGAGTAGTAATAGAAGTAGTTGCAGTAGTAGTAGTAATAGAAGTAGAAGTAGTTGTAGTGGCAGTGGAAGAAGTGGTAGTAGCAATCGCAATAGGAGTAGTAGTTGTAGTAGTAGTAGTAGTAATAGTAGTAGAAGCATTAGTAGAAATAGTAGCAGTAATAGTAGTAGTAGTAGTAGTAAAAGTTGTAGCAGTAGTAGTACTAGTAGTAGTATTTGTAGTAATAGGTCTAGTAATAGTGGTACTAGCAGTAGCAAGAGTAGTAGTTGTAGTATTAGCGGTAGTAGAATTGGCAATAGTAGTAGTAGTAGTAGGTTGTAGTAGTAGTTGTTATTGTTGTAGTAGTTGATGCAGCAGTAGTAGCAGTACTAGTGATTGTAGTAGTCGTAGTTATTGTTGTTGTAGTAGAAGTACTAGTCATGGTAGTAGTAGTTGCAGGAGAAGTAGTAGTGTTAATAGTAATAATAGTAGTAGAAATGGTAGTAGTAGTAGTAGTAGCAGCAGCAGCAGCAGCAGTGGTAGTAGGAGTAGCAGTAGTAGTAGTAGCAGCAGCAGCTGTAGTAGTAGTAGCAGCAGTTGTTGTATTTGTAGCGGTAGTAGTAGTAGTAATAGTAGTAGTTATTGTTGTTGTTGTTGTTGTAGTAGTAGTAGCGGTAATGGCAGTAGTAGTTGCAGGAGGAGTAGTAGCATTAGGAGTAGTAATAGTAGTACTAGTAGTAGTAGGTGTTGTAAGTGTTGTAATCATAGTCGTAGCTGTATTAGAGGTAGTAATCGCAGCAGCAGTAGCAGTAGTTGTAGTAGTAAGAGTAGAAGTAGCAGTAGTAGTGCTAGTAGTAGTACTAGTACTAGCAGTAGTTCTAGTAGTAGCAGTTGTTGTAGTAGCAGCAGTAATAACTATAGTGATAGTAGTAGTAGTAGTAGTTATTGTTGTTGTTGTTGTAGTAGTAGTAGTAGTCATGGTAGCAATAGCTGCAGGAGTAGTAGTAGTGTTAGTAGTAGTAATAGCAGTCGAAATAGTAGTAGTTGTAGCATAGTAGTAGTAGCAGCAGTAGTAGTAGTAGTAGCACTAGTAGTAGTAGTAGTAGTAGTAGGAGTAATAGTTGCAGTAGTAGAAGTCGTAGTAGTAGTTGTAGTATTTTAGTAGTAATTATAGCAGTTGTTGCAGTAGTAGTAGTACTTGTAGTAGTTGTTGTTGTAATAGCAGCAATAGTAGTAGTAGTAGTAGTAGTAGTAGTAGTAGAAGTAGTAATAATAGTAGGAGTAGTAGTAAAAGTAGGAATAGTAGGTGCGGCAGCAGCTACAACAGCAGTAGCAACAGTAGTAATAGTAGTGGTAATAGTTGAAGTAGGAGTACTACAACTAGTAGTAGAAGTAGTAGTAGTAGCAGTAGCAGTAACAGTAATAGTAGTAGTAGCAGCAACAACAACAACAGTAGCAGTAGTAGTAGTAGTCATAGTAATAATAGTAATAGTAGCAGTAGTTGTAGTAGTAGTAGTAGTAATAGCCCAAGTAGTAGTAGCAGTAGTTGTAGTAGTTATAGTGGAAGTAATAGTAGGGGTAGTAGCAGTAGTAGTAGTAATCGCAACAGTAGGAGCAGTAGCTATAGTTATAGTAGTAGTAGTAGTAATAGTAGTTGAAGCAGTAGTAGCAATAGTAGTTGTAATAGTAGTTGAGGCAGTAGTAGTAGTAGTAGTTATTGTTGTAATAGGTGTAGTAGTAGTAATACTAGTAGTCACCCCAGTAGTTGTAGTACTAGCAGCAGTAGTAGCAGAAGTAGTAGAAGCAGTAATAGTAGTACTAGTTGTAGTAGTAGTAGTAGTAGAAGTTACAGTAGAAGTGGTTGTTGTAGTATTTGTGTAGTAGTACTATTAGTAGTAGTAGTAGTAGTAATAGAAGTAGGAGTAGTTGTAGGAGTAGTAGGAGTTGCAGCCGTTGCCGCAGCACCAAGAGTTGTTGTTGCAGTAGTAGTTATAGTAGCGGTAGTAGCAGTACTAGTAGTAGTAGCTATAGTAGTAGTGCTAGCAGAAGTAATGGTAGTGGCAGTAGTACTAGTAAATGTTGTTACACTAGTTGTTGTGGTAGTAAATGTACAAGTAGTAGTAGTAGTAGTAGTACTAGTCGTACTTGTTGTAAAAGGAGTGGGTGTTGGAGTAGGGGCAGTAGTTTAAGCAAGGTTAGTAGTAGTAGTAGTAGGAGGAAGAGTAGTTGTCGTAGTAGGAGTAGTAGGAGTTGAAATAGAATTACTTGCTGTAGTAGTAGCAAGAGTAGAACTAGTAGAAGTGGCAGGAGTAGTAGTAGTAGTAGTCATAGCAGTATTAGTAGTAGCAGGAGTGGCTATGGGAGAAGTGGTAGTAGTAATAGCAGTAGAAGTTGTTGTAGGAATAGTTGTAATATCAGTAGTAGTAGCAGTAGTAGTATTGGTAGTAACAGGTGTAGTAGTAGTCGTAGTTATAGTAGCAACTGGAGTAGTAGAAGTAGTAACATCAGCAGTACTAGTCGCAGTAGTAGTTGTAGGAGTAGTAGTAGTAGTAGTACTAGTACTTGTAATTGTAGTTGTAGTCGTATTAGTAGTAGTAGTAGTACTAGTACTAGTAGTAATAGTAGTAGTAGTAGTGGTAGCAAGAGCTATAGTAACAGTTGCAGTAGTAGTAGTAGTAGTAGTAGTAGTAGTAGTAGTAGTAGTAGTAGTAGTAGTAGAAGTCATAGCAATAGGACTAGTAGTAGCAGTAGCATTAGTAGGCATACTAGTAGTAGCAGTAGGAGTACTTGTCTTAACACTAACAGTAGTAGTAGTAGAAGTAGTAACAGTAGTAGTAGTAGTAGACACAGTACCAGAAGTTGTAGCAGTAGTAGCACTAGGAGTAGTAGTAGTAATAGTAGGAGTAGTTGTAGAACTTGTAGAAGTAGTAGTAGTATTATTAATAGTAGAATAGTTTAAGTTGTTGGAGTTGTAGTAGTGCTAGTAGTAGAAGTTGTAGTTGTATTGTAGTAGTAGTAGTAGTAGCAGTAGTAGTAGAGGTTGTACTAGTTGCTGCAGTAGCAGTAGTAGCTATAGTAGTGCTAGTAGTAGCAATAGCAGTAGTAATAGTAGTCATAATAGTAGTAGTAGCAGAAAAAGTAGTGGTAGTAATGGTAGGTGTAGTGGTAGTAGTAGTGATGGTATTAGTAGTAGTAGTCGAAGAACTAGTAGTAGTACTAGTCGAAGTACTATTAGTAGTAGCTGTAGGAGTATTAGTAGTAGTAGTCGTACTAAAAGTAGTAGTAGGAGTAGGAGTAGGCGTGGGAGTAGTAGTAGCAGTAGTAGTAGGAGTAGTAGGAGTAGGAGTAGCAGTAGGAGTAGTAGTAGTAGTAGTAGTAGTAGTAGTAGTAGTAGTAGTAATAGAAGTAGGAGTAGTTGTAGGAGTAGTAGGAGTTGCAGCCGTTGCCGCAGCACCATAGTTGTTGTTGCAGTAGTAGTTATAGTAGCGGTAGTAGCAGTACTAGTAGTAGTAGTTGTAGTAGTAGTGCTAGCAGAAGTAATGGTAGTGGCAGTAGTACTAGTAAATGTTGTTGCACTAGTTGTTGTGGTAGTAAATGTACAAGTAGCAGTAGTAGTAGTAGTACTAATCGTACTTGTTGTAAAAGGAGTGGGTGTTGGAGTAGGGGCAGTAGTTTAAGCAAGGTTAGTAGTAGTAGTAGTAGGAGGAAGAGTAGTTGTCGTAGTAGGAGTAGTAGGAGTTGAAATAGAATTACTTGCTGTAGTAGTAGCAAGAGTAGAACTAGTAGAAGTGGCAGGAGTAGTAGTAGTAGTAGTCATAGCAGTATTAGTAGTAGCAGGAGTGGCTATGGGAGAAGTGGTAGTAGTAATAGCAGTAGAAGTTGTTGTAGGAATAGTTGTAATATCAGTAGTAGTAGCAGTAGTAGTATTGGTAGTAACAGGTGTAGTAGTAGTCGTAGTTGTAGTAGCAACAGGAGTAGTAGAAGTAGTAACATCAGCAGTAGTAGTCGCAGTAGTAGTTGTAGGAGGAGTAGTAGTAGTAGTACTAGTACTAGTAATTGTAGTTGTAGTCGTATTAGTAGTAGTAGTAGTAGTAGTACTAGTAGTACTAGTAGTAGTAGTAGTGGTAGCAAGAGCTATTGTAGCAGTTGCAGTAGTAGTAGTAGTAGTAGTAGTAGTAGTAGTAGTAGTAGTAGTAGTAGTAGTAGTAGTAGTAGTAGTAGTAGTAGAAGTCGTAGCAATAGGACTAGTAGTAGCAGTAGCATTAGTAGGCATACTAGTAGTAGCAGTAGGAGTACTTGTCTTAGCACTAACAGTAGTAGTAGTAGAAGTAGTAACAGTAGTAGTAGTAGTAGACACAGTACCAGAAGTTGTAGCAGTAGTAGCACTAGGAGTAGTAGTAGTAATAGTAGGAGTAGTTGTAGAACTTGTAGAAGTAGTAGTAGTATTATTAATAGTAGAATAGTTTAAGTTGTTGGAGTTGTAATAGTGCTAGTAGTAGAAGTTGTAGTTGTATTGTAGTAGTAGTAGTAGTAGCAGTAGTAGTAGAGGTTGTACTAGTTGCTGCAGTAACAGTAGTAGCTATAGTAGTGCTAGTAGTAGCAATAGCAGTAGTAATAGTAGTCATAATAGTAGTAGTAGCAGAAAAAGTAATGGTAGTAATGGTAGGTGTAGTGGTAGTAGTAGTGATGGTATTAGTAGTAGTAGTCGAAGAACTAGTAGTAGTACTAGTCGAAGTACTATTAGTAGTAGCTGTAGGAGTATTAGTAGTAGTAGTCGTACTAAAAGTAGTAGTAGGAGTAGGAGTAGGCGTGGGAGTAGTAGTAGCAGTAGTAGTAGGAGTAGTAGGAGTAGGAGTAGCAGTAGGAGTAGTAGTAGTAGTAGTAGTAGTAGTAGTAGTAGTAGTAGTAGTAGTAGTGGTAGGAGTAGGAGTAGTAGTAGGAGTACTAGTAACAGTAGTAGGAGTAAGACGAGGTGTAGTTAATGTAGTAGTAGTTGCAGTAGTAGTCCTAGTAGTAGTGGTATAAGGAGGAGGAGATGTAGTAGTAGTAGTGGTAGTCGGGGTAGGAGTTGTAGTTAGAGTAGTAATAGTTGGCGTAGTGGTAGCAGTAGTTGCAGCTTGATTAGTAGTAGCAAAAGTAGCAACAGTTGTTGTAGTTTTACTTATAGCAACAGTATTTGGAGTCATTGTATGTCGAGTGGTAGTAGTAGTAGTAGTAATAGTACCAGAAGTTGTAGTTGTAGTAGTAGTGGTGGTAGTTGCCATAGTAGTAGTAGTACTTGGAGTAGCAGTGGGAGTAGCAGCAGCAATAGTAGTAGCTATAGTAGTAGTAGTAGTAGCATCAATAGTAGTAGTAGTTGTTGTTGTAGCAGAAGCAAGCGAGGTCGTAGTAGTAGTTGTAGTACGAGTAGTAGTACTAGCCGTAGTAGAACTAGTAGTATTGGTAGTGGTAGTAGTAGTAGGAGTGGTAGTAGTAGTAACATTAGTAATAGTGTCGAAGTAGTGGAAGTAGTATTAGTAGCAATAGTAGATGCAGTAGTAGTAGTAGCAATAGTAGTATTAATAGTAGCAGAAGTTGCAATACAAGTAGAAGTAGCTGTAGTAGCAGTTGTAGTAGTAGTAGTAACAATAGTAGCAGTAGTAGTAGCAATAGAAGCTGTACTATCAGTAGTAGTAGTAGTAGCAGTTGTAGTGGCAGCAAGAGCAACAGTAGTAATAGTCAAAGTAGTAGTAGGAGCTGCAGTAGCAGAAGTAATAGTAGTTGATGTTATAGTAGTAAGAGTAGTCATAGTAGTTGTTGTTGTTAGTAGCAGTAGCGATAGTAGTTGTAGTCATAGTAGTTGTAGTAATAGTAGTTGTTGAAGTAGTAGTAGAAGTAGGAGTAGGAATAGTAGTAGTAGTAATAGTACAGGTAGTAGTAGTAGTAGGAGGAGGAGGAGTAGAAGTAGTAGTAGTAGTAGGAGTAGTAGTAGGAGTAGGAGTTGTAGTAGGACTAGTTGTAGGAGTAGTAGCAGTAGTAGGAGTAGTAGGAGTAGTAGTAGTAGTAGCAGTAGCAATAGTAGCTGGAGTAGTAATAACAGTAGGAAGAGTAGTAGTAGTACTAGTAGTAGTAATAGTAGTAGTAGTAGTAGTAGTAGTAGTAGTAGTAGTAGTAGTAGTAGTAGTAGTAGTAGTAGGAGTAGTAGTAGTAGTAGTAGCAGTAGTAGTAACAGTTGTAGGAGTAGGTGTAGTTGTAGTTGTAGTAGGAGTAAGACAAGGTGTAGTTGTCATAGTAGCAATTGCAATAGTATACTAGTAGTAGGAGGAGGAGGAGGAGGAGGAGGAGGAGATGTAGTAGTAGTAGTGGGAGTAGGAGTAGGAGTTTTAGTAGGAGTAGTAATAGTTGGCGTAGTGGTAGCTATAGTTGTAGCAAGATTAGTAGTAGCAACAATAGTAATAGTAAGAGTTGTAGTTGTTGTAGTAGTAGTTGTTGTTGTTGTTTTAGTAGTAGTAGTACCAGTAGGTGTAGTGGTAGTTAGACTAGGAGTAGGAGTTGGAGTAGAGGTAGTATTAGTAGTAGTAGTAGCAGCAGTAGAAGGAGTAGTAGTTGTAGTAATTGTATTAGTAGTAGTATTAGTAGCAGCAGTAGTAGTGAAAGTAATACTACTAGTAGTTGTACAACTAGCAGAATTAGTAGTAGTTGTTTTAGTAGTTGGAGTATTATTGTTATTAGTAGTAGTAGTTGTTGTTGTTGTTGTTGTTGCTGTTGTCGTAGTTGTAATAATTGTAGTAGTTGTAGTAGTAATATTACTCGTAGCATTAGTATTAGTAGTAGTGGGAGTAGTAGTAGTATTAGTAGTAGTAGTAATATTAGTAGCAGCAATAGTCGTCGTACCAGTCGTAGAAGGTGGAGTAGTTGTAGCAGTAGCAGGGGGAGTATTAGTTGGAGTAGCACTAGTAATGGGAGAAGTGGTAGTGGCAAAGTAAAAGTAGTAGCAGTTGTGGTTGGAGCAGCTGTAGCAGTAGTAATACTAGTTATTGTAGTAGCAGTAGTAATAGTAGTTTTTGTAGCAATAGCAGCAGTAGTAGTTAGAGTAGTTGTAGTTGTAACAGTAATTGTAGTTGTAGTGGTTGTAATAACAGTAGTATTAGTAGTAGTAGTAGTAGTTTTAGTACTAGTAGTAGTACTACTACTACTATTACTACCGCTACCACTACAACAACTACCGCTACCATTACAACAACTACAGCTGCATCTACTGCTATCAATACTGCTATTGTTGCTGCTACAGCTCTTATTGTTTCTACGACTACTATTGCTACTACTACTATTACTCCTAATACTACTAGTACAACTACTACTACGACTACTACTATTACGGCTAATACTATTTCTACTACAACTTGTACTACTGCTACTACTATTACACATGCTGCTGCTACTACTACTTCAAGTACTACTACTCCTACTGCTAACAATACTACTACTACTACTACAACAACTACTACTACTCTTGCTTCTGCCACCACAACTACTACTACACCTACAACAACAACGACTACTGCCACTACAACTACTACTCCTATGACTAGTTCTACTGCTACAACAACTACAGTAACAACTACCGCAACAATAACAACAACAACAACTACTATTACTACTGCAACTACTACTATTGCTAATGCTACTACTGCTACTGTTGCTACTACTTCCACTACTACTACTCCGACTACTACTACTACTCCAACTCCGACTCCTATTGGTACTTCTTCACGTACTACTACTGCTGTTACTACTACAATTAATACTGCGACTACTTCTTCTACAAATACTATTACTAGTACTCCTAGTACTACTACTATACTACTACCGCCACTACTACTCTTATTGTTACTACTAATACTATGGCTACTGTCACAACTACTAATACAATCACTACTACTTCTACTGCCACTACTACTACCACTACTGCTGTTGCTGCTACTACTGCTACTATCACTATTACTACTGTTCTACTACTACTACCACTGCTACTAATACGACTATTGCTTCAACTACTACTATTATTAATACTGCTACCACTACTACAACTGTTGCTACTACTTCTACTACTACTACTACTAAAACTACTGCCACTACTATTATTACTACTACAACTACTACTGCTACTACTTCGACCACTGCTACTACTAATACTACTACTACAACTACTCCTGCAGCTACTACTGCTACTACTGCTGCTACTACTTCTACTACTACTACTCAAACTACTACTACTACTACTATTACTCCAGCTACTACTACCACTGCTACTATTACTACTTCAACTACTACTACTACTCCTACTCGAACTTCTACTCCAACTACTACTCTTACGACTACGACTACAACTACTACTACAACTAACTATTGCTCCTACTACTACTGCTTCTTCTACTACTACGACTACGACAGCTTCTACAAACTACTTTACTGCTACTACTACGCCAACTACTACGATACTCTACTAGGGCGTACTGTTGCTTACAATTACAGCTACTGACCTACAACGACAACTACTCTTGCGGCGGCGGTACACATCATAAAACGACTGACTGTGAGGACTACGCTACTTACGGGGGGACTGCGACGACGAAAACAATGCCGCCTACTTCTCTGGCACAACGTACAACCAACTACTCCTCCTACTACTTACCCCGGCTACGATCGTACTACTTACGACTACTGGACTTTCTCCTCCAAACTAACTCCTAGGTGCTACTCCTACTACTACTTCTATTATTACAACTATTACCACAACAACTACTACTGCTACTACTTCTTCTACAACAACTACTACTACAGTTATTGAAACTACTACGACTGCTACTGCAACTACTACTGTTGCTACTATTACTACTATTCCTACTCCTATTACGATATATACTACTCCTACTACTACTGCTACCACTACACCTCCGACTACTACTCCTCCTCCTCCTACTACTACTTCTGCTACTACTCCTCATACTCCTCCTCGTACAACTACTAACACTCCTACTACTACTACTACCACCACTATAACTCCTACTACTACTCCTCCTACTACACCTACTCCTCCTACTACTCCTACTACTAATACTACTTCTACTACTACTACTCCTACTACAAATTCCACTTCGACTACGACTACTACTATTGCTACTATTATTACTACCACTACCGCTACAACAAAAACTACTACTACTACAACCACCACTACTAATACATCTACTACTACACTCCTACTTCTTCTACTACTACTGCTGCTACTAATACTTGGACAACTCCTGGTACTACTACTACTATGACTACGACTACTACAACAACAACAAGAATGACAACAATAACTACTACTACTAGTACTACTGCCACTACTGCTGCAACACCTACTACAACTACTGCTAGTCCTATGACTACTACTACTAGTGCTGCTACTACTACAACCACTTGCACAACTACTACTACTGCAACTACTACTATGGCTACTACTACTACTTCTGTTGCTATTACTACTACTACTACTACTACTAATTTTACAACTGCTACTACTGGTAGCACCGTAACTACTACTACAACTTCTACTGCTACTGCTACTACTACTACAACTACATCTACTACTACTACTATTACAACAAATACTACTATAACTATTACTACTCAATTTACTACTACAACAACTACTACTACTGCTGCTTCTTCTTCTACTGCTACTATTGCTGCTGCTACTACTACTACTATTTCTTTTACTAGTACAATTGTAACTACTACTGCTCCTACTTCTACTATTAGTACTGTGGCTACTTCTCCTACTACTACTACAACTCCTACTTCCAATCATACTTATGCTACTACTACGACAACAACTATTGCTGCAACTATTGCTCCTACTACTACTACCACTCCTATTCCAACTATCGCTACTAACTCATATTGCTACTACTACTACAATGACTCCAACTACTACTACTCTTACTCCTACTCCTACTACTATTACAACAATAACAACAACGACTACTACTACTCCCACTCTAGCTCCTGCGAATAGAACTACAACTCCTTCTTCTGCTGCTCCTAATACTACTACTCATGCAACTATTCCAACTACAACTACTGCTAGTACTCCTACTACTAATATTACTACTACTACTCCTACTCCAAATCCTACTGCTACTTCTACACCTACTACTATTACTACTACAACCACTAATACTAGAATTACTACTGCTACTGCCACTACTACTACTACTACAACTACTATTGCTGCTACTACCACTACTACTACTACTCCAATTACTACTACTACTCCTCCTTCTATTACTACTACTACTACTACAACTATAGTGGTACTACTACTGCAAGTGCTGCTACTACTGCTAGAGCTACTACTACTTCTATTCCAATTGCTACTCCTACTACTACTTCTACTACTAGTACTACTAGTACTACTACTAGTACTACTAGTACTACTACTACAACTTCTACTACTACTACTAGTCTACTACTACTACTACTACTGTTGTTAACACGATTACTACTACTATTACTATTACTATTGCTACTGCTACCACTACTACTGCTACTATTACTACTAATAATGCGACTACTACTACTCCAACCACTACTACTACTACTACTGTTGCAACTATTATTACGACTACTACACCTATTTCTGCTACTACTACTATAACAACAACTATTATTACCGCTACTAATGTTGCTACTACTACTACTACAGCTGCTGCTGCTATTTCTACAATTACTATTACTACTGTTGCTACTACTACTGCTACTATTGTTACTACTAGTACAACTCTTACACCTACCCCCACCACCACCACCACTAGTACTACTACTACTACTACTACTACTACTATGATTACCCTTACTACAATTACAACAACAACTACTACTACTACTAGTGCTACTGCTGCTGCTGCTACTACTACTACTACTACTACTACTATAGCTACTACTCCCACTGCAACTATTACAACTACCACTACTACTACTGCTGCTACTACAACTACAACTACTCCTACTACTACTTCCACTATTACTGATACTATTGCTATCACCTCTATTGCAACTCCTACTAGTACTCCAACTACTACTCCAACTACTCGTAGAACTACTACTACTAATCCCACTGCTCATGCTCGTACTCCTACAACCACTACAACTACTACCAGTACTACTACTACTCCTATGGCTACTTCAACTGCTACAACTACTACTATAACAATAGCCGCAACAACAACAAGAACAATTACTACTACTACTGCAACTACTACTACTGCTACTGCCACTACACCTACTATTGTCACTACTACTACAATTGCAACTACTACTACTTCTACTACTACCACTACCCCGACTCCAACTCCTATTGGTACTTCTTCATCTACTAATACTACTTTACTACTACTACTATTAATACTATGACTACTACTACTACGAATACTATTACTGATACTCCTACTACTACTACTATACTACTACTGCTACTGCTACTACTCTTATTGTTACTACTACTGCTACGACTATTGTCACAGCTACTGATACAACCACTACTACAACTACTGCTACTTCTACTACAACTACTATTACTAATTTTACACCAGCTACTGCTACTACTGTGACTACTATTGCTACTGCTACTACCACTACTACTATCACTGCTACTATCACTGCTACTACTACTACCAATGATACTAATACTACTACTACTTCTACTACTACTACTATTAGTACTACTACTATTGCTGCTACTACTACTACTTCTACAACTACTACACCGACTATCACTCCTACTCCTACTCCTACTCCTACCCATACAGCTGCACCTACTGCTACTACCACCACCACCACTACTACAACAACAACAACTACTACTACCACTACTCCTACTACAACTACTAGTACTACTACTAAAACTACAACTACAACAACAACAACAACAACAACAACTACTACTACTACTACTACTACTACTACTACTACTACTTCTGCTAAAACCAGGACTACAACTACTACAACCACTACTCCTAGTGATACAAAAACAACAACAACAACTACCACTACTGCTACAATTACTACAACAAATACTACTAATACAACAATAACTACTACTACTATAACTACAACTATGACTTCTACTTCTACTACTACAACTAGTACTACTACTACTACTACTACTACTACTACTACTACTACTACTTCAACAACTACCACTACACCACTAGTACTAGTACTACTACGACAATAATGACTTCTACTTCTACTATTGCTACTCCTACTACTACTACTACCACTACTACTACTACAGCTTCAACTACTACTGCCACTAGTACCACTACAACTACAAGTACTCTTCTCTGACTATTGCCACTCCTATTACTACTACTACTGCTGCTACTTCAACAACTACTGCTACCAGTACTACTAGTACTACTATTCCTACTACTACTAATACTAGTACAACTACTCATCCTACTACGGGGGCTACTGCTACTTTACTACTACTCCTTCACCTATTCCCATCACCACCACTACTATTGCTGCTGCTACTACTACTACTACAATTAGCACCATAACTACTACTACTACAACTACTACTTCCACTTACTTCGCCTACTATTACTAATACTATTACAACTACTACTACAACTGCTACTATTACTGCTAAAGCAACACTACAAATAGTACAACTACTATTGCTGTTACTACTACTACAACTGCTATTACTGCTACTACTGTCTACTACTACAACTACTATTACGGCTACTATTGCTACTACTACTTCTACAAATAGTACTACTACAACTACAAATAGTACAACTACTTTTACTACTACTACTACTACTACCACCACCACCATTATTGCTACTACTGCTACTTGTGCCACTACTATTGCAACTATTACTACTGCTATTATTATTGCTACTACTGCTAGGACCACCACTACTACTAATACTACTACGGCTGCTATGACCATTGCTACTACTACAACTCTATTTCTCCTCCTCCTACTACTACTACTTCTACTACTGCTACTACTGCTATAACTACTTGTACTACTATTACTACTACTCTACTTCTCCACCTCCTCCTATTGCTGCTGCTACTATTACTACTACTACTACTACTACTATCGCTACTACTCCTACTACTGCAACCACTGCGACAACAGTCGCTACTACTGTTGCTACTACTACTATAGCTGCAGCAGCAGCTACTACTACTACTGTTGCTACTGCTACTACAACTCCTATTACTAATATTGCTATGACTGCTACTAATGCTACTACTACTACTACAACTACTGCTGCTGCTGCTATTACCACTGCTACTAAACCTACAACTACAATACTGCTATTACAGCTTCTGCTTCCACTACCATTACTACTACTACTACTATTGCAATGATTGTTACTACTACTGCTACCACTGCTATAACTACTACTATTACTTCAACTACTACAACCACTACCACTGCTACTACAGCAACTATAACAACTACTTCTACTACTAAAGCAACAACAAAAACTACTACCACTACTACTAGTATTATTACTACTGCTACTACTCCTAGTACTATTACTACTACTATTACTCCTCTTACTACTACTACTAATGCTTCTCCAACTAATACTACTGCTGCTACGAGTATTACAAAAGCTACTTCTACTACTACTACTACTATAACAACTACTATGACTTTTACTGCTACATCTACTACTATTAATATTTCTACTACTACTACTAGTGTTGTTATTACTGCTACGACAACTACCACTACTACTACTGCTACTACGGCCACTATTGCTACTACTACTACCACCACTTAGACTGCCAAAACTACTGTTATTGCTACTACACATACTGCTACTGCTACTGCAACTACTGCTCAACTACTACCATTACTACTACTACTACAACACTACTATTATTACTACTGCTACTGCTACTAGTACTACTATTCCACCTACAACTACACTTAGTCCTAATCTTAGTCCTACTCCTGCTCCTAGTGTGGCGCCTACTACTACTATGACTAGTACTAGTAATATTACTGCAGATGCCGCTGTTGTTGCTACTGTTGCTATTCATATTACTACTACCACTACTAGTACGTCTTCTTCTTCTGCAATAGCAACAACTACTAACAATACTACTAGTAATCCTACGGCTGCTGCTGCTGCTGCTCCTACTACTACTACTACCACTACTACAACTACAACCACTTCTTCTACAACTACTACTTCTACTATTACTACTACTACTATGAATACTACTACTACTACTGCTACTTCTACTGCTGTTGCTGCTACTATTCCTGCTGCTGCTACTACTACAACTCCTACTACTACTCCTATTACTGCTACTACTAGTACTCCTATTACTGCTACTACTACTACTACAACTCCTACTGCTACTCCTATTATAGAAGTAGTTGTAGCAGTAGCTTTAGCAGTAATAGTAGTGGCAAAATTAGTAGTAATAGTATTGAGTAGTAGTAGTAGTTGAATTAGTAGTTGTAGCAGCAGTAGTAGCAGTAGTTGTAGTAGTAGTAGCAGCGGTAGTAGTTGCAGTAGTTGTAGTAGTAGTAGTAGTAGTAGTAGTAGCAGCGGTAGTAGTTGCAGTAGTTGTAGCAGTGTTAGTAGCAGCAGTAGTAGCAGTAATAATAGTTGTAGCAGTTGAGCGTTAGTAGCAGCAGGAGCAATATAAGTAAAACTAGTAGTAGTTGAAGTAGAAGTAGTAGTAGTAGTTGTTGTAGTTGTAGTAGTAATAGTAGAAGTAGTAGTAGCTGTAGTAGTAGTGGTAGTAGTAGCAAGAGTAGTAGTAGTAGTAACAGAAATAGTAGTTGCAGTGGTAGTAGGAGTAGTAGTTGCAGTAGCTGTAATAGTAGTGGCAGTAGTAGTATTAGTAGTTGTAGTAGCAATAGTAGTAGTTGTTTGAGAAGTACTAGTAGTACTGATAGCTGTAGCAATAGTAGTGATAGTAGCAGTAGTCGTAGTAGTAGCTGTAGTAGCAATAATAGTGGTAAAAGTCGTTGTTGCAATAGTAGCAGTAGTAGCAGTAGTAGAAGTATAGTAGCAGTAGTAGCAGTAGTAGAAGTAGTAGTTGTCATAGTAGTAGTAATAATAGCAATAGTAGTAATTGTAGCAGTAGTAAAAGGAGCAAAAGTTGTAGTAGTAGGAGAGGTAGTAGTACTTGTTATTGTTGGAAAAGTACCAGTAGTAGTTGTTGAAGTAGTTGTAGTTGTAGTCATAGTTGTCGTAGTAATAGTAGTAGTAGCAGTTGTAATTGTAGTAGAGTAGCAGAAGTTGTAGTAATAGTAGTGATAGAAGTAGTAGCAGTATAGTTGCAGTAGTAGAAGTAGTAGGAGATGTAGTGGAACTAGTACTAGAAGTAGCAACAGTAGCAACAACAGTAGTAGTAGTAGTAGTTGTTGTTGTTGTTGTGGTAGTAGAAGTTGTAGCAGTAGTAGTAGAAGTAGTACAATTACTAGTCGCAACAGTAGTCGCAATAGTAGCATTAGTAGTAGTAGTAGTAGTACTAGTAGCAGCAGCAGCAGTAGTTATAGTGGTAGTAGTAGCAGTAGTAGTAGCAGC